>CM046037.1:30809344-31249344 GCA_025215565.1 Flaveria ramosissima | reverse complement strand
TTGCGACACAGAGTCGCTCACCTCATACATATGCTCGCAAGCCTTTCATTTGTCATTCATTCATTAATTAATGCATTCATTCGTTACGTTCCTCTTTTCATTATCTTCCACTTTACGTTACATAATACTTTCATTTCATTCATTAACATTCGACGTAAAGCCATGGAAAGATACATATACATAACAGGAACACAAACATAAACATACACACATCACCATACAGGGCATCATCATACATACGCATCAATCATACATCATTCACACACCTCATACATACTATGCATCGCACGCACCGCCATGCCTAACATCACACATAATGTCATACATATCACCATCATCAATGTGCCCAACATAACGTCTATGACCTCGAAAGTCAACTTACAGAAGCCTACGGGAATTTCCCGAGTCAAAACCCATAACTGTACCTTCCCTCGAAGATCATAAGATAAATCGTTGTTCTTTCTAGCGTATGAGCCCTACTTGGGCGTATGGACACCCTCCAGTCTCATGGCCTTCTGGGCGACTGAACACTTAGGCGAATGGACATTAGGCGAATGGACCCTATGCGAATGGACTATGGGCGAATGGACATCTATGCGTATGGACTCTCAGTCGCATAGCTTTCATGCGTATGGCCTTCAGTCGCATGACCTCAGGCGCATGGGCTTCAGTCGCATACTCTTCATGCGAATGAACCTCAGTCGCATGGACCCCAGTCGCATAACCTTCGTGCGAATGAACCTCAGTCGCACAATCCTTCAATCGCATGCCCCACAAGCACAAGAACTTCAGTCGCATGACCATAAGGCGTATGAACCTCAGTCGCATGGCAATCGTGCGCATGGACCTCAGTCGCACGCCAATCGGCCGTATGGCCTTCAATCGCCCCCCCCCCACCGGTCGCCTAGCCCTAGCTGATGAAAAATGCAGTTGATCTCGACTGCAGCCGAGGGTTTTTAGCCTCCAACCTCTTCCAAACTCGGTTTTAGCCCAAATCAACCATTCTAAGCCTTAGGGAAACATACCACGACCTCATTCAAGCATAACCAAGCAAGAAATCAAGTCCCAAACGTATCAAACACATACACACATGCATAAAAACGGATTTTCACCCAAAAACTCGAAAAAAGGGTTTTCAGATGTGTTCCACCGCCCCAAAATCAGTTCAAAATGTATAAAAGAGGGGTCCTAGAACTCACCTTAACGATCCCGTCGAGTAGAGCTTCGATTTGACCCGCTACACGTCGATTTCGACGCTCGAATCTACCCGAACCAAGCTTTTCTCCTCTTTTTCTCCTCCTCTTCTCCTCTCCTCTCTTGGCTGAAAAATGAGAAGGGATGGGGTGTCTTCCCCCTTTTATACTCCCATTCATCGAAGTTTCTCTCGTTGGCGAGTTTGATCCCTCGACTTTGGACTTTATTTATTTTTTTCTTTCGTCGGCTCCAAAGAAAATTTCCGGGCGTTACAAGTCCACCCCCCTTATATAGGTTTCGTCCCCGAAACCTGTTATTCCTTAAACCATCGTGGTCAATACTGTCTCATCTCTTTTTCAGTCTCCCACCTGGAGTTCAATCGGTTTACGTCGTTATCCACACACGACTTCTTGTCTATCTCTGGCTACCTTCATCAGGGCTTTGATCCTTTCGAGCTTCTCAGTCGTAGCCTTAGTCACCTCAATATTTCCCATACGTCATTTGGTGCTCGGCCTTCACTTTTAGACAAGTAAGGCATTTACTCACTTACTCCATCGTGTCACGCTTCATACCTGGCCACCAATAATCTTTACTCGTGTCTCGATACATCTGACGGTTGAGATGTTAGTATATCCACATACCTTACATCGGCCAAGTAGGCGATACGTCCACGCCTCATGGATTGCTAACCCATTCACTTTATGGTGTACGCCTATCCACCCAAGTCTGTCCTGAACAGTCTAGCAGGAACAAACGCTTTCTCAATTCTATCCTGTAATCCTCTAGGGCATCTAGGTAACCTAGTGGATTCATTAATAGCAATCTCTACATCGAAGGGCTCATCGATGTTCCTTCTCCTAATCATGCCTCTTACAACAGAAAGCAGTTGGAACGAGACTACTACTAGCGTCGCATTCAAATCATAGATGCACAAATTTTAAATTACCAGAAACGTACCTGACGTCAAGTCGAATTCCGCTCTAGCCTCCTCTCGGTCATGGCAAAAGCTCTAGCCTTCACCTTCTGTTCCCTTTCCTCGCACCGGAGCTTCCTGCTTTCGACTTCTTACAATCCCTGCTCAGGTGTCCAGTCTCGCCACAGTCGTAGCACTTAGCCGTGCGGCAATCCCTCGCCCTGTGGCCTTCCTTCCCACACTTGAAACAGACGTTCAGTCCCACTTGCATTCCCCCTCATGGCCTCTACCACACTTTTTGCATACTTCTCCTTTTCTTTCTATTCTCTTCCGATCATCGACCCTCGACGCCGTACCTTCATACACAAATCCACCATCATTGTCTCGCCTTCCTTTCCCCTTCTTAACATAGGCTCGCTCCTCCCCTTCGTCTGTCATCGCCATCGCCCCTCGCTCGTCGTACAACCTTCCCGCTAGGTCAACTGCCGACCTAAACGTACTCGGTCGGGCAGCGATCATGTGCCTGCGGATGTCCACCGGCAAGCCCTGAATATACCTCTTGATCTTTCGCGAAAGAGGTGTCACCTGATCCGGCACCAACCCTGCCATTTCGTTGAATTTGGTAGTGTACTGCTGATGCGTCATTGTTCCCGCTTCCAGCATCAGGAACTCTCTTTCAACTTTATCCATCTCACGGTGAGGACAGAACTCCTCAATCACCAGCCTTTTCAACTCTGACCATCTCATCCTTCCAATAGCTTGACTACCCTCAACATGGACTATGTTGTCCCACCAGCACAAAGCTGAGTCCTCGAAAGAGTGGGTAGCAAATTTTACTTTCTGATCTTCTCGGCACTCGCTGATATATAAAACAGCTTCCATTTCCCTCACCCATCGGTGAGCAGCAGCAGCAGTGCCATTGCCATCAAAAGTAAGGGGGCTTGCATCGTTGAAACTCCCCATGGTTACAGCCTCGTGCCACCTCCAGCGCAGGCTCTTCCTCTTATTCTTCCTCTTCGTCATCGGAGAGAACCGCTTCAGTCTCGGGCCGTCTCCTTTCGTCCGAAGGTCTACCCCTTTCCTTTCTCTCCTCAACTCTAACAGTCTTTATCACTTCGGTCACTACAGACGGTAGGATCGTCTGCAAGACCTGATGCACTTCCTCCACGACCGCCTCTCTAATCGAGGCCCTCTGATTAGCATTCTCATCACCGCCCTCAGGATGAGGGGTCTCGGGTTCCTCATGAACCACCTTTTCAACTCTGGGTCTTCCTCTTGTGACCCGTGGTTCAGCACCACGTCCACCACCACCTCCACCACGAGAAGCTTTAGAAGATCTACCACCGGCCATTCTCTATCACACTGAAAGATTCAAACACTAACACGGTCATTCAAGGAACAGCTCAGTTTATGTCAAGTATAGTAAGTCCCTAATTACAGTGGCCAGTTGTGATTAGCCACTTACTTTACTCTTCATACCCCAAGCATTACCTGTCCTGACTACATCAGTATCTAAATCTACCAGCAACACATAAAACATATAACATGCGCACGTAATACCGGTTAACATTACGAAAATAACTGATGGCACGCAGCTACTCAGATTGGCATCCCATTCCCATTCCGTCCCATTCTCAGTTTACGTTAAGGTTTATTTTAAATATTTACCCATTTCACTTAAACTTTGGCTCTGATACCAACTTGTAAGGCCCCGTTCCCGGGACGCTTACAACTGGTCATTCATCGCACTCAAAACATAATTTTCGTCAGCTTACATAAAAACGTCGCAGCGGAAACATTTAAAACAATATCTCATTTATATATAATAGCTTTTGCAAACAATACTTCATTATCAAATTACAAAATTCATATTACATTTCATTACAAAAGCCTTATAATAAATATTGGATGCCATCCAAAATAAGCTGAGTAGCTGTCCCGTGCCATCCTTAGCAGCATACCTGCCAACTGGAAACACATCAAAGTCAGCGTTGCTGAGTGAGTTCTAGCTTTATAATAAAACATATTTTTCTTTCGTAAAACCGTTCTCTACTTTCTTTATAAAAACATTCGTTACATACATGTGTTCACACATCATACATACACATAGATAATATCATTATTATCTTCATTATTCGTTCATACCGTTCTAGATCTGGTCAGACTTTACCCTCTTCGTGGCACTCAGCCACGATTACTGAGGTCGAATGACAAAGATCCCGTTTAGTACATTATTATGATATTTCGTTAACGTTCATTTCATACGTTCGTTCTTTCCATCATTACCTTTCTCATTCATCAACTCACGCCATACTCCCGACTCATGTCCGAAGACTGGTACTGTGCCGGGGTCTGTACACAAATCCCCGACTCATGTCCGAAGACTGATACAGCACCGGAGTACGCGATTCGTTTCTTTCTCATCTCATCTCAGTCTCACGCACTACTCCCGACTCATGTTCGAAGACTGATACTGTGTCGGGGCCTGTACACAAACCCCCGACTCATGTCCGAAGACTGACACAGTACCGGAGTACGCGATCCTCTTCTCATTCATCCGGATCCTGTCTCATGCAACACCCCCCGACTCATGTCCGAAGACTGATACTGTGCCGGGGCCTGTAACCAAACCCCCGATTCATGTCCGAAGACTGACACAGTACCGGAGTATGCGACAAGGATCTCTTTCGAGTCTGTTGCGACACAGAGTCGCTCACCTCATACATATGTTCGCAAGCCTTTCATTCGTTCATTCATTCATTAATTAATGCATTCATTCGTTACGTTCCTCTTTTCATTATCTTCCACTTTACATTACATAATACTTTCATTTCATTCATTAACATTCGACGTAAAGCCATGGAAAGATACATATACATAACAGGAACACAAACATAAACATACACACATCACCATACAGGGCATCATCATACATACGCATCAATCATACATCATTCACACACCTCATACATACTATGCATCGCACGCACCGCCATGCCTAACATCACACATAACGTCATACATATCACCATCATCAATATGCCCAACATAACGTCTATGACCTCGAAAGTCAACTTACACAAGCCTACGGGAACCTCCCGAGTCAAAACCCATAACTGTACCTTCCCTCGAAGATCATAAGATAAACCGTTGTTCCTTCAAGTGTATGAGCTCTACTTGGGCGTATGGACACCCTCCAGTCGCATGGCCTTCCGACTGAACACTTAGGCGAATGGAGATTAGGCGAATGGACCCTATGCGAATGGACTATGGGCGAATGGACATCTATGCGTATGGACTATCAGTCGCATATGCGTATGGCCTTCAGTCGCATGACCTCAGGCGCATGGGCTTCAGTCGCATACTCTTCATGCGAATGAACCTCAGTCGCATGGCCTCCAGGCGCATGGACCCTAGTCGCATAACCTTCGTGCGAATGAACCTCAGTCGCACAATCCTTCAATCGCATGCCTCACAGGCACAAGAACTTCAGTCGCATGACCATCAGGCGTATGGACCTCAGTCGCATGGCAATCGTGCGCATGGACCTCAGTCGCACGCCAATCGGCCGTATGGCCTCCAATCGCCCCCAGTTGGTCGCCTAGCCCTAGCTTATGCAGAATGCAGTTCATCCCGACTGCAGCCGAGGGTTTTCGGCCTCCAACCTCTTCCAAACTTGATTTTAGCCCAAATCAACCATTCTAAGCCTTAGGGAAACATACCACGACCTCATTCAAGCATAACCAAGCAAGAAATCAAGTCCCAAACGCATCAAACACATACACACATGCATAAAAACGGGTTTTCACCGAAAAACTTGAAAAAAGGGTTTTCAGATGTGTTCCAGCCCCAAAATCAGTTGAAAACGTATAAAAGAGGGGTCCTAGAACTCACCTTAACGATCCCGTCGAGTAGAGCTTCGATTTGACCCGCTACACGTCGATTTCCACGCTCGAATCTACCCGAACCAAGCTTTTCTCCTCTTTTTCTCCTCCTCTTCTCCTCTCCTCTCTTGGCTGAAAAATGAGAAGGGATGGGGTGTCTTCCCCCTTTTATACTCCTACTCATCGAAGTTTCTCTTGTTGGCGAGTTTGGTCCCTCGACTTTGGACTTTATTTATTTTTCTTCTTTCGTCGGCTTCAAAGAAAATTTCCGGGCGTTACAACTTTTTTTTCACAACATCATATTTTCAAAAAAATTTCACCATAAAATTCAGTATTTTTGTTATCTTTCCAACGCCTACCATATTGATATACTTTTTATAAAAAAATTATCCATCCGTTGTTTACATATGTGTAAATCTGGTTATACACATGTGTAGTATTGGATTTACACATGTGTAAATCTGTAAATCCGGTATTACAAATGTGTAAAACGAATTTTGATAAAAAAAACGAGATTTTTTTTATTTTTTATAATTTTTTTATTTTTTTTATGAAAGAGGAAAACTAGGGGAACATTTTTGTGTTTTTATTTTTTTTATTTTATGTTATTTTTCGATTTATAAATTTTTTAATATGTTTTTGTTAATTTATATATATATATATATATATATATATATATATATATATATATATATATATTGTAGTTAGTTAGCAAAGAAATTTAAAAGAAATATATATATAGTGGTTATGACGTGACGCAAGATAATATTAGCGCGGTCAAGATTTGCGGCGTCGCAATCGTGATTCGATAAGTTTTTATGTGAATGATATTATATAATAATAATAATAATAATAATAATAATAATAATAATAATAATAATAATAATAATAATAATAATAATAATAATAATAATACTTAAATCTATTGTTTTGTAAATTAACATTTAACGCGACTAGCTAATGACAATATTAAATGCAATTACGAAAATCAGTTACCCGCAAACATTTATTGCATAAATGTATGATAACAAACTTCGTGTTAATTAATTGATCTGAGAGTGACGGATATCACAGTATCCACAGTTGAGAGAATTTCGTCCCGAAATTTAGCTGGAGTTAGATTCTGAAGCTTAATCCGTAAACAAATGCGGATACTTAAGTTTATCTGATCTTCTCGCTTTCAAGTAAACTCAGGGCTTCGCTTAGAGTTCCATTGAACCCTAACGATTAGGATCTTACTATGCTTCAAGTAATTAACCTCTTTATCCATATGTTCTATTGGTCCTTCCATAAATTGGAGCTTCTTATCAATTCAACCAAACATTCTTAATATTCGATACATGATATATATCATGCATACCATTCAACTACTGAGTCAACTTTTAACGATAAGCCACAAGACTGATCCTTTTAGTGATCTAGAATGGTCTCACATATCTCAGAGCTAACTTTTCTTTCTATCTGAACCGTATGATACTCTTATAGGGAGAAACTTTCAATAAGATACGATCTCCCACACAAAACTCCATCTGTTTCCGTCGATTATCGACATTACTTTTCTAGCAATCTTTGACCAATTTAAGTCTGTCTTTGATTTGATTTATCTTGTCGTCTGTTTCAAGAATGATTTAAGGACCTGTCAATTGACTTTCACCGACCTTAGAGCAAAATACTAGCGATCTATACTTCCTTCCATACAATGAGCACACTCGATGCTAGTATGATAACTATTATTATAAAAGCACTCAACCAATGCTAATTAGTATCCTAACTTCTGCCAAAGTCGATCACACATGCCCTAAGCATGTATTCTAGGGTCTTAATCATACATTTGCTTTAACCATCCGTTTGTGGATGATAGACAGTACTTAGATCTAAATGAGTGTTGATTCCCTTTTAAAGAGTTTGCAAGAACCGTGGCGTAAACCGACTATGATGATTCGATATGATCGACATAGGCACCCATGCTTAGCCACAATCTCATTCACACATAATCTTACTAACTTCTCCATCTTATAATCCTCGTGAAGTTGTAAGAAATGAGCGGCATTCGTCATTCGTTCCACAACGACCTGAATCGAATCATGTTCGCTACTTGTCCTAGGTAACTTGATGAAATGCATTGCTATATTCTCCCATTTCCATCTGGGAATTTTTGGTTGTTACAGTACTACCGACAACTTCTAGTGTCTGGCTTTAACCTTAGAGTAGGACTAGCATTCACTCACATACGTAGCAATATATTGATTCATACCTTACCATCAATACAACTCTTTAAGGTCTTGACATATCTTGTCTACTTCAGGATGGATGGAGTACCTCGACTTGTGTGCCTCATTCCTAACTAGTTCTCGTACATATAGTGCCTCTAACTCTTAAGTGCAAATACTACAACACTCAGTTCCAAATCTTGCGTCGTGTAATTCCTTTTATGTTTTTCAAGCTTTCGAAAATCATACGCGATCACTTTATCATTTTGCATTAGAACACAACCAAATCCTTGATGTGATGCATGGTAAAGTACCATTAAATCATTTGGCCCATTAGGAAGAGTCAATTTCAGTACGTTGCACAACTTGTCATTCAATGTTTGAAAAGCCTCTTATTACTTAGATCCCCAATCGAATATCTTACCATTTTTAAGTCATCACCGTCAACAGTTGTCTAATATTTGAGAAATTTGCAATAAACCGTTTGTGGTACCTATCCAATCGATAAAAATGTCCAATCTCTAAAAGCGTTTTGCATGTATCTCACTTCTAAACTACATCAATCTTACCGGATCAACATGATTTCCATTCTCAATGAGCACTTGAACAAAAACTTCACTCCACGGAACCAAAATTCACACACTGAGAATTTTCAAAAGCGTTTTGCATGTATCTGACTTCTAATATCACCCTCAGGTGTTGCTTGTGCTCTTCTTTTGATCGCGAATAAATGAGGATATCATCTATAAACACAATCACAAACTTATCCAGATATGGATTACATAGTTGGTTCATTAAATCCATAATACTACTGGTGCGCCTTTGGATATCTTCTTCTTAAACCTTCAACTGATAATAACCTGATCGGAGATTGATCTTTGAGAAGTACGTTACTGTGACATCCGTCACCAAAATAGGTGTATTGACCTTTGACTATGACTTTTAATTTTGATTTTGTCATTTTTGGGCTTGACCTTAATTGATTGTTCATTTCAATGTTGACCAAAATTTTAGATTAATGGGCCTAGGGCATAGTGTTGGGCCTAGGGTTTTAGTCATCAAGATGACCATTGGGCTTGCCATCGATCAAGGTCCTGTGCAT
Source organism: Flaveria ramosissima (assembly GCA_025215565.1). Taxonomy (NCBI): domain Eukaryota; kingdom Viridiplantae; phylum Streptophyta; class Magnoliopsida; order Asterales; family Asteraceae; genus Flaveria; species Flaveria ramosissima. The sequence continues at coordinate 31,240,041 of CM046037.1, read as the reverse complement.
TAGACTAATCAATAACGCTAATTTTACGTTAAAACCCAACTAATCATACATTCATGGACTTTGCCTAAAGTCTAGTAAATGAACTTGAGTTAATTCAAAAAAACAATTATCCGATTTCTAGGGCATATAATAGCTCGTTGGAACAGTCTTAGCGCGAGGAACTTAAAAACGTAAAAATCGAACGACACGAGCAACGAGACGACACGAGAATGGACGTGACGGGCCAAGGGCCCGAAGGCCCTTGCCCCTCCCCTTGCTGCGGCCGAGAATAATAGACAAGGGGGGATTCCCCCTTGTTTTCTCACTTTTGCAACCCTAATTCTCCTAAAAAGCTCTCTCCTTGGAAACCCTAGCCGCCACAACAAATTCTCCTTTTTCTTCACCTAATCCATCTATAATCATCATCTAGATTTAACAAACCATCGATTTTGGTGTATAGCTTCATTCGAGAACAAGTATTGATCCGAATCGTTCATCCAATCATTCTCCGGTAAGAAATAAATCGATATTATCTTTATTTTATCATTGTATTTGATGACATTCATCATCCTATACTAAGATTCTTCACTTTTCCTTCTTTCATTTCGTTGTTGGGATGATAACTCTTGGAAGATCTTGGCGTTCAAGTGTCGGAGCCACCGTTCGTTAAAACCCTAGTGTCTTTGTTCTTGATTGTACATTGATCTTCGAGTTGGGATTGTAACCTCATAAAATCTGGACTTAATGGATGTTTTGGGGTCTTTTAAACATTCTTATGGGGTTTGAGTCAATAAAGGTCAAAAATCGAGTATTTGAATCCAATAAACAAAGCTGAGAATTTGGACACAGTTTGCTGTCAGAAAAATTGGTCATCTTATGCAAGTCGTATTGAGGTCATAAGAACTCCAAATGGGTCTAATTTTTCATCTAAAAACAATTTAAATGAGTTCTCTAACTAACCCGAGTGGTCTCGCGTCGTTTCGACATTGTTTGGTCCTCCAAACACGACACACAAAACTGAAGGTCAAAACCGACGAATCTGGACAGCAGGTTGGTCTGTGTTTGTCGAGTCAGATCTTTCTTATATGTTATCCAATTTAGATGATTATTTTTCTGGAACTTAATTTAAAGTCTTATCTTTCTAATGACTCCTTTTATTCAACGTTTCGTTACCATTTTGACCTCCAACCAGTTTAATCAAAACTAGTGCGCAATCAGGTCGTCATGCTAAAATATTTTATTGAAATTGAAAATAAAGATTTGAATCTAAATAATCATATAAAGACAAGTTTAATACTTAAAAATTGATTAAGTGACTTTTAATATGGACAAAATTAAGGATCATGATGGACACTAAAGGCTGGACCTTGAGGACAACACCCAACTAGGTCAACTTGGTCCTTTAGTAATCTGTTTGGTGTTTTTGTGTTCTATAGTGATTTGACATTCTTACTGTGGACTTTGGGACTTTGCTATTTTGAGGTGAGTTTCGCGGCCCCGTTTTCATTTCAATTGTTTACAAACTTAGGGGAAAAGTATGCTTACCCTTTTTATGTTGTGAACTCATTTATTCTTGGGATTGTTGTGTTTATTGCTTTGTAAGTATATATCTGGTACATGCATGAGTTGTTGTGTGGTTATTTATTCACAACTATTTAATTCTGGTGTGGAATTGACAGACAGGTATTGATAGTACTATTGGGCTGACACCCCCACCCTTGTTTGTTAGTATACTAGTTGGCACTGACAGTGGCCAGGAACGGGCCCAAGGGTGTGTATGTTCCGACAAGATCTGTGTGTACGTCATAGGTTTAGTTGTGATGCTCATGTTTACATGTGATATTGCTTGCTTATAACTGTTTACACTCTATCCTACAAAACTATTACACAACATCCATTATATTTACTACTTAAACATGCGAGCTCACCAACAATATGTTGACCTTTGAGCATATCATTTAAGGTAACAATAATTGAGGTTAGCTAGGGATGCCTCTGACAATTACGTTGGATTTTCTTTGTTATTCATATTTGTTCACTTGCACCTGGGTTGTGGGATTTACATTTCTTTTGACTATTTGGCTATGTTTGTCGTGGAATCGACTAACCACGACAAGTCTCCATTTGTGTCCGGTGACGTCATGACACGTTAAATTTTCATCATTTAATGCATCTCTATTAAATAACAATGTGTTATGACGATCCCGTTCGTTACATCCTCGTGTTTCCGCTATAAGTGGGGGTGTGACAGTTGTTCCCTACATGCAACTGATCTTCGATCACAATTCGTGGGGATATGGTATCGGTTTTTTAGTCCACTTCTTTCAACTTCGATAATCAATGCACAACTGGAATAGCTTATCATTCTTTTTAAACAATAAGGTTGATGCTCCCAAAATCAATTGCTGAATTTTGAAAGTGTTCATCAGAATTTTAGAGAGAGAAAGTGGGGGTCTAGAGAGAGAAAGTAGATCTGAAATTCAAAATTCATCCCAAACTCAATCAATTCATCAGATCTATAACAATCTACTACAAACTTGAAGATATACAACATAAATTCCAGATCTACAACATATTTTATACAAGAAATTGAAAGAAAAATTCAGATCTAAAGAAGTTTTTCTCAGACACACTAGTGTGTGTGTTCTTGGTGTTCTTGAGCTTCAACATCTTCATCCAGCGAATTTAGCACCATTCTGAACGAAAGTTCAAAGTTTCCGGAGAAATTACAGTTTCGTCCGGCAAAACTCCGACGAAATTCCGGCGAAACTGTAATTCCGGCGAAACTGCAACTCCGGCGAAACTGCATATTTTCCGGCGAAACTATAACCTGCGAAATTATAAAAATCAGCGAAATAAAAAAAAGGCTGCGAAATTACAAATTCTTGTTGCGAAATTATAATTTTTTTTCTGTTTTATTGAATTTTTCAAACAACAACAATGCAAAACTTATTTCATAGCAAATTACATTTAAGAGTCTCCTGAAGAATCAAAACCTCAAAATCACAAGAATCAAAACCCACAACAAAAATCAGTAAAACCCACAACAAAAATTGTGACATCTTGTAATTTTGGTTAATTAAAAGTTAACGCCGTTTATTCTTTTAAGGGCTATTAATGCTTTTCATGAAACTTTTGGGCTATTTGTGTTTATCTCTTAGTTAGTCTCTAACTCTTTAATGCAAAAAGATTATTGTTTATCTATTAAATTGAATATTATAATAATAACAATAATAACTTTTATAAGAGAAATAATTATGTTATTATTAATACTAATAATAATAGCAAGTTATAATAATGATAATTATAATAATAATAATAGTAATTGTAACAAAACAATAATAATAATTTATTAGGTTTAGTAAACTTAAATTAGTTGAAACTTAAAAAGACATAAAGTTTAAGGGGGTTTATTGTTAAATTATAAACTTTAATATAAAGGTTTGGGCATAAAATAATAACAAGTTAAACTACAAGGGCCGAATTGTAACTTTGAAAGTTACAATCCAACCCCCCGCCCACTTTCAAACTCCGTTTTTCCGGCCAACCGTCCGGCGGAGCTCCGGCGAGCTCCGGCGACGGCCAAAGCACCCCAAAACGTTACTATTTTGGCACCCAAAACCGACCAAATCATTCGTATTGATGTTTCGAACCTGTTTCCACGCGTTAATTTGAGTTTCAACGCGGTTTAAGATTCTTTGATCTTGAAACCGATCGCACATAATGATTCATGACGGTTTTTCATCAAAATTATAAGAAAACAACACAATCAAACGACTGGAAACGTTCCATTAATTGCCACAAACTAAATTCGATGATTGATTTCACCTGTAACAACAATTACACGATTTAATTCAATCTGAAACATTCGGTTCGAACGTTGCAACCGTTGAGCACCTTAGCAAACAAATTGAATCTATTTAACAGAGGGAAATAATCCCATTTCTTCCCTTTAACCTCTCTAAACACTCAATTTTATAACACACTCAACGCAAGATCGAATCGACCTCCCTGTTTCTTCGTGTGGGATCCGAGACGAACACGAGCCTAAACACATCATTTGGATTGTAATCGGGTAAGTATAATACGTCGTTGTACTCGATTAAGCTTGAGGATCAAAAGCCCTAAGCTTAATCGAGTTGAACCACTCGAATCGGTGTTCGATTTGAACCTAATCCATTCTAGGGTTCATGCGGATTTGGGGCTTTTTAGAAATTGTATATTTAAATTATGGAAACCATCCTCTAACACGGCTGTACGCCTGGTTCACTGGTTCCCCAATCATATTCCGAATTAGAGGTCCCGGGTTCGAACCCGGCGACCTCCAACCTATTTTTTTTGGCTTTTTCAGCCTTTAAAAAAATATAGAAAACTTCTAAAAATTTATAAAAATTAACCTTGTAAACTTAAATTATTCTGAAGTCACTTAACCAATTTCTAAAAAAATTATGTTCTTATAATACTTGTATACTTTTATAAAACAAATGAAATAATTAGTTAAATTTCTTATAAAAAATAAATTTTAATGTTGACTAACTCATTAAAACCATTATTGGTTCAAATAATATATTTAAATTATTTCTTATAAGTTAAACTTAAAATTATAGTTTTAATCTACTAAATAGTTGTTTGTTCAAATAATGTATATAAACTATTTTAGACATTAAAAATTGTTATTTTTATTGGCTCACACTTTATTTATAATTTTTACAAATATAAAAAGATATCTACACTTTATATTTTGTTTTTGTCAACCATATTAAACGATTCAAGTTTATGACTTCATGACAAATTATTAATTAATGTAATTCTTTTGTTAAAAATATATATATATATATATCAAGGAATCCCAAAATTTTCTCTTAAAACCCTAAATCATGTTTAAACGTTAATCTAAAACTTAAATCTTGTGAATATATTTACTTAGGTTCGTTGTGAAGAACTACGTTGGAACGTTGCTTATTATATTTCTTATTAATCGTCATTTTCATACATTTGATCATGTGAGTATTCCATACCCCCTTTTCATTATATTTCACACTTTGGGGTGAAACATGTTAACTTATACTTTGCATTGTAAACTTATTTGAGACTTGTAAACTTTATGGAAATTCATCATGTTAAGTTGTGGTTAGTTGAATTTATGTGGTTACCATGTTATGGCGTTATATGTACAATCATTAACTATTGCTAGCCCAGCGAAGTCATAGATCTATGGGTAAGACAAGCCTGCTTGGTTGATCCAAGTACACTTAGCTGATCGTATATACTTTTAACGTTTGAGACTTGTAAAACATTGTCAAGGTTTGATTGTTGCATTGTTCATAGCATCCCTAATCACTATATATTCACTAACTTATGACTTAAATTGCCATCTTTTATATATACTTATGTATTAAAAACTATGGAATGCTTACCAACATTATTGTTGACCTTTATTTTTAACATGTTTCAGGAAATGCCCAAGTTTGATTATCTACGCTTTGAAGCTTGCACATCTAGGAATGGACCTAGTTTAATAAATAAGATAGAATGATATATCGCATTCTATGTTATGTTTTTATTTCCTTTGAAACTTATGATTGTAATGTGACAATTTAAAACTTATGTTTAAACTTTATTTGGTTTATTAATAGCGTTATGTGGCTATGAACGATCTTAACTCTCACTCCTCGACGTTTTCGCCGTCAAGGTTGGGGTGTGATAGATTGGTATCAGAGCCCAAAACTATAGGGATCTAGGTTATTAGAAATGGTGACCTAGGCTATAGTATGCATGAACCTTATAGAATTATATTTCTATCTTGTAAATTATATACTTTTCATGCTACATAATGCTATGCCTCTTATGTGCAATTTGATGCCTTAGCATAGGATTGCCTAAACATTGTTACTTGTCTCCCTAAACTTAACTTTGACTCTTTGACTCTCCCCGAACATGAACTCTCTTAATCTTATTCTCGTCGACACGTGGAATCTCATGCTTATGTTATGACTTGGATCTTTAGACGTTATGTCTAATCTATATAAATCTCATCAAGGTTTTGATTCTATGAACCTAAGAAATATGGTGTGACACATAGACACCTGTATCCTGGTTTTCCTGGCAAAAGGCCCTCGGGCTAAGGCAAGCATATCGCATAAATCCTACGGGACTAGTTATGCTTACCTGGGGATTTCTGGGATGAGTGATAAACTATGGTCAACATACACAAGTTTCTAAGGTAAATGGGTCAATTCACCTTGACGTGTCAACGTTTTCAAATGGTAATGCGTTACCAAATGGAAACATCCCGTGTACCTTATAACCCTTAGCTTATCTTTGTTAAACTACTATCCTTTGTTATCCCCGCTCCTATACTAACTCATTTTTGTATATCCAGCATGTCTCGTCACCATGGAAAGCGTGGAAGTTCCGACCGTAAGCTGGCTGCCATGATTGCCCGACAAATGGCTGCCGTTCTCCCGAATATGGTTGCTGAACTCAATAGCACACTAATGGCTAATAGCAACAACAACAACACCAATGGGAACAATGGTGGTGCTAATGGAGACAATAGCAACAATCAAAATGGGAACAATCAACAAGGGAACAACTGTACTTGCACCTTCAAACACTTCAACTCGTGCAAACCCACTAGCTTTAGTGGAAAAGAAGGAGCCACTGGACTTCTCGAGTGGTTTGAAAGCATGGAAAACACGTTCATTGTTAGTGAGTGCCCCAACGAGTTCAAGGTTCGCTATGCCACAAGTGTTCTCCAACAACGAGCACTCACATGGTGGAATAGTGAAAAAAGAAACCGTGGAACCGAGGTTGCTTTGACCTTACCTTGGGAGGAATTTAAGGAGATCATGATCCAAAAGTTTTGTGCAAGGAGCGAGCTGCAAAAATTAGAGGAGGAATTCTGGAACCTTAAACAGGATGGTGGGAATCATTTGGCTTATTCCACCCGGCATCATGAGTTGAGTATGCTCCTACCACACATGGTGGACACCGTGCCCCGTAACATCGAGAAATTTATCAAGGGGGTGCCACCTCAAATTCAAGATGCCGTGGTGGGTAGTAGGCCCACAACTTTGGAGGAAGCAATTACCATTATCGCACAGCTCACCGAGAATCATATAAGAGCTGGTACTATGTCGGCAAAGGGTTCCAAGTCTGTTGCGAAGGTGATACCCGAGGCAACAAAGGAGGTAAGGGCCGAGTCATCTTCGCAAAATAAAAAGCGTAAGTTCATCCCGACACGCAACTACGCTGTGACCGCTCCTAATGCTCCTCAAAAACAAATGGTGGTTGCGAATCAAGTTCCCATGGCTAAGGTTTATGCTGGTCCACATCCTATGTGTAACACGTGCAAGTACCATCATGCAAGCAACATTCCATGCCGAGTCTGCTCTCTGTGCGGAAAGTATGGACATTTGATGGCTACTTGTCTTCGTGCGCCAAACAACACTGCCATGCTTACCAACCGAACCTGCTACAACTGTGGCGAGGCTGGCCATATTCGCCCTCAATGTCCTCGCAATGCGGGAAATGTGCCACCGGCTCGTGGAAGGGCTTTCAACATCAACGCCAATCAAGCACAAGCCAACAACGACGTGGTGAATGGTACGCCGTTGAATTTCTTTTAGTCCTTTCTTGTCTTGTGAAATTTCCTATCTATGTTCATCATACCAATAATAGGTTGTTACCAAACAGGTATGTATCTTGTAAATAAACATTATGCATCTGTATTGTTTGATTCGGGTGCCGATAGGAGTTTCGTGTCCCTGGAATTCAAGTCTTTACTTTCTAAACCGCGCGTCAATCTAGAAAGATCTTTCACTGTCGAAATCGCCGATGGAAAATCTATTGTCGTAGACGTCGTAATACGCGACTGCACTTTAAGCCTTAATGAACACGAGTTCTTCGTCGACCTTATTCCTATGCAATTGGGAAGCTTTGATGTTATCATTGGTATGGATTGGTTAGCCAAACATCGTGCGGAAATTCTATGTTTCGAGAAGTGTATCCGAATTCCTTTACCGACTGGGGATACTTTGAAGGTCTTTGGGGAGAAATCATCTCAAAGACTCAAACTCATGTCTTGCATTAAGGCCCGCAAGTGCTTAAGTAAAAACTACATGGCTTTCATGGCATATGTAGTTAATACGAAAGCCAAAGGTAAGGAGTTGAAAGACATTCCTGTTGTGCGAGACTTTCCCGAGGTTTTTCCCGAGGATCTTAAAGGGTTACCTCCCGTGCGAGAAGTTGAGTTCAAGATTGACTTAATCCCTGGCGCAAACCCTGTGGCTAAATCACCTTATCGTCTTGCACCGTCTGAAATGCAAGAATTAGCTAGTCAATTGCAAGAGTTGACCGATAAGGGTTTCATTCGCCCTAGCTCATCACCGTGGGGTGCACCTGTACTGTTTGTGAAGAAGAAGGATGGTTCATTTCGTATGTGCATCGACTACCGGGAACTCAACAAGCTTACTATCAAAAACCGATACCCTCTTCCTCGAATCGATGATCTCTTCGACCAACTTCAAGGAGCAACTCAATTCTCAAAGATCGATCTACGTTCTGGGTATCATCAACTACGTGTTCACGATGATGACATTCCAAAGACCGCTTTTCATACTCGATATGGACACTACGAGTTCATGGTTATGCCTTTTGGCTTGACCAATGCGCCTGCCGTGTTCATGGATCTCATGAATCGAGTATGTAAACCGTATTTGGATAAGTTCGTAATCGTGTTCATTGATGACATTCTTATCTATTCCAAGACGAAAGTCGATCACGAGACACACTTGCGACAAGTTCTTGAACTTTTGAAGAAGGAGCAATTGTACGCCAAGTTTTCCAAGTGTGAATTTTGGTTGGAAGAAGTTCAATTTTTAGGACATGTGGTGAATAGCCAAGGAATTCACGTTGATCCTGCTAAAATTGAAGCCGTGAAGAATTGGTGTGTTCCCACAACCCCAACCGAGGTTCGTTCTTTTCTGGGTTTAGCGGGATATTACCGTAGGTTCATAGCAAATTTCTCGAAGATTGCTAAACCATTAACGGCACTAACCCAAAAGAATCGACTCTTTGAATGGGGACCCGAGCAAGAAGAGGCTTTCTAGACATTGAAACGCAAGTTGTGTAACGCTCCTATTCTCACACTTCCCGATGGAAACGACGACTTTACCGTATATTGCGATGCCTCTAATCAAGGTCTTGGTTGTGTTCTCATGCAACGAGACAAAGTTATAGCATACGCGTCGAGGCAATTGAAGGTTCATGAAGTGAACTACACAACTCATGATCTCGAACTTGGTGCTGTGGTTTTCGCATTGAAGATTTGGCGACACTATTTATATGGGACGCAATGCATAGTCTACACCGATCATAAGAGTCTCCAACACGTGTTTAACCAAAAGGATCTCAATATGAGACAAAGACGATGGATCGAGCTAATTAGCGACTACGACTGCGACATTCGCTACCATCCTGGCAAGGCGAATGTTGTAGCCGACGCGCTAAGTCGCAAGGTTCACAACAAGACTGTCTCGCTTCAAGAGATTCGAGATCGAAGGCAATGGTTTGATACGCTAGGAGAATTTGATACCGAGATCCATGTGGATGTCAACGAGGCTACTATCATGCTCCAAAACATAAAGATTGATAGTGACCTCGAGTTATGCATTCGCGAGGCTCAACAAGCGGCATTAACCGACGAAGGGAAGGATGAAGATTTGATGTCTAACGTTCGGTCACAACTGGAGACAAAACCGAATGGCATGTGGTACTTCTTGAATCGACTTTGGATCCCAAATCGTGATAATCTTCGACACTTCATTATGAACGAAGCTCATCAAACCCGATATTCCATTCATCCTGGCTCCGATAAGATGTACATGGACTTGCGTGGTCAATATTGGTGGCCTGGGATGAAGAAAGATATCGTGTCTTATGTTTCCAAGTGTCTCACGTGTGCAAGGGTCAAAGCCGAACATCAACGACCAAGTGGTTTACTTGAGCAACCTGAAATCCCTATGTGGAAATGGGAGCATATATCCATGGATTTCATAACCAAGTTACCTCGTACACCTCGTGGTCATGATAGTATTTGGGTCATCGTTGACCGCTTGACCAAGACAGCACACTTCATACCTATACGAGATACATACAAGGTTTCAAAGCTGGCTCGAATCTACATTGACGAAATTGTGAGTCGTCATGGCGTGCCTTTACACATTATTTCCGATCGAGATGCTCGTTTCACATCACACTTTTGGTCTTCGATGCAAGAACTCTTGGGTACTCAATTGGATTTAAGTACGGCTTACCATCCTCAAACCGATGGTCAAACCAAACGAACAATCCAAACCCTCGAGGATCTACTGCGTCTTTGTGTCCTTGATTTTGGTGGTGACTGGGATACGCACTTACCGCTCGCGGAATTTTCGTATAACAATAGTTATCACTCAAGTATCAAGATGGCACCATTCGAGGCTTTGTATGGTCGTAAATGTCGTTCTCCGATCTGTTGGACTGACATTGGAGAAAATCTTATCACTGGTCCGGAACTTATTCAAGAAACAACTGACAAAGTTTCCAAGATTCGAAATAACCTTGAGGTGGCTAGAAGTCGCCAAAAGAGTTATGCCGATAAAAGACGCAAACCGTTGGAGTTTCAAGTCGACGACATGGTTCTTCTTAAGGTCTCTCCATGGAAGGGTGTTGTACGTTTTGGGAAGAAGGGTAAGTTAGCCCCACGCTTTGTAGGACCTTTCAAGATTTTGAAAAGAATTGGGAAAGTGGCTTACAAACTGGAGTTACCTTCTGAACTTAGCGGGGTTCATCCTGTTTTCCATGTCTCAAACTTGAGGAAGTGCCTGGCTGATGAAAATTTGCATGTTCCACTAGAGGAAATTCAAATTGATGAGTCATTGCATTTTGTTGAGAAGCCTGTTGAGATTATGGATCGAACCCTGAAGAAGACCCGAACAACTACCACACCTATCGTCAAAGTCCGTTGGGAAAACAAACGTGGAGCTGAGTTCACTTGGGAGCGTGAGGATCATATGAAGGAGAGATACCCGCATTTGTTCTCTTAGCTTTATTCTTAATTTCGGGACGAAATTCTTTTAAGTTGGGGAGACTGTGACATCTTGTAATTTTGGTTAATTAAAAGTTGACGCCGTTTATTCTTTTAAGGGCTATTAATGCTTTTTATGAAACTTTTGGGCTATTTGTGTTTATCTCTTAGTTAGTCTCTAACTCTTTAATGCAAAAAGATTATTGTTTATCTATTAAATTGAATATTATAATAATAACAATAATAACTTTTATAAGAGAAATAATTATGTTATTATTAATACTAATAATAATAGCAAGTTATAATAATGATAATTATAATAATAATAATAGTAATTGTAACAAAACAATAATAATAATTTATTAGGTTTAGTAAACTTAAATTAGTTGAAACTTAAAAAGACATAAAGTTTAAGGGGGTTTATTGTTAAATTATAAACTTTAATATAAAGGTTTGGGCATAAAATAATAACAAGTTAAACTACAAGGGCCGAATTGTAACTTTGAAAGTTACAATCCAACCCCCCGCCCACTTTCAAACTCCGTTTTTCCGGCCAACCGTCCGGCGGAGCTCCGGCGAGCTCCGGCGACGGCCAAAGCACCCCAAAACGTTACTATTTTGGCACCCAAAACCGACCAAATCATTCGTATTGATGTTTCGAACCTGTTTCCACGCGTTAATTTGAGTTTCAACGCGGTTTAAGATTCTTTGATCTTGAAACCGATCGCACATAATGATTCATGACGGTTTTTCATCAAAATTATAAGAAAACAACACAATCAAACGACTGGAAACGTTCCATTAATTGACACAAACTAAATGCGATGATTGATTTCACCTGTAACAACAATTACACGATTTAATTCAATCTGAAACATTCGGTTCGAACGTTGCAACCGTTGAGCACCTTAGCAAACAAATTGAATCTATTTAACAGAGGGAAATAATCCCATTTCTTCCCTTTAACCTCTCTAAACACTCAATTTTATAACACACTCAACGCAAGATCGAATCGACCTCCCTGTTTCTTCGTGTGGGATCCGAGACGAACACGAGCCTAAACACATCATTTGGATTGTAATCGGGTAAGTATAATACGTCGTTGTACTCGATTAAGCTTGAGGATCAAAAGCCCTAAGCTTAATCGAGTTGAACCACTCGAATCGGTGTTCGATTTGAACCTAATCCATTCTAGGGTTCATGCGGATTTGGGGCTTTTTAGAAATTGTATATTTAAATTATGGAAACCATCCTCTAACACGGCTGTACGCCTGGTTCACTGGTTCCCCAATCATATTCCGAATTAGAGGTCCCGGGTTCGAACCCGGCGACCTCCAACCTATTTTTTTTTGGCTTTTTCAGCCTTTAAAAAAATATAGAAAACTTTTAAAAATTTATAAAAATTAACCTTGTAAACTTAAATTATTCTGAAGTCACTTAACCAATTTCTAAAAAAATTATGTTCTTATAATACTTGTATACTTTTATAAAACAAATGAAATAATTAGTTAAATTTCTTATAAAAAATAAATTTTAATGTTGACTAACTCATTAAAACCATTATTGGTTCAAATAATATATTTAAATTATTTCTTATAAGTTAAACTTAAAATTATAGTTTTAATCTACTAAATAGTTGTTTGTTCAAATAATGTATATAAACTATTTTAGACATTAAAAATTGTTATTTTTATTGGCTCACACTTTATTTATAATTTTTACAAATATAAAAAGATATCTACACTTTATATTTTGTTTTTGTCAACCATATTAAACGATTCAAGTTTATGACTTCATGACAAATTATTAATTAATGTAATTCTTTTGTTAAAAATATATATATATATATATCAAGGAATCCCAAAATTTTCTCTTAAAACCCTAAATCATGTTTAAACGTTAATCTAAAACTTAAATCTTGTGAATATATTTACTTAGGTTCGTTGTGAAGAACTACGTTGGAACGTTGCTTATTATATTTCTTATTAATCGTCATTTTCATACATTTGATCATGTGAGTATTCCATACCCCCTTTTCATTATATTTCACACTTTGGGGTGAAACATGTTAACTTATACTTTGCATTGTAAACTTATTTGAGACTTGTAAACTTTATGGCAATTCATCATGTTAAGTTGTGGTTAGTTGAATTTATGTGGTTACCATGTTATGGCGTTATATGTACAATCATTAACTATTGCTAGCCCAGCGAAGTCATAGATCTATGGGTAAGACAAGCCTGCTTGGTTGATCCAAGTACACTTAGCTGATCGTATATACTTTTAACGTTTGAGACTTGTAAAACATTGTCAAGGTTTGATTGTTGCATTGTTCATAGCATCCCTAATCACTATATATTCACTAACTTATGACTTAAATTGCCATCTTTTATATATACTTATGTATTAAAAACTATAGAATGCTCACCAACATTATTGTTGACCTTTATTTTTAACATGTTTCAGGAAATGCCCAAGTTTGATTATCTACGCTTTGAAGCTTGCACATCTAGGAATGGACCTAGTTTAATAAATAAGATAGAATGATATATCGCATTCTATGTTATGTTTTTATTTCCTTTGAAACTTATGATTGTAATGTGACAATTTAAAACTTATGTTTAAACTTTATTTGGTTTATTAATAGCGTTATGTGGCTATGAACGATCTTAACTCTCACTCCTCGACGTTTCCGCCGTCAAGGTTGGGGTGTGACAAAAATCCCCAAAATCATACCTCAAAACCACAAGAATCAAAACCAAAACCCTAATCAATCTCTTGAAGCGAGGCACCAGCAACATCATCAACCAACGACTTCCAATCAAGCACCGACTTCCGATACTTATCAAGCTTCAGCTTCGTCACCATAACCTTCGACGGATTGATGCCCACATTAACAGTCTGCCCATTCACCTTCTCACAAGTAATTCTCTCAATATGAATGACCCATTTGCGACGGTACACCTGCACCACCTTACCTTCACGGCCCTTGTAGGTGCCACGGCCAACCTGCACCTCGTCGTCCTTACGGATGGGGATTGATCGGACGTTGTACTTGGTTCGGAGCTCGGTGGATAAGGGTGCGCTCATCAGCACACGGCGGACGCTTGAGGGTGCGGTGAAGTGGGCCTTGCGGCACTTCCGGCGAGAGCCGGTAACTCGTGGGTTGTACTTCATTGTGCTACCTCTCGATCGTATGCTTAGGGTTTGGGGGTGAAGAACGGCGACAAGGAAGATGATTCAGTGATGATATAGGGAACAATGGGGGATATAGGGTTTCGTGAGGCCATAGGATCTGGTTGAAGAGGTTTTGAGAAATTCTAGCGTGTGTGTTTTAGTTTTAGGGTTAGGGTTTGAGATTGGTTTAATGGACCTAAAAGTTTTTTTTATCAGATTGGGCTAATTTCAAAATTAAAAGTGGGCTAACAATTGGGCTGCATTCATTAAAAAAAAATTAAATTCATTGGGCTAGCATTTTTTTTAACATATAATAATAACAAAGTTGGGCTCATTCAAAAATTTAAAGTCATTGGGCTAGCTTGACCCTAGTTGCTAAGATTGTATAGCGTGACATTTAAAAATAATATTTTTCACGGGGGAGAATTATTCTAAACTTTTTGGGAAAAATATTTTTAGGGCGTTTAATTGTTTAAATTTTTTTAATACAATGTCATCTTCAGAAGATTTTAAATCAGATAATCTCACAACGGCACAAAGCCGGTTTGATTCTTTTGCAGCAATGAAGAAAGAAAAATTGTCTGATTTGATTGATCGATTCTTAAAGGTGGCAAATAATCTAAAGAAGCATGTTCCAGATCTCAGTAATCATGAACAGATTCAAAAGCTTTCTTGACTCGCTTCCGTCTACATGGAATCATCAAGTTAAAATGCTGAAGCAAGAAAGAGGTTATGTCGACACAAAACTTATGGATATGATCAACAGACTAAAATCTCTCGAGCTGGATATCCAAAGAAATGAATTTCAGCAAGCCATGTTCCCACATCAAACCCACGCGCTTAATACTGAACTTGTTTCTGCTGTAACAAGCATACTTGATTACAAAGCCGAGCTGATTGAAAAGATGAAATTATTGAAAACTGATTCGGATTTAAATTTTGAATTTAGAGAAACTGTTGAAGAGAACTGTGAAGCTTTGAGAGTAGCAATGACAATAAACCGGAGTCTGTGAGAACCGATGATGATAAGGATGGAAAAGCTGATAAAAGAGAGAAAGAATCTGAGGCTGACGAGATGCTGAAGGTCAAAGAAGAGGAACAACAAGAAATCACAAGGGTTTGCAACTGTGAAAAGAGCTTAGCTGCAGAACGAACTATCATGGGTCTTCCTTATGAGACTGTTCAGGATATGTGTTCTTCGTCATGCAAAATCCGATTATTTGGGATTTATAAGGCTAACAGATTGTTATTGGAAAATGAAAAAGAATTAAAAATAATCAATCAGGAATTAAACAAAAATGAAATTGCTTTTTCAAGAAAAGTTAATGAAGCATTGGCTGAAAATGATCTTTTAAGAAGAACCATTTTGGAGCGTAACGTTGAAATTAATATTCTAAGAGAAAGGGCTGTTTTAGCTCAATTTGAAACAACACAGCTTCAAACGAAGCTTGATAAATGGACCTTTTTCACACATGAAAAAGGATGAGCTTATTGCTAAACAACAACGGGCGCGGGTAAAACATGGGATAGGATATAAATCTGATAGTGAAACTGTATTTAATTCAGTCCCACCCCCTTCTACTTTATGTTATTTACCAATCCCCAGACCTCATTCTAAAAATGATTTGTTTGAACAACCTACTAATAGTTTGCATGCAGGTTTGAGCGGTGTCAATCTTAATGAGGTGCACGATGATTATGATTCAACAACTGGTATAGGATACAATAAACTGAATGCTGATAGTCAAGCTAACGATTGTTCAGTCTCGGTTGTTTGTAAATCTATATCTATATTTCTTCTAACTTCTTTGATAAGTTTAAAGCGGGTTGTAAGGATTCCTTAAGTCTGATGCAACCCAAAACATCCAAAGTGTCTCAGCAACATGCACTAAGTACTGAAGTGAAGAATGCTTCGGAAGTTTTACGCAATGCATTAGAAAATACTCTAACTGTAAAATCTTTCGAAGCCAAGACCAATATCTTCCGAAGCCAAACATGAAGCCTTCCGAAGCCTCAGAGACAAAGTCTTCCGAAGCCTCAACCTATGAAGACAGATTTCTTCCGAAGACTTTTAGTACACATGCTTTATCTAATGTACTGTTCCATAAAGCACCTTTTCCGCTGCATCTCTGTAAAGTCACCAACTTACATGAGTTGGTGAAAAGGTCCATGCTTTTGGTAACTGTACATTGAGGTCTTGAGTCTGTAACTTTCCACTTTATGTACTTTATCCTTTTTGTAATATATAAGGATATGAGCTATGGCATGTCATAGTCACAAGGTCAAAAGGCAGATATGCCTTTTGATCCTACACTTGATTTTGTTAGTGTCTAGTCAATTGTATCCAGCTGGCTTTCAAAGTATAGCCGGCTGTAGGTTGTAGTATAAGTATTCCAAGTTCTTGTATCTTTCTTTATGCTTTGTAACACTTGTAAAAGAACTTGAGAAAGCAATATACTGCCTCCTTGAAACCCATACTCTCTTGTTCTGTCTCTTGCTTTACTTGTGTTCTTTGTATCACTTTGGTTAACCCAGTTCACTGTTTGATTATAGTTTAGTTAATCTCCTCATTGTGTTGTTGTGTTGTAATTGTGTTAAAGCCCTTAAACGGTCCTGCAATTGGTATCAGAGCATTCCAGGCTCTTGATATAAGATCTAACCATCTTAAGATCCCTCACACACACAAAAACTAAACTTTTCAAATGGCTTCCATCTCAAAGACTGATATGGAGACTGGAACCATGAACAAATCCCCACTGATCACTCTTAATGATTTTGACACCTGGTGCATGAGAATGGAAGGCTTCATCAGGTCTCTTGATTCAAGAATGTGGGAATCTGTTGAGAATGGACCTTTCATACCCAGCACCCCCTCTGCTACTGGTGCTGGTATGATTCCAAAAGATGTGGCCAACTACTCAGATGAAGATAGAAAAAGAGTAGAGATTGATAGGAAGGCCATGACTGCTCTTCAGACTACTCTCCCAAACTCTGTATACAGAGGTTTTAAGAAGTGCAAAACAACTAAACAGCTGTGGGATGCACTGAAGCTGATGTATGAAGGCTCCTCTGAAGCCAAGGAGAACAAGAAAGATCTTCTGAAGCAGCAGTTTGAGAATTTCACCTTCAAAGCAGGTGAAACCATGACTCAACAATACTTCAGGTATGTTGAGATTGTGGATACCCTAGTGGATGGAGGAGTTCCTCTTGAGAACAGGGACATTGTAAGGAAGTTCATGTCCTCACTTCCTAGGCAATGGACATACTATTGTGTGGTGATCAAGAGGACTGAGAACCTTAAAACTCTTACTCTGACAGAGTTGTATGGGATTTCAGTGGATACCAGATGGAGATGAACATGCAAGGTTCATCTGGCAACTCCAACAATCAAATGGGTTCAGCCCTTCATGTGGTTGAAAGGGACAGCATAGAACCCCAACATCATCTCATATGCTACCCTGACAACTCATAAAAGGGTCCTTTCATCACCTTTCCGGAGACACCAAGGGAGAACTTTACTCAAGGAAGCCCATTCCAAGAGACAAGTTCTTCTCAAGCCTTTGTGTCTACTGATGAAAGCTGTGGGAATTATCTCTTCACTCTTGAAGACCTGGACTGTATCCATCCAGATGACCTGGAATACATGGAGATAGTTCAGCAAATGGCTCTCCTCACTCACAGAGACAAGAAGTTCTACAAGAGGACAGGAAGAAGATTTCTAAGCAATGCTACCAGTGGTAAGTTTGGGCTGGATAAAAGCAAAGTTAAGTGTTACAACTGTAACCTTATGGGCCACTTTGCTAGGGAGTGTAAGGCACCTAAAGCAAATGGGGGCCAAACACAACCCAGACCAAACTACACTGACAAAGCCCCTCAGACTGAGAAGCCAAATCAACATGCTGCTGTTGCTGTTGAAGAGCGAGGCTTTGACTGGAGCTTTCAGGTGGAAGATGCTTCTCCAAACCAAGCACTGATGGCTGATCATGATGAAGCCAAGGTATTAGAACATCTCTGTACTCCTGAATGCATTGCTAAAGTAAATAGATACAGGTCCTACAACTTAGAGATGAGATCTGATCTTGAGTCATTAAACATATTAAAATCTGGTTTTAGAAAGTCTGAAAATGATTACAAGTTAAAGATAGAGGACTTGGAGAAAACCATTTCAGTACTTAAACATGAACATACAGATTTTAGAACTCAGATCAAAGATCTCATAACTAAGTTGACTGAGTGCCAGGCTGAGCTTGTGATCAGCAAAGCCAAGGCAGAGAAAAATGTTCTTGAAGAAGAGACCTTCAAGAACATGATATTCTCATCCCTGCACAACAAAGTCTATTATCAAAATAGACAGGGACTGGGATCAAATGAGATAGCTCTTCCACACACAATCTTGTCTGTAAGATCTCCTAGGTGTGGAACTTGTGAAGATGAGCTTCCTCTCATTGATCCTATAAGTGAGGATGATAAAGAAGTGATAGTGAAGAATTCCTCTGAGAAGAGTGAAGAAGAGGATTCTTCCAAGGGCCACTATTCTTCTGAGGAGAAGAAATCAACTGTGATGACCAAGTCCAAGAGAAAGAACTTGATCAGAAAGAGCAAGAGGAAAGCAAAGAAGGCTCAAGAAATCAAGGCTACTTTTGATGAAAAGCAGAAACAAGTTTTTATCTCTGCAGGTTTCAAAGTAGTAAGGACTGAAGACATCAACCAAGATTCCTCAGCTAAGAGTCCTGGTTCATGTTCAAATCATCTCAGTGCAAAGAAGAAGACTAAGCTGCTGTGTACCACTGCTGTACAGCCTGGACCATCAAACTCCAAGAACAGTTCACAGCCCAAAAGAACTGTCTCAGCATCTACCAAGATGAAGGTGGAGAAGGGATGTGACCAAAGCCAGTCTTGCTCTCAAAAGGAGACTCCTTTGAAGAAGAAAATGTTATGTGTCATGTGTGAAAGTACTTCTCACATTGCTAAGGATTGCCCATACAATCCTAAAAGTACTGTCCACATGACCAATACAAAGACTTCAAAGAATTTCAAGAAGTCTCAAGCTTCGGAAGGAAAGTCTGTTTCCTTCGGAAGCTCCAAATCAAAGAAGAAGGTAAATGGAAAATTACCTTCGGAAGCAAAATTGGTCTCGGAAGAAAGGAGTTCTTCCGAAGCACTGAAGTCTGCTGTAGTGATTGTAGACCCTTCCGAAGGTTCAGTCATCAAAACTTGTGAAGTTCCAAAAGCTTCTAAGGTTTTGAAGGTCAAGTCTAAGACTCCAAAGGTGGTGTGGAAGTCTAAGAAAGACCAAATGACTGAAGTTTCTCCATCAACAACAGCTGAAGATCCCCATAGTACAACCATAGGATCTATTACTGTTGTATTACCTTCTATTACACTTAGTGAGCCCAAGACAAGTAAGGCTTGGGTTTATAAATGTAACTAATCATCTTCTTTGTGCAGGAACAGCTCAAGACAAACAGAAATGTCTGGATAATTGACAGTGGCTGTTCCAGGCACATGACAGGCAATAGGTCTTACTCCATAATTTTGAGAGAATTGATGGAGGACCAGTTGCTTTTGGAGGAGATGAAGGTGGTTACATTTCTGGAAGGGGCAAGGTCACAAATGGTAAGCTCAACATTGAGAAGGTAAACTTTGTCAAGGAGCTTGGGTACAATCTTCTGAGTGTATCCCAATTTTGTGATCAGAGTCATAACATGCTCTTTACTGAGCATGAGTGCATTGTTCTCAAACCTGGAGTGGTCATTCCTCATGAGCATATCCTGCTCAGAGCCCCCAGGAAAGGGAACATGTACAAGATGGATTTGCAAGAAACATCTCCCTTGGAGAAGTTTCATGCTTTCTATCTAAAGCAAATAGTGATGAGTCTTTCCTATGGCATAAAAGAATGTGCCATGTAAACTTTAAGAACATGAATAAATTAATTAAACATGATATGGTAACTGGAATGCCAAAGAAAGAGTTTACAAGTGATGATCATTGTGTTGCATGCCTGAAAGGGAAGCAACACAAGGTATCTCACAAGCCTAAGGAAAAGAACTCCATCACTACTCCCCTACACTTGTTACATATGGATCTCTTTGGCCCCACCAGTGTAATGAGTTTAGGAAGGACCTCTTACTGTTTGGTGATCACAGATGATTTTACAAGATTCACTTGGGTCTTTTTCCTTAGAACTAAGGATGAAACCCCTGAGATTCTGAAGAATTTCATCTTAAAAATTGAGAATCAATGTGATCACAAGGTCAAAACCATAAGATGTGATCAAGGAACTGAATTCAAGAACCAAATCCTTGATACATTTTGTGATGAAAAGGTATTACAAGACAATATAGTGCTCCCAGGACTCCTAAGCAAAACGGAGTTGCTGAGAGGAGAAACAGGACACTTATTGAAGCTGCAAGAACTATGTTGTCTGACTCTAAACTGCCCATCACCTTCTGGGCAGAGGCAGTTAATACTGCTTGCTATGTGCAAAACAGAGTTTTAGTAGTTAAGACACATGGTAAGACTCCTTATGAACTTTGGCACAAGAGGAAACCTTTCATTGGTTTTCTCAGGTCATTTGGATGTCCCTGCACCATCTTGAATACCAAAGATCAAATTGCCAAGTTTGCTGAGAAATCAGATGATGGACACTTCATTAGATACTCTTCCCAAGCTAAAGCTTATAGAGTATACAATCTCAGAACTAAATTGTTGAGGAGTCAGCCAATGTGACTTTCAATGAGCACACACCTTGTGTGGCTGGTTCTGGTCTGGATTGGCTGTTTGATCTTGATTTAGTTACCAACTGTTTTAACAAATCTTGTGAGCATGTTTCAGGATCAGCAGAAAATTTAAATACAAGTGATCCTGGTCCAAGATTTGAGCTAGGAAGACCATCAACTCATACATCTTCAGCTCCAGTTGGAACTACTTCAGCAAATGAGGTTTCTATCAGCACAACAATGACAAATTCAGCTGATACATCTGGTATGCCTTCAAATTCCAGCTCAGAGGCCTCTCAACCAGATAAAGACACCTCAATTGTAGAAGAAACAATGGTGATGGTGATAGTGATCAGGAATTTCTTGATGCTAATAACCATACCATAGATGACAACATCAATGATGTCACACACTCATTGGATCAAGTTAATCTTGATAAGTGTGATATGTGGAGGGTGAATATTCCAGGCCAGATCTAAATTTCTCAAATTTGGATCTTTCTCAACAACTTGCTGTGATCCCTCAGCTAAGGATCCACAAGTCTCACCCTACCACAAACATCATTGGAGATGTTGTCACAGGGGTAAGAACAAGAGGACAAACCCATGAAGCAAATGTTTGTCTTCACTCTTGTTTCTTATCTCAGATAGAGCCAAAGAAAGTTGATGAAGCTCTAAAGGATGGAAGTTGGGTTGAAGCTATGCAACAAGAGCTGCTTCAATTCAAAAGGCAGAAAGTTTGGAACCTTTGTCTCTTTCTCATGGGAAGACTATCATTGGAACCAAATGGGTTTTTAGGAATAAGAAGGATGATAGAGGAATTATCATCAAGAACAAGGCAAGACTAGTTGTTCAAGGATACACACAAGAAGAAGGGATTGACTACACTGATGTCTTTGCTCCTGTAGCAAGACTAGAAGCTGTTAGGATATTCCTGGCATTTGCTGCATCCAAGAACTTCAAGGTCTATCAACTTGATGTAAAGTGTGCTTTCTTATATGGAGTGATTGATGAAGAGGTTTATGTCAAACAGCCACCTGGTTTTGTAGACCCTGATCATCCTGATTATGTCTGCAAGCTTGACAAAGCTCTTTATGGGCTGCATCAGGCACCCAGGAAGTGGTATGAGACACTATCTGAGTATCTTTGTAAACATGGATACAGAAGAGGTACTATAGATGGAACTCTCTTCATCAAAGGACAGGGAAATGACTTATTGCTAGTTCAAGTATATGTAGATGACATCATCTTTGGTTCAACTAATCCAAAGCTCTGCAAAGACTTTGAGAAGCTGATGAAGGACAGATTTGAAATGAGTTCAATGGGAGAACTCAATTTCTTTCTGGGAATTCAAGTGAAGCAGGTTGAAGATGGCATCTTCATAAGTCAGTCAAAGTATGTTCAAGACATACTCAAGAGGTTCAATATGACTGATTGTAAGATTGCTAAGACACCCATAGCCAGAAACCACTCCCTTGGACCTGATCTTGAGGGGGAGTGTGTAGATGAACACTTATACAGGGCTATGATTGGGTCTCTTATGTATCTTACAGCTAGCAGGCCTGATATCATGTTTGCTACATGTATTTGTGCAAGATATCAAGCCAACCCTAAGATGTCTCACTTAATCACTGTGAAAAGGATTTAAGATACCTCAAAGGTGCTTCAACACTTGGTCTATGGTATCCAAAGAATCCTAATTTCAATCTGTATGCCTATACAGATAGTGATTATGGTGGTTGCAACATGACTGCAAAGTCTACATCTGGGGGATGTCAATTCCTTGGTGGAAGGGTTGTCTCATGGCAATGCAAGAAACAATCCTGTGTGTCTGCATCAACTGCTGAGGCTGAATACATTGCTGCTGCAAGCTGCTGTGCTCAAGTGCTTTGGATTTAAAATCAGATGCTGGACTATGGATTTAACTTCAAAGAGACTCCTATCCACATAGACAACAATAGTGCTATCTCTATCACTGAGAACCCTGTGCAGCACTCAAGGACCAAACACATCAACATCAGGTATCATTTAATAAGAGATAACTATGAAAAGGGATTAATTAAACTAGTCAAAGTTCATACAGATGAACAATATGCTGATCTGTTCACAAAGCTTTTGATGAACAGAGATTTAAGTATCTGATATCAGCTATTGGGATGATTAACTTTGAGTAGACTTTTTCTTAAAACTAATTCTAATTATTTCTTCTTAAAATATGTGTGTCCTAAGTTGTCTAGTTCATCACTTTCATAAGCTCATGTTTTCTTTGGATGTAAAATTCTTTTTGAAGACTTTCCTTAGATTCTTGAAATTTTCTGATACTTCGGAAGATAAAGTTTTATCTTCGGAAGAAAAACATGTCTTCAAAATAAATAACTGTCTAAGAGATTTTACCTTCGGAAGAAGTCAAAATTCATCTTCCGAAGCTTAAAATTCTTATCTCAGACACTTATTCATTTTTAAGGACTTTTTCCTTCCGAAGCAAAATTAACCTTCGGAAGCTTTGTTTATTCCTATACAAAGCATCCAAGGGTTTATTTCTCTTCCGAAGCATAAATTTTCAAGACTCTCAGGAAAATCTTCCGAAGCCATTTTAGCTTCGGAAGCTTTTTCAATCAAAACTTCCGAAGACAAATTACCTTCGGAAGCTTTTCGAATTCCAAGAAAACTACTTTTTGAGCAAAAGTAAACTACTTTTTCAGAGGTGGGACCGACTTCCGGATTTCAAAGTTTATCCTCTTTCATTAACTTTGGTTCAAATCCCTTTTCACATAAATACCCAACGGTTCCCCCTCTTTCCCACTATCTTCCTCAATTCTACTATTCCTCTAACCTAATTCTCTAAACCGCCTTTGCTTTCTACCTTTCTTCATCCCTTAAGCTTCTGAAATGGCCAACCTTAACCGCAGAAACAACCCAGATTTCTCCATGCAACTTCACAGGCAACATAATCAAGTTGCTCTGTTAAGCTCTGAGAAAGATGCAAGTTTCTCAGAGATTTGCCAATTCTTGACTCTATCCAACTATTTCACCTCCCTGACCATTGATCCTACTCTATATGAGGATCACTTGCTTGAATTCTGGAAGACCTGCAAAGAGGTCATTATGGATGGGGAGAAGGCACTGTCTGCCACAGTGCAAGGGAGGACAATCTTCATCACTCCGGCCATCATTAACCAACACTTGCAGCTGGATGATGAAGAAGGTGAGGTGTCCTTCCCAAAGGAAGCTGTTAATCATTCCTTTGAGCAGATGGGCTATGAGGGAGATTTCTCTGTAAAGACCTTCAGGAAAGGGAAGGTCTCATCCCAGTGGAAATACCTGCTCCATGTGGTTATCCACAGCTTATCAAACAAGCATGGTGGATGGGACCAGATTCCTGAGGATCTCTCCTTTATAGTTCATGGAATGGTTCAGGGGGTCAAGTTCAGGTATTCACAATTTGTTTATACTAATTTACTTGCAAACTTAGACTCCTTAGAGTATTACATGTTTCCTAGATATGTTCAACACATTCTCAACTGTGAACTGGGCTCACAGTTGAGGGAAACAAGTAATATTCTTAAATTGGGACAGATGAAGCCCGACATCTTTAAAATAATGAAGAAGCCAACTGTAGGCTTCTCAGGGGTAGAAACAGCCCTAGTCCCAAAAATGTTAGAGCTCATGCTCAAGGTGACAACCTAGCAACACAAGCTAGTGTTGAACCCACACTCTTTTATCCTTACCACTAAAAAGACCAGAAATCACCCTCACCTACCAAAGAAAATCCAAACGAACCCCTGCTCAGGCTATTGAGTCTGTGCAGGCCCCCATATACTCAACCTTACAGGAAGAAGTGGACACTAGAGCTCCCACTTCTCCTGAGGAGCAAACCACTTCCATCTCTTCACCTATCAGGGCTGAGGTTCCTCATGCTCACCCTGATGAGCTCACTAGCCCAACAGCCTTAAGCCTTCACTCTGAGTCTCAACACTCAAGTGAACAACCTTCATGGGGACAGCTACCATCCCCAGCCTTTAGATCTCAACCAACCAATTCCCAACCTATCCTTCTACACTGATGAAGACTTAGGATTCAGTGAGTACCATGAGTCTCTCTTCTCCTCCCCTACTCAAAGAGAGATGAGTACCTCTGACTCTCCTCAGTCTATCCCACATCAGTCCCCTATTACTGAGGTGGACACTTCTGAACCTGTTCAGGATGTCCATATGGAAGAGGCTCTCACTTTTGAAAGTGATTACATCATTAAGACCTCAACCATGGCAACTCAGCCCACTGGCATCTCAACTGAGGCTGCAGTGAGCAGAGGAAAACCAGCAGCCAAGAAACTCAAGCTGGTGGTGAGAGAGAGGACTTTGGTCCAATCATCTCATCCCCCAATGATTCTTCTGATGAAGATGAGGGGAATTTGAGACTAAAGGTGCAGAAATTGTCAAAAACATGCACCTATTTAGTCTCTAAGGTTAGTCACTTGGAATCTCAGGTGACTACCTTACAAAACAGGGTCAATGATCAGCAACTTCAGATTTCATATCTGAAGGAAAAACTAGCTGGGAGACCTTTAAGGAGAGCTCAACCAGGAACACAAGAACCTGTGGAAGTGATTGACTTATCCTCCAGCTCACCTATGCAAGTGGGTGATGCTACCAAAAAGGGGGAGAAAGTTATTACAACCACAGAACCTGGGAGTTCTTCACAGAGAATGGACATAGAGGACTCACCATCCTCACTTGCTGTTGTGCATTCTCAGCAACTTCCTCAAGTTCACATTAATGTGGACTCTATAGACTCAATCATCAGGAGTCTCTTTGAGGAAGGCATACCAAGGGCTGTCTCATCTCCACCACAAGGAACTGGCAACTACATCATAAGGTGGAGGTATGATGATGACAGAAGAGCCCTTATACTTCACAGAGTTCAAGGCCAACAAGAAGTTTTTCAGTTCCAAAGCCTGAGCTTCTATGAAAGACTGAATTTAGTCAACATGCCACTTGTCAATCAAGCAATTCAAGACAAGCTGACAGGTGGCTCAAAGAATCCAAGACAGGATCCTTGCAGAGTTCTCTCTAAGAAGGAGACTTAGGCAATCAGGCAATGTCATCGGTCAACTGGATGTTGAGGTGGACCCTAAGATTAGTTTCATAGGGAAAACCTTGACTGAAGGCCCAGTGGCAGAACCTGAGACCCCTGTCTCATCATCAACAACTGCTGCAGAGGTCCAAACTCCATCTGAGACACCTGCTGGTGAAGGTGTTTCTCAGCCTCTCTCTGGCCAGAGCATGGAAGCTACACCAAGCAATGAAGGCCAAGCCTCAATCCACCCTGAGTCACAAAGGTCTGTTGGTGACAAAGGGAAAAGGATAATGACTCCTGAGGAAATTGAGGAGGAAGAGAGAGAGAGGAAAAGGAGACTAAGGGGAGAAAGTTCCACTGGGTCATCTAGCTTCATGCAAGCTGCAATCAGGGCTGCCCCCAGACCAAATACTCAGGATGATGAGTTAAGGGCAGTCAGGATTACCTACTTACAGACCAGGAACTATGATATTGATGAAATCATCTCCCTCCCCTTAGAAGAGTTAAATGAACTGGCTGACATGGAAGTGTCAAGAGAGATGAAGGAGAAAGAGGATGCAAGGTTACTTCTCCAATTCAAAGAGGAGAAGAGACAGAAAAGACTTTACAAGCATGCTCCCACTCTCTCTCCAGTTCAAGAAAGTCCTGCACAGGAAGATGTGGCTCCACAAGAACCTCAGGTAGATAAAGAAGAAAGGATCAAATGATCAACTACCTGAGTGCCACAGGCTTCTATCAGGCAGATGCACTTCTTCCCTTGTCCTATGACTTCATTGAGTTTGAGTACCTAAAGCAACTTGAGCTTGAGCTAGTCAAAGAAAGAAAGACAACCAAAAGAAGCTAAGGGAAGAAGCTGCAAAGTCAAGAGCCATCATTCAAAAGAATGCAAAGAAGTCTGCTGACAGACAAAGAATGATGAGCTTCTTGAAGCTATATGGATTCTCCGGAAGGAGACTTGGCCCCATGTCTCTATCCACAATGGATGAGCATATAAGGGTGATCAAGCAGAAGATTAAAAGTGGAGAACTTATTGACTTGCACTCTCTTCCAAGTCAAGTCCCACCTGAAGTGGAGGTCAAGTTTGAACAACCTAAGACACCTCAACCAGAACCTCCAGCTGAGCCTCAGCAAGCTTCATCTTCTGATCCAAGGCAGGGTCAAACTCCCTCTCCTTCTGAACCTGTGAGGGAGGAACACCCAACTGAGAAAGACACTGATGATCAACAGGTGCTGCAGACCAGTCTTCTCAGTTAAAGTCATCTAAGAGGAAGAAGAGAATGGCTTCTAAACCAAAGACTAAGAAGAAGAAGCCAAAGTCATCTACCTCTACACCTCAGGCTGAATCAGATCAACCTGAGGAAGTGCATGATGAGGCAGCCCAATCAACTCCTATGCAAGTGGCTCCTCTAACACTGAGACACCCATCTTGTCCTGGACTTACTCTACTAATCCAGAAAGATGGCATGTTTATCAGAGATCAAGGTGTTGAGAATGTCTACTCCTGGCAAGACATAATCAACTTACCTCTGCATGATCTCTTTGAGATGAGAAGATACTATGAGAGTCTTGATGATCCTGACCATCTAATGAAGAAAGGAATGGTCTTGATTGTACTGAAGACTACCAACATCTGAAGATCTTCTAAGTGTTTTGGTAGCATCAGCCTAGGGGGAGTTTGTAAGGATTCCTTAAGTCTGATGCAACCCAAAACATCAAGTGTCTCAGCAACATGCACTAAGTACTGAAGTGAAGAATGCTTCGGAAGTTTTACACAATGCATTAGAAAATACTCTAAGTGTAAAATCTTCCGAAGCCAAGACCAATATCTTCCGAAGCCAAACATGAAGTCTTCGAAGCCTCAGAGACAAAGTCTTCCGAAGCTTCAACCTATGAAGACAGATTTCTTCCGAAGACTTTTAGTACACATGCTTTATCTGATGTACTGTTCCATAAAGCACCTTTTCCGCTGCATCTCTGTAAAGTCACCAACTTACATGAGTTGGTGAAAAGGTCCATGCTTTTGGTAACTGTACATTGAGGTCTTGAGTCTGTAACTTTCCACTTTATGTACTTTATCCTTTTTGTAATATATAAGGATGTGAGCTATGGCATGTCATAGTCACAAGGTCAAAAGGCAGATATGCCTTTTGATCCTACAATTGATTTTGTTAGTGTCTAGTCAATTGTATCCAGCTGGCTTTCAAAGTATAGCCGGCTGTAGGTTGTAGTATAAGTATTCCAAGTTCTTGTATCTTTCTTTATGCTTTGTAACACTTGTAAAAGAACTTGAGAAAGCAATATACTTCCTCTTGAAACCCATACTCTCTTGTTCTGTCTCTGCTTTACTTGTGTTCTTTGTATCACTTGGGTAACCCAGTTCACTGTTTGATTAAGTTTAGTTAATCTCCTCATTGTGTTGTTGTGTTGTATTTGTGTTAAAGCCCCTTAAACGTCCTGCACGGGTGAATTCCTAACTTTTGAGCCTGTTCAAGGTGTGAAAGATGAGATAAATCAGGAATCATCAAATCATCAAATTCCAACAACAACAAATCCCATCCTATTCTTCTGTCATCAAGATCCTTTGGAATCAGATCTGTGTATACAGATTGGATAAGCTTTGGATGATGAATCACACCGAGGAGGGTGTTGGTTTTACCTCACATCAAGATATCTCCTAACATTGTCAAGCCACAAAAAAAGCTTCCAAAAGCTAAATAAGATCAATACGGATCTCGTCTCCAACTGCAAAACAACCCAGTCAATCAGTGAAGATTTTCTTCCCTGTCAGCACGGGAAACTCAGAATAAAGTAAGAATCTACCACAACCTCAAAGAATATATCTCAATTCCACCTGCACAACACAGGTCTTCAAGCATCAAAAGTCTGCAACAACACAGGTCAGTCAAGCATCAAAGTCTTCAATGCTTGTTTTGAGTGTGGAAAAGAAGGTCATGTGGTAAAGAAATGTCCTCAAAGACTTGTTTCGGATGGTAAAGGCAAACCGAATTGCTTCTCCGGATCACAGTCCACAAAGAATGTTCGAGTTGGTAAAGGCAACACGGGTTGCTTCTCTGGTTCCAAAATGTAAAAAGCAAACATCTTTGAATGGTTGGATGAAAAACCCTCCCTCCAAACCTTTTCATGTGAAGCCGCTTTCCACATGATACAAAGATGAAAAGGACCAAAGGTTCAAAACCAAATTCTTTTTCTTCGGTTTCTTAAAAGAAAATGATTTCCAAATTAATCTCATCAAATTCAAGTTAATTGAACCCGAAACAAATTGGCAAATTAAACAGAAGGATAACAAACATCCCAGTTGTTTGAAATGGTTGTGTGCAGAAGCTGTGTTAATTATCTTGATAAAAAAGGAACTT
The DNA here is from genome assembly GCA_025215565.1 of Flaveria ramosissima. Taxonomy (NCBI): domain Eukaryota; kingdom Viridiplantae; phylum Streptophyta; class Magnoliopsida; order Asterales; family Asteraceae; genus Flaveria; species Flaveria ramosissima. The sequence continues at coordinate 31,210,646 of CM046037.1, read as the reverse complement.
CCAGGACTTCGACGGCCTGGGTTCCCCTTTCTAAAACTAATTGGTTAATGAGTGCTAGAATAATTCAGGAGGACTGTTAGTAATCCGGATTACTGACAGAGATTGTTCTTGATTCAAATTTGAGGCGGAACAAACAGGTTAAGGTCATGGTATTTTATCCACAATCTAGATTCTTATCTGCACAATCACAGTTCTCACTTCACAATCACTGCATATTTCTTGATAATTCATTTCTTATCTTGATAATCAGTTGGAAGACATTCTTTGGTAAATTTTTATTTTTGTACAGTTTTATAAAAAAATTAAAAAAAATAAAAAAATAATTAAAAACAAAAAAGAAATAGGTTTGAAAAAATAAAAAATTTAGGGGGAGAGTATAGTAAATAAAAAATGAAAAGAGAACTGGGAGAAAAATGAAAAGAGAACTGGGAACTTGATTCGAGATGACTGAGAAATGATTGTATATCATCCTGAAATGCTTGTTTCTGCATGACTTGCGTTTTTACAATGAGAAATGATAGTAACTGATGCTGTTATCTGATTTACATCTTATTTTTAATTGCAAATAATAGAAAAACAAACAGATTCTTTAATGATATGCTTGGTAGGCTCTGCCTGAAGAATAAAGTATACAGCAGCAATATGATTTAAATTAAAATCCCTGCTTAAGGATGTCTGGTTTTACGCGATCATTTTGGCCTGCACGAAAACTGAGTCACAGCAAAAAGTGGATTGAGAATTGATCTTTGGCTCTTGTCCTGTACATTTGTGTCTTGTACTTGTGCTAATCTCCTCTGCTGTACGGAAGTACTGACCTGGAGTGATGATCTCCTTTGCTGTACGATAGTACTGACCTGGAGCTCTCATCGGCACATGATTAAATGGTCATCTCCTTTGTTATATGTAAGTATAGACCTGGACCTCTCACCATTTTGGTCTAAGTTGTGTCAAATCATCTAAATGAGGAATTCATCACAGAAGGCAATTCTCTGTCTATAATTTCTTGCACACTAATACACAAGCCTTGCTCAATAAAGATCGTAGAAAAATTCAAGAAATCCTGAGGTTGGGTGAGGGTTTTTGCCAAATGATTGTGGGGTCCTAACATTCTAAAGCATCTAATCGAACCTTAACAAATCATAAGCTGTTTGTTGAAAAAGGATAAGGCATGGGTTTAAGTGGACAAATATATCAGCAATCGTTATTGATCTGTTTCTGAATTTCATCAGTTCCTTTGCAGATTGTGATCAGATTCAGCTATCAGTATGATCTCATTTCCGGTGGATGATTAAAGTCATCTTTGTGTTAATGTATATCTCGAGGATGTGATCTCTGATTGATTTAGATCTCAGTGCTTGAAGTTAATTAAAAAAATTGCAGTAGAGTGATGAAACTATACTTTCGCTATTTGTTTCGCCAGACGAAATTGCAATTTCGCTCAGCTCGCTCATTCTGTGTATCACTTGGCGAAATTGCAGCTTCGCTTGGCGAAACTGTAAATTCGTCAGCGAATCTATAGTTTTGCTAACTGCGAAACTATATGCTATATAAGTCTTTTTGCGAATATATTTTCTCATTTTCGCACAATCGACCTGTGACGTCCCTTAGGGTTTCTCCGTGAACCTTTTAGGCGATTTTGTGATTCTGTGTTTAACCTTTCTGATTGTTTGTTGATTCAAGTTCACCAGTGAGTTTCGAACTTAGGACCATCCTTTAATCTTGTTTATATCATCTCATTGTGGGTATTTTTGATCGAGACTCTTCGGTAGCCTCGCTGTTCTTCCAGCGAAACTACCGATAATCCAGCGAAACTGAACGAAAGTTCTTGCATCCTCAGCGAAACTGTAAGGTTATGCTGTCCAAGCGAACTTAACAGTTTCGCTGGCTATTTTTCAGTTTCGCTGTTCGGTTTGTCGAATCTACTTCATTGTTTGAGCGAATCTAATGTGATTTTGCCGGCGAAACTAGACTTTCGGCCGCCGAAACTATATATCATTCTGCGAAACTATAGTTTCGGCCAGCGAATTTATTTTAGTTATTGTTTATTCTTTATTCTTTTCTTATTTTTTAATTATTTTAGTACTTAATTCTTTGTTCTGATGTATTTCATTTGTATTTCAGATATAAATGGCAAACTTAAAGTTCGATAAGAGGAATAATATCACTGCTATTCTGGATGATACACATCCTAAAGCTACTGGGTTTAGAGACTGTATTAGATGGCTGCAAAGATCACCCATAGCTTATGCAGTATCTCATTCGACCACCATTTATGATCTTCATATCAGAGATTTCTAGAGATCTGCTGAGTACGATACCCGAGGAGATACACAAAGAATTACTGCTAAAGTCTTAGATCACGAAGTGACCGTTACTGCTGAGATTGTTTAGAGGATTTTGAGGCTAGAGGAGGATTCAGGAGAAGAGGTCTCTATGTCTGATTCAGAGGTGTTCGAGGCATTTAGAAGCATGGGCTATGAGGGGCCAGCTTTGGTTCACCTAAGGAAATCAAGAAGTCATTTCTCTCCAAGGAATGGAGATTTATTGCACACGTATTCATCATGTGTCTTGATCATCGTAAAGGTGGACCAGACGGATTAAACATTGACTGGGCAAAAGCGATGGTGTTGTGTTGCAGAGGAGAGAAGGCCAACATTGCTAAATTGATATTCGCCTGCATGGCTGAGAATGTGATGGCTTTAAAGAAGGACAAATGGCTGTTGTACCCTCGTTTTCTTCAAATGATCTTTGACGACCTCAAACCAGATGTACCAAGACATGGAGAGGTGAAGAGGCTGGTACAAATGAACCCTCGCATTTTTGCTGACTGCTGTGCAATTCGCCACGATTTTAGTGGAAAGATCACCCATCTTTGGGAAAATATGTATCCTCCAGAGAGATGGAATTATATTAGATGGGTGGATGAATCTGAGAACAAAAGAGCTGAAGAAACCAGAGCACAACGATCTGAAGCAACCAAGAAAAGAAAGAGATATGCTAAGGAGAAAGATTATGACTTTGAGGAAGATATAAGTGAAAAAGCTGAAGAGATAAGAATAGAGAAGGAAAGAAGATCGAAGAAGAAAGCCGATACTTCAGAGACTGAGCGGCGTACTAAACATAGACATGAAGGATTCACTGAAAGAAAGGAGGAAAGAGGAAACCTTGATGAAGATATGATTCGCAATCTTAATAGTTCTCTGGCAAACGAGCTGAGCATGATCAAGACTAAACTTACCAACCAAGAGATTCGAGAAAAGCAAAAAGATGAGGTGATAGAGGGCATGAAGAAGATGCTTGTTGATCAACACTGCCTCCTGAAGAAGTTATTTGAGGAGATTGCACATCTGAAAGCTGCAGCCGGCCTGCCTGATCAACTAACTCAATCTGAGTTAGATGATCTGACTGACACTTCAAAGTATCCATTCCTGAATGTGGGTACTTCATCCATGGCAGGAGAGGGCACATCTGGTGCAGCAACCACTGATGCTGGAGATTGTGAAACTAGAGCTGAGGATGTTGGAAGAGAGAATGAAGAAGAAATTATTGAAGTTGGGTTTGTCAATATGCAATTTGACTTTGAGAAGGATTTAGTGGGTGAAGAAGTGATAGTAAAGAAAACTGCTGAAGAAGCTGCTGAGAAAGGAAAGGGACTAGTTGATGAAGAAGAGGATGATGAACAACTTGTAGACTATGATTTTGAACCTGAGTTCTATGAAGTTGATGAGAGACCGTTGATCTATGTAGCAAAGAAGGGAGAGGATGCTGCAGATGTGTTTGAGATGGATAGAGCTGAATGGTTTGTAAAAGAGAAGGAGCCGGAAGAAATCACTCCCCTTTTTCAACATATGGAAGGGTTGAGTAAGCAGGAGGCTGACAAGAAGATTATAAGCTGGTGCTATAACCTCGGCCTAAAGATGTTCATGATAAAGAGAAGGGGAGGTAGTATTAGCTACATGCTTAAGAGGAAGGCTTTTAAGACCTTGCCTAAATGGGATCTTAGGCGGTTGGCAGCTCTACCACTTCTGAATGCACATCTGAGCAAAAGAGCCACTCTTCTGGAGAAAGAGATACAAAACGGGCTTAATGAAAACTTTGAGTCGTTTGGTTACATGAAGGCAGAAAGGAGGAGGTCAAAGAAAGACAAAGATTGGGAAACGGGAAAGGGAAGAATTGTTCTGAGGGTTAAACTGCCAAAGACAGTGAACAGAGTGAGATTGGCTGATCCCCTTCCCCGACAATTACAGGATTTCGAGAAATGGTTTTATGATAATAACACTGGGGAAGCTGTGATTAGGTTGAAGAATGACAAAGAATTTAAAGTTTTTGATCCTATGGAGTTGTTCAGTTTCTGCGACGAAGATTTATTAGTGTTGTGTGAGAATCACATAAAGGCTGGAGCTGGAGATGAGACTCGGAAAGAAGCTAGTCTCTTTATGAATGTAGCAAACAAGATCAGAGGGGTAAGGGCTGAGGTGAAGAAATTAGCCGAGAAGGTAAGGGCCCAAGATGACCTTAACATGGATATTCAAGATTTGGCCAAGCAGTTTGAGAGGGCTAGTGGTCATCCTGAAGGAGCTCGTGAAGCAGGAGGAGACCATGGAGAATCATGTGCTAAAGCTTCTGAGGAAGTCATTGCAGGAGGTGTAGAAGACAAATCAAATGCAGCAGAGGAAACTTGAGCTGACAAGATAAATCAAGATGAGTGAAGGCGGTGAGGTCCAACCTAGGGGGAGTATTGAAGATCATGCATAGGTTGGACACACCTTAGATTAGAATGTTTATTTTCGCTTGTAATAGGTCTTATGTTAGTTTCCTTTATGTATGTTATTAGCTTTATATAGTTTTGCAGTCCAGCGAAACTGTGAGCGAAACTATAGTTTCGCTCACAGTTAGCTGTTTAGTTAGCCGGGCGAAACTGCTGTTTCTGCCGGGCGAAACTATAGTTTCGGCAGAACAGTTTCGCTGTCAGCGAAACTGTCTGCGAAACTAAGACTGCTATATATACTTATGTTCATTTTCATTGTTGGGTAAGCTTGCAAAACCCTAATCGATTATCATTGTTGCAAGTTACCATTTCATAGCAGTTCATACACAGAATTATCTTTGTGCTTTTTGTTATTGATTGTCATTGATCATAGTCTTATTATGAATGAGTTATTATTGTGCTCAATCCTCTCTATTATTGTTGTTTAGCATATTTGTTGGATATTGAACGATTCTTCATATCATTTGCACTGTAATTCGATCACATGGACCAACACTAGGTCAAATAAAACTTTTATCCAACAACTTTTGAAGTTGTCCCGATACTTCTTTCATTTCCAATGGTGCTAACAGGTAGGGTGTCTTTGCAATAGGAGTTGCTCCAAGGATTAGACTTTGGAATTCTACCAAACGAGAATGGGGCAATCCTGATAAGTCATTTGGAAAATGCTTTGGAATATATCGTACAATAGGAATGTCTTTCAACTTTCTTGCTATTGTCTTTTTTTCTACCACGCATGCTAGAAATACGTAATACCGCTTCTTCAGGCATCGGTGAATCTTCATGTAAGAAATGAGTCTTAAATCCTTTCTAGATCGTTCTCCTTAAATCTTAAGCACTTCACCATTTGATAGAGAATTACATACCACCTTCTCCCGACAGAGTATCTAGGCCCGATGTTTTGATAAACAATCCAAATGATATTAAGTCTATGTCAAATGAATGATCTTCTTGTACTTCTATGTAATCTCTAATTATTACCATTTGCCATCTCAACCGAGTAACTAATTTCTAAGCAACTGGGGTTCATGCTAAGTAAAGGAGTAATTTTGAAAGAATCAAAGCTATCATCTGCCTCGGTATCAAGTAACACGGACAAATAATATTTATTGAGAAGATCCGCATCTGTACCAACGATTGGGTCTTGGCAAGTGTCATTCGCTCCGATCGCAAATGCACGACTACATGCAGGATATCTATGATTTGCATGAGCTTGATTTCTATACTATTCTGGGTCTCTGATTTCTAATGATAGCCACTACTTGAGTATGTTTGTTCCCAACTTGTTTTGGTGCTCAGTTCAATTTAGGACACACATTACAATTACGACTAAGGCCTTCATCTTCTTGTTTTCAGCATAGTTGCTGATATCCATTACAGTTTCCATCTTTCTCAATCCAACGGGTCACGCCTATTGCTCCCCCTTTCCTGTCATACTCTTTTGACTAGAATATTAAGAATTCCTTGTATGTACAACCAATCTTGTCTTTAGTACTATTGCTCACTACATTATCATTTCTATAATTTCCTACTCCAATCCATCATCATCAAATAGCCCAGTTCAGGCACATTCTTAGCATACCAGTGATGCTTATATATAGGGTTCCCTGCGATGCTCCCACCATATCCATGATATACCGAGAACGATGCTTAAACTGGTTACTTGACATCCGATTACTCCATCAATTGATAGAACGTTCAAACTAGTAATGTGTCACACCCCCGCTGAAAGCGGAAACACGGGGATGTAACGAGAATGGGATCGTCATAACACATGGTAAGCGATAGAGAGCAATGTATATAAATGATGACATGTGTGTCATGACGACACCCGACGACAAGGGGACTTGTGTCGTGTTTAGTCAATGTCCACAACACATAGCCATAAACAACATAATGATAATAACATGTATACACATAAGATGATAATGTAAATGTTAACTCCCACAACCCGGGAACAAGTTCAAATGTAGTTAATTGTTTGCATGCGTTCACATTGTTCAAAAGATTGTTTATCAAAAAGAGCTAAGTCCCAAAAATGCATCCTAGGGTCTCCACTAAGGCAGCACACCTAGATTCCTGGACTTGCATGTTCACCTGAAAAGATATGCTTAAAACGGTCAACAAAATTGTTGGTGAGCTCGCAGGTTTATGTAATAAAAATGTAAGTGATGCTGTATATAATAGCGCGTCGGAATACCGTGAATACAGTTATTACACAAGTAAATATCACATGACATGAGCTTTGCAACCAAACCTAGCGACGTACACTAAGAAATTGTCGGCATATATTCACCCAAGGGCCCGTTCCTGGCCACTGATGGTACCAACTAGTATACCATCGAACGAGGGTGGGGGTGTCAACCCAGTAGTACTACCAATACCTAACCGTCGGTTCCCACACTGGAATTAAATAGTTGCAAAGATAGAACCACACAGCAGACCCAAGCATGTATCAAATAGTACTTGCAACACAGTATCACGTTGATTCCTTGTATGTAAAATGTATGTAAGTTGTACAGCATAAAAATGTGTAAGCATACTTTTCCCCCAATTTGTAAATGATTGAAATATTGTATAAATGTGAAAAGGGGCCACGAAACTCACTTGTTAAGTGGTAAGTATGTATGAGCGTTGTATCCCAAATGTTGAATGCAAATAAACAGTCAAACACCTATTGACAGTTATTGTATAGCATTAATGATATGATATATGTATAAGCGCGCAATAATGATGGGTCGGTTCGGTTCGTATCGGATGGGTCGCGTACAACACACACAGACTGACACACGTACTAGACCTTATGTAGATCCAAGTACAAGACATTGTTGCCACTAATGATGATATTTAAGTAAAAATATCGTTGTTAATCGAAAGAGTATTGAATAAGTGTCAATAGTTATAAGTCGATTTAGTCGTTCGTAAAGTGTTAGTTAAATTTGCTCAAAATAGTTTCTGTGCCCTTTCTCACGTTGACTTTAATCTTTGTGGCCAAACAATGGCATAATTGTGTTAGTGTTACCTCGACACCACACGACATACTCACGCCACGCACAAGGGTCGAACACAACAAATTCAGTCGCATACAAGGCCAGACGCACGACTCAACCTCCATTCGTGCGAATCAACACTCAATCGTGCGAATCAGCTTCATTCGTACGATTGAGCCTTCATTCGTATGATTGGCCTTCAGTCGTACCACACAACACCCAATCGCACGACTCAACTTCCATGCGCACGAATCAACCTTCAATCGTGCGAATTAGCTACTTTCGTACGACTGAACCTTCATTCGTGCGATTGGACCCCAGTCGTGCGAATCACATTCATTCGCACACATTCAGTCGGTCACCTGACTCAATCGCACACAATCACTCAATCGCATGACTCATTCGCATACACTCATTCGCACGCATGACTCAATCGCATACAGACACTCAGTCGCACAACTCAGTCGCACGACATGCCTAGTCGCACAACTCAGTCGCGCGATTGACTCAGACGCATGATCCAGTCGCACGACCCACTCAGTCGCACGGCTCAATCGCATGGATGACCCAGTCGCCCAATCTGCAGAATCGCGACTGTGGTCGGGGTGAGCAGTCCCCGAGCTGCTCAAAACACGGGTTTTACACCACCTAGACCTCCAGAAACACTCAACAAACATGTACAAGCATAAAACACAAGCAAAGAGACCTCACACGCACCCATACGACCTTGTGTGTTCGGGTTGAACCCGAACACCCGAAACCCTAGTTTGGACAGCCGTGAAAAGGCTCTAAAATGGACAACCAAAGACAACTACCTGCTAGAGAGGGGTAGTGTATGTTGTAGACGGTGTCAAGACGAAGAAAACGAGACCTCTCGGGTCGGATTTGGTGCTAAGATGGTGATTGTGTGTGTGAAGAGGAGATGAAGATGAAGAAGATGAAATGGGGGTTTAGGGCTGGAAATGGGGTATTTATACCCAGCCCAAGTTTCCAAAATTACAAGTTTAGTCCCTGCACTTAACCCCCGAGTTTTCCCAAATTTTGTTCGGTTGAAAAACGACTTCGTTAGGTTTTTATATTAATTGTAAAAGTTCATTTAATGTTATTATGACTGAAGAAATGGTTATATTAAAACATTTATTATATTTATAAAATGATATATTTAGCGTTTTCAAGAATGAAAGTTTTATAGGTCTTTTTAAGGTTCACACACGGTTTTTAATCGAATACACACGATTATAGCGAATGCACACACAACGGTAATATTGCACACATGATATCCACATAATGAGTCAAATAATGATGAGGTATGATCAAGTATAAAATAGATGACGGACAATCACGTCAATTGACGGACCTTAAGGTGACGGATGTCACAGTATCCCCCAGTTGAGAGAATTTCGTCCCGAAATTCAGCTGGAGTTAGGTCCAAGAGTGTCATCCTCGAAAAGATGTGGATATTTGAGTTTCATCTGATCTTCACGTTCCCATGTAAACTCTGGCCCTCGTTTTGAATTCCACCTTACGCGAACAATAGGTATCCTACTGCGCTTCAGTTGCTTGACCTTTCGATCCATGATCTCAATGGGTTCTTCAACAAAATGAAGCTTGTCATCAATCTTGATTTCCTCGATTGGCACGTGAAGGGATTCATCGGCCAAACATTTCTTGAGGTTTGACACGTGAAAAGTATCGTGTACACCGCTAAGCTCTTGTGGCAACCTTAACCGGTAAGCCACTGGACCGATCCTTTCAGTGATCTCAAATGGTCCAACATATCTTGGGGCTAACTTCCCTTTCTTTCCGAATCGAACGACTCCTTTCCAAGGGGAAACTTTGAGTAACACACGATCCCCAACATTGAATTCTAGAGGCTTCCGACGATTGTCGGCGTAGCTCTTTTGGCGATCTCGCGCGGCTTTAAGTCGATCTTTGATTTGGAAAATCTTGTCTGTTGTCTCTTGGATGATCTCTGGGCCTGTCAGTTGACTCTCACCAATTTCGGCCCAACAAACGGGAGATCTGCATTTTCTTCCATACAACGCTTCAAATGGTGCGCATCCAATGCTTGTATGATAGCTGTTGTTGTAAGAGAACTCAATCAACGGCAGATGAGCATCCCAACTACCACCAAAATCAATTACACACGCTCTCAACATGTCTTCTAGCGTCTGTATAGTGCGTTCACTTTGGCCATCTGTTTGAGGGTGATAGGCTGTACTCATGTCTAATCGAGTACCCATCGCTTTCTGTAGCGTCTGCCAAAAACGTGAAGTGAATCTGCTGTCTCGATCGGATATGATTGACACCGGCACCCCGTGCCGTGTCACGACCTCTTTGATGTACAATCTCGCCAACTTATCCATCTTGTAATCTTCTCGGATAGGCAAGAAATGTGCTGATTTCGTCATTCGATCAATAATGACCCATATCGAGTCATGACCGCTGTTTGTTCTAGGGAGTTTGGTGATGAAATCCATAGCTATGTTCTCCCATTTCCACTCGGGAATCTCAGGTTGTTGTAATAATCCCGATGGCTTTTGATGTTCAGCTTTGACTTTCGAACACGTCAAGCATCGACTGACGTATAAGGCAATGTCTTTCTTCATGCCTGGCCACCAGTATAGATCCTTAAGATCATGATACATCTTGTCTGCTCCAGGGTGAATAGAATATCGCGTCTTGTGGGCTTCATCCATGACTAAGGTTCGAACACCTCCCCATTTGGGTACCCATATGCGATCCATGAAGTACTGAATACCATCATCCTTGCGAATCATCTGTTTATCTAACCCTCGGAATTCTTCTCCCGCAAGGTTTTCTTCTTTTAATGCCTCACTCTGTGCAATTTGAATCTGAGCTTTCAAGTTGGTTTGAATGGTCAATCCCAACGCTCGTGCACGTAGTGGTTTCACGCGTTCTTTACGGCTTAAGGCATCAGCCACCACGTTAGCTTTCCCCGGATGATACCGGATTTCGCAATCGTAGTCGCTAAGAAGCTCTACCCAACGTCGTTGGCGCATGTTGAGTTCCTTCTGATCCAGAATGTGTTGAAGGCTCTTATGATCAGTGAAGATGATGCATTTGGTGCCATACAGATAATGCCTCCAAATTTTGAGTGCAAATACTACAGCGCCCAACTCAAGATCATGAGTGGTGTAGTTCTTTTCGTGCACTTTAAGTTGTCGCGAAGCGTAGGCAATCACCTTATCCTTCTGCATCAATACACATCCCAACCCTTGATGTGACGCATCGCAGTAGACCACAAAATCATCTGTTCCGTCTGGGAGAGACAGTATCGGTGCGTTGCACAACTTCTCTTTCAACGTTTGGAACGCTTGTTCTTGTGCAAATCCCCAGTCAAACTTCTTGTCTTTCTGAGTAAGCAGGGTCAACGGCTGCGCGATCTTTGAAAAATTCGCGATGAAGCGACGATAATAACCGGCCAATCCTAAGAATTGCCGTATCTCTGATGGTGTCTGGGGCGTATCCCATTTCTTCACCGCTTCGATCTTGCCGGGATCTACGTGAATCCCGTCCTCATTGACCACATGACCCAAAAACTTTACCTCCCTCAACCAAAACTCGCACTTTGAGAACTTGGCGAAAAGTTTCTCTTCGCGTAGCAGCTCCAGAATAGCCCGAAGATGTTCTACATGATCCTCCTTTGATCGGGAATAGATAAGTATATCGTCTATGAACACGATCACGAACTTATCCAAGTATGGTTTGCACACCCGATTCATTAGATCCATGAACACAGCTGGTGCGTTGGTCAACCCGAACGGCATGACCAAGAACTCATAGTGCCCATAACGAGTTCTGAACGCAGTCTTCGGTATGTCGTCCCCGAAAACCCTTAGCTGATGATAACCAGAACGAAGATCAATCTTTGAAAAATACGAAGCTCCTTGCAGCTGATCAAATAAATCGTCGATTCTGGGGAGAGGATATCGGTTCTTTACCGTCAACTTGTTCAGTTCACGGTAATCGATGCACATACGGAACGATCCATCCTTCTTCTTGACAAACAGTACCGGTGCTCCCCACGGCGAATGACTCGGTCGAATAAAACCTTTCTCCAGTAGTTCCTGTAACTGACTAGACAACTCTTGCATCTCGGATGGCGCTAGTCGATAAGGCGTTTTCGCTACCGGTGTAGCTCCAGGAACCAACTCAATACGGAATTCCACCTGTCGTGGAGGAGGTAAACCAGACAAGTCATCCGGAAATACTTCTGGGTAGTCCCGTACTACTGGAATATCCACCAGCTTCCTTTCCTCGTCTTTCTTTTCAACTACATGTGCCAGAAAAGCGTAGCACTGCTTTCGTAGACTCTGGCGTGCTTTCATGCAGGAAATCAACTTTAAGCTCTTGCCCGGTCGTTCTCCCTGAACCTTGAGTACTCCCCCGTTTGGCATAGGGATACGTACTACTTTGTCTCGGCAAACAATCTCGGCTCCATTCTGCGACAACCAATCCATACCCACAATCACATCGAAGCTCCCTAACTCGAAGGGTATCAAGTCTATGTCGAATGTATGATCCTCCAACGTCAACGAACACTTCCTAATAATCTCATCGGCCTGAGCAACCTTACCATTGGCCATTTCTACAGAGTAGCTAGTTTCTAGCCTACTAGGACTCAAATCAAGTAATTGCACAAACTCAGAAGATATGAAACTATTATCTGCTCCAGTATCAAATAATATAGATGCGAAGTGGTGATTGAGTAAGTGCGTACCCGTGACAACATTCGGGTCCTGACGAGCATCATTAGCTCCAATGACGAATGCACGTCCCCGAGCTGGGTTTCCCTGAGTAGCCGGGCCTTGATTCCCAGCGATAGCCAATACCTGCTGCTGGTTGTTCCCCTGTTGACCCGGTGCCCGATTCAGCCTGGGGCACATGTTCCTGTAGTGATCGGGGCTCCCACACTCAAAGCAAGCCCTTGAATTCCCGGCGGGGTTAACCGCGTTGACGGGTGCTACAAGATTCGGTGCAGTTCTGCAATCTCTGGCCAAATGACCCGGGCGCTTACAGTTAGCGCACACCCGGCACTGCGTCCCTGGGGGATGATGATAGTTGCACCTTTCACATTTTGGGTGCGGCCCCACATACTCTCTTCTGGCCTGAGACACGGCCACAAAATTCCTGGTCGGCTTAGACCTCTTCTCAAACCTTCCGGCATTCGACCGGCTCGACTCCCCAACTTCCTTCCTTTTCTCGGCCCCTCGGCCCAAAACCCCTGTTCTAACCATCTCGTCAGTCAAAGCGCCAGCTTTCAGAATCGCGCTCTGAATAGTAGGAGGAGCGGCTGCTGTGACCATAGCTCTAATTTGAGGCGCAAGTCCCCAAATGTACCTCTCGATCCTCTTTGATTCCGGCGTAACCAGATGCGGAACCAACCTTGCCAGCTCATGAAAACGATCAGTATAAGCTGCATGCCCTGCCCCCACCATAGCATGATTCCAGAACTCATGCTCCAGCTTCTGCATCTCGTTGAGAGGGCAGTATTCCTCGGTAATCAAAGCTTTGAACTCGTCCCACGACATTTGCATCGCGGACTCTCTTCCTCTTGCTTGAATCTGAGTGTTCCACCAGGTTAGGGCTTTACCCTGTAGAGAACAAGTAGCATACTTGATCCTCTGGCTGTCGAGGCACTCACTGATGTCAATTACTGCCTCCATCTTTTCCAACCACCTGGTTAGGGCTATCGCCCCACCTTTCCCGTCGAATTCCCTTGGCTTACAAGCCACGAACTCCTTGTATGAACATCCCCGACGAGCATTAACCACACCAGTCTCAATACCGGCAGTACCACCATTCCCGGTTTCCTGGTTGCTCTCGTTTCCAGTCGGGTTCCCGTTTCCCGTTTCGGTTTCTATCCCACCTTGGGCTCCGTCATCGTTGCCACCATCCCCGTGAGGGTGGTGTTGTTGAAGTGCGTCGCTCACTTGGGCCACAATAGTAGGAATAAGCGCGGCCAATTGCTGAGCGATCAGGGCTGCCATGTCGGCGTTCCCTGTTCCTTGACTGTTACTGGCAGGAGCATCGTTTGCTCTTGGTGCTCTGCCTCTGCCTCGGCCTCTGCCCCTTGGGGCTTCACTCCCGCCACTACTGCTACGGGTGACTCTTCGAGGCGGCATGTTCTAATCATAAAAGAGGTAACATATAAACTTTAGTCACCATATGACACAAATGTATTCCATTTATCAATTTCCAATGTTCATGTTCAGGTCGGCCAGACCACCATGCAGCCCATTTCAAGCATATTCTCGGTATACCGGTGGTGTTTATATATAGGGTTCCCCGCAGCGTTCCCACCACACCCACGATGTACCGAGAATGATGCCTGATCCGGTTACATGACATCCGACTTTCCTTTACATCATATCCATCAAGTCCATGTATTTCATGTCAATATCATGCTTATTGTCATCACACATCACAACAGTTGTAAGTCCATGTATACAATCACGTTTAGTCTAGCGGAGGTTGTCTATTTCCTCATTCCTCGAGGTTTCAGACATATTCCTCCTTAGAGTTATCTCAATGTCCAAGGTCAAGCACAATAGTATGATCTGTGTAGATTACTTCGGGTTAATACCCGGACCTGATAAGCTAACTCGGCGCGCAGAGGGAACGGAAGATCCAATAGAGTATTCCCATAAAAGAGTGAGCACAAAGGGCTCTCTCATAGGGTAGAATGATCACATAACAAATAGATGAGCAAATCAAGCAGCGAGGAACACATACACGAGATATAATATGCATACAAAGCCTTAGCATGCAAATCTACATGAAGGTTCCTAGGTTATAGTCTAGGTCAAGCGTATTGCCTAATTCTCTATAACCAATGGCTCTGATACCAATCTGTCACACCCCCGCTGAAAGCGGAAACACGGGGATGTAACGAGAATGGGATCGTCATAACACATGGTAAGCGATAGAGAGCAATGTATATAAATGATGACATGTGTGTCATGACGACACCCGACGACAAGGGGACTTGTGTCGTGTTTAGTCAATGTCCACAACACATAGCCATAAACAACATAATGATAATAACATGTATACACATAAGATGATAATGTAAATGTTAATTCCCACAACCCGGGAACAAGTTCAAATGTAGTTAATTGTTTGCATGCGTTCACATTGTTCAAAAGATTGTTTATCAAAAAGAGCTAAGTCCCAAAAATGCATCCTAGGGTCTCCACTAAGGCAGCACACCTAGATTCCTGGACTTGCATGTTCACCTGAAAAGATATGCTTAAAACGGTCAACAAAATTGTTGGTGAGCTCGCAGGTTTATGTAATAAAAATGTAAGTGATGCTGTATATAATAGCGCGTCGGAATACCGTGAATACAGTTATTACACAAGTAAATATCACATGACATGAGCTTTGCAACCAAACCTAGCGACGTACACTAAGAAATTGTCGGCATATATTCACCCAAGGGCCCGTTCCTGGCCACTGATGGTACCAACTAGTATACCATCGAACGAGGGTGGGGGTGTCAACCCAGTAGTACTACCAATACCTAACCGTCGGTTCCCACACTGGAATTAAATAGTTGCAAAGATAGAACCACACAGCAGACCCAAGCATGTATCAAATAGTACTTGCAACACAGTATCACGTTGATTCCTTGTATGTAAAATGTATGTAAGTTGTACAGCATAAAAATGTGTAAGCATACTTTTCCCCCAATTTGTAAATGATTGAAATATTGTATAAATGTGAAAAGGGGCCACGAAACTCACTTGTTAAGTGGTAAGTATGTATGAGCGTTGTATCCCAAATGTTGAATGCAAATAAACAGTCAAACACCTATTGACAGTTATTGTATAGCATTAATGATATGATATATGTATAAGCGCGCAATAATGATGGGTCGGTTCGGTTCGTATCGGATGGGTCGCGTACAACACACACAGACTGACACACGTACTAGACCTTATGTAGATCCAAGTACAAGACATTGTTGCCACTAATGATGATATTTAAGTAAAAATATCGTTGTTAATCGAAAGAGTATTGAATAAGTGTCAATAGTTATAAGTCGATTTAGTCGTTCGTAAAGTGTTAGTTAAATTTGCTCAAAATAGTTTCTGTGCCCTTTCTCACGTTGACTTTAATCTTTGTGGCCAAACAATGGCATAATTGTGTTAGTGTTACCTCGACACCACACGACATACTCACGCCACGCACAAGGGTCGAACACAACAAATTCAGTCGCATACAAGGCCAGACGCACGACTCAACCTCCATTCGTGCGAATCAACACTCAATCGTGCGAATCAGCTTCATTCGTACGATTGAGCCTTCATTCGTATGATTGGCCTTCAGTCGTACCACACAACACCCAATCGCACGACTCAACTTCCATGCGCACGAATCAACCTTCAATCGTGCGAATTAGCTACTTTCGTACGACTGAACCTTCATTCGTGCGATTGGACCCCAGTCGTGCGAATCACATTCATTCGCACACATTCAGTCGGTCACCTGACTCAATCGCACACAATCACTCAATCGCATGACTCATTCGCATACACTCATTCGCACGCATGACTCAATCGCATACAGACACTCAGTCGCACAACTCAGTCGCACGACATGCCTAGTCGCACAACTCAGTCGCGCGATTGACTCAGACGCATGATCCAGTCGCACGACCCACTCAGTCGCACGGCTCAATCGCATGGATGACCCAGTCGCCCAATCTGCAGAATCGCGACTGTGGTCGGGGTGAGCAGTCCCCGAGCTGCTCAAAACACGGGTTTTACACCACCTAGACCTCCAGAAACACTCAACAAACATGTACAAGCATAAAACACAAGCAAAGAGACCTCACACGCACCCATACGACCTTGTGTGTTCGGGTTGAACCCGAACACCCGAAACCCTAGTTTGGACAGCCGTGAAAAGGCTCTAAAATGGACAACCAAAGACAACTACCTGCTAGAGAGGGGTAGTGTATGTTGTAGACGGTGTCAAGACGAAGAAAACGAGACCTCTCGGGTCGGATTTGGTGCTAAGATGGTGATTGTGTGTGTGAAGAGGAGATGAAGATGAAGAAGATGAAATGGGGGTTTAGGGCTGGAAATGGGGTATTTATACCCAGCCCAAGTTTCCAAAATTACAAGTTTAGTCCCTGCACTTAACCCCCGAGTTTTCCCAAATTTTGTTCGGTTGAAAAACGACTTCGTTAGGTTTTTATATTAATTGTAAAAGTTCATTTAATGTTATTATGACTGAAGAAATGGTTATATTAAAACATTTATTATATTTATAAAATGATATATTTAACGTTTTCAAAAATGAAAGTTTTATAGGTCTTTTTAAGGTTCACACACGGTTTTTAATCGAATACACACGATTATAGCGAATGCACACACAACGGTAATATTGCACACATGATATCCACATAATGAGTCAAATAATGATGAGGTATGATCAAGTATGAAATAGATGACGGACAATCACGTCAATTGACGGACCTTAAGGTGACGGATGTCACATAATGCTCTAAGTTTTATGCTCTAAGTTTTAAGATCAGTCCAGTGTACAATGTAATACATATGCAGGGAGTATCATCACTCTACTGCAACTCTCCAAAGACCATGTACATTTCAAACAAATAGTCAATTGCATAACTACTGAAATGCTACAAAAAGTAACGTCTCATCGGGACTAGGACTAATATCACAATATGAATCCTATGAACGCTACAGGTAGATTAGAACTTACATAGGAGTAAAGGTTATAGATGTTTCCTTGCTATTTAAAAGTTCTATAAGAACTGAGACTCTAGTGTCCCAAGGTATAAAATTGAGGATTTGTAACTACTATGACCGTTATCTCATGAAAAGATTTGCTAGACTTCGCACACACTGAAAATTTAATTACGTGTGCACCTGTAATTGAAATTTGCTTTGAATGGTCAACCCTAGCTCATCCTATTTGAGTTTATTCATCTTGTAAAGTACAGAGTGATATCCACGATCGGAGGATCAAGGATACGGTCATTAACCGGATTTGTACAAAGGAATCAATTGAGAAATCATTCATTTTAGTATGGAACAACCAAAGTAATTCATTTAGTATAGCCGGAAATCCAAAAGAGTAGTCAACTGTCTAGAGTATGCCGTGTCTCTTTTCTAATCATGTCATGTTAGATAGCATGTTTGCCTCCAATGATTCAACCAAACAAGTTGTAATAAGGGTGTCTATAGCAAATATGACACTAATGGACACACGAAAGAAAGGCTGGTTAAAACCTAAGTCCTTTGAACAATTCTTATAGTAACAGTTATCAATCCATTTCGAAAATAAGTTAAATGCATAATGAGAGGATGCGCTTACTTAATGCTTCCTTAAGGTACAAAAAGATGATGCAATGACCACAACCTTCCCAAATAAGTATATTCCTAACAGCACAAAAGTTACGCTACCAAGCATCATTTGGAAACATAAATTGAATATTCACATGTATTTCAATGCACATATAGTCCTATTATGCATACTACATGTTGGTACTTAGGGTATAGTCTAGGTCGAATAATCCACCTAATTCTCTATAACTAATGGCCCTAATACCAATTTGTCACACCCCCTCGTATAGGAGAAACATAAGGATGTAATGGATAGTATCGTCATATAAAATTATTAGTTAATAGCGATGCATTAAATGATGAAAACCAACATGTCATGACATCAGCTGACACAAACTGAGACTTGTGGCGTAGATAGTCAATTCCACAACAAACATAGTCAAACAAGTATAATGATTTGGAATCCCATAATGTAATACTCGGTTATTTATTTATCTTGACGCCGACGAATGAAGAAAAAGAAATAAAGTCCAAAGTCGGGGGACCAAACTTGGCAAAACGCGAGAAAGTTTGGATGAATGGGGAATAAGAGGGGAGGGCATCCCACACCCTCCCCCACACTCCCAAAATTCTGCAAAAGAGAGAGGAGAAGAGAGAAAAGGGAGAAAAGAAGAGAAAAGGGTTGGTTCGGGTAGATTAAAGCTCAAAAATCGTCGTGTAGCGCAATCGAAGCTCTTCTCGTTGTGGTCGTTTGTGTGAGTTCTAGGACCCCTCTTTTACTTGTTTTCAAACGATTTTGGGGCTGGAAAGCATAGAAAACCCGTTTTTGTATGTGTGTGTGTTTGACCCATTTGGGTGTGTTGCGTGTGATGCATTTAGAGTTTGTTTCCGGGCTTGTGTGTGCTTGTATGGTGTTGTGGTATGCATTCCTAAGGTCTAGGATGGTTGATTTAGGCTTAGAATGGGTTTGGATGAGCTTGGAGGTCGAAAATGGCAGATTGGGTTCGGGATGAACTCCTTTCTGCATCAGCTAGGGCTAGGTGACCGACTGGAGGCCATACGGCCGACTGAGGTGCGTTTGAGGTTCATTCGCACGACTGAGGTTCATTCGCACGATTGAGGGTTCATTCGCACGATTAAGGTTTCATTCGTACGATTGGGAGTCTAGTCGCATGGGGAGTCATACGACTGAGGGTCCAGTCGCATAGGTGCTTAGTCGCATTGGTTCCAATCGCATGGGACTCATTCGCATTGAGTCCATTCGCGTGAGGTCAGTCGCATAGGTGCTCATTCGCATTAGTTCCATCCGCATGAGGTCCATACGCACGATTGGGTGCTCATTCGCATAGATGTTCATCCGCATGAGTCCAATCGCATGATGTTCAGTTGCCTGTAGGCCATGCGACTGAAGGGTGTTCATACGCCCAAGTAAGGCTGTTGTACCCGGGGAAATGTGTAGTTTAATTATTGACTTTCGGGGGAAAGTGTAGATGTAAGTTTTGACATGGAAATTCCCGTAAGTTCATGTAAGATGACTGTTGAGGCCTTAGAGGGTATGTTGGGCATAATGATGATGATGTTGCATATTTATGCATAATGTATGTATGATGTTGCCCTGTATAATGATGATGACTGTATATGTTGATGTTCCTGATTATGATGAATGTTTATCTTTCTTATGGCTTTACGTGTTATGTTAAAGAATGAATTGAAAGTATTATGTAACGTAAAGTGAAAGATGATGAAAGAGGAACATGATGAATGCATGCATTAATAAATGATGAAAGTAAAGAAAGTCTTGCAAGCCTTGTGTGTTGGGACACGCCATTAAAAGGTGTTAGCCCAACAGTGCGTGGGGTCGCTACCCCGGGAGGATGCACATCGGGGTCTTTCTTTAGGATTGACCATTTGTATAGAACCATTGCTGCATACCTTAGGTACTGCGACCACGAGGTGCGATGCACCGTTATAGAAGGTCTATGATAGGCCTAGGTCCAGAACCATGAAGGGTGGTCACTTACAACACAAAAACAACACAATGAGGAGATTAACCAAACTTAATCAAACAGTTGGATTAACCACAAGTATGATACTAAGAACACAAGTAATAAATAAGAGACTGAATAAAAGAACACAAGTGATTGGGTTTCAAGGATGCAGTATATTGCTTTCTCAAGTTCTATTACAAGTGTTACAAAGCATTATTGAAAGATACATACTACAACCTACAGCCGACTTTACTTTGAAAGCCAACTGGATACAATTGATTAGACACAAACAAAATCAATTGTAGAATCAAAAGGCATATCTTTCTTTTGACTTGTGACTATGACATGCCATAGCTCACATCCTAATATATTACAAAAAGGATAAAAGTACATAAAGTAGAAAGCATGGACTCAAGACCTCAACGTACAGTTACCAAAAGCATGGACCTTTCACCAACTCATGTAAGTTTGTGACTTTATAGAGTTGCAGCGGAAAGGTGGTCCAACTTTATGGTAAAGTACATCAGATAAAGGCATATCTCTAAAAGTCTTCGGAAGAAATTTGTCTTCACTCTTTGGCTTCGGAACACTTTGTCTTTGAAGCTTCGGAAGACTTCACTTTTGGCTTTAGAAGATATTGGTCTTGGCTTCGGAAGATTTTACACTTAGAATATTTCTAGTGCATGGTGTAAAACTTCCAAGGCATTTCTACTTCAGTTCTTTAATGCATGCTTGCATAGAGACTTTGGATGTTTTGGCTGCATCAGACTTATAGGAATCCTTACAAACTCCCCCTAGGCTAATGCTTCCAAAACATTTAGAAGATCTTCAGATGTTTGTAGTCTTCAGCATAATAATGACCATACCCTTCTTCATTAGATGGTCAGGATCATTCAGACTCTCATAATATCTTCTCATCTCAAAGAGATCATACAGAGGTAAGTTGATTATGTCTTGCCATGTATAGATATTCTTAACACCTTGATCTCTGATCACATGCCATCTCTCTGGATTAGTAGTGAAGGTCCAGGATAAGATGGGTGTCTCAGCTGCAAGAGGAGCCACTTGAATTGGAGTTGATTGGGCTGCCTCTTCATGCACTTCCTCAGGTTGAACTGACTCAGCCTGAGGTGTATAGGTGGATGATTCAGGCTTCTTCTTCTTAGACTTTGGTTTAGAAGCCATCCTCTTCTTCCTCTTAGAAGACTTCAACTGAGAAGACTGGTATGCAGCACCTTGTTGATCATCCTTGTCTTTCTCAGCTGGGTGTTCCTCCCTCACAGGTTCAGAAGGAGAGGGAGTTTGACCTTGCTATGGATCAGAAGATGAAGCTTGCTGAGGCTCAGCAGGAGGTCCAGGTTATGTTGTCTCAGGTTGTTCAACCTTAACCTCCACTTCAGGTGGAATTTGACTTGGAGGAGAGTATAAGTCAATCAGCTCTCCACTCTTGATCTTCTGCGTGATTACCCTGATATGCTCATCCATTGTGGATAGAGACATAGGCCCAAGTCTCCTTCCGGAGAATACATATAGCTTCAAGAAGCTCATCATCCTTTGTCTGTCAGCAGACTTCTTCATACTCTTTTGGATAATGGCTCTTGACTTTGCAGCCTCTTCCCTCATCATTCTCTTTGTAGCTTTTTGTTCTTTGAGCACTTGAAGTTCAAGCTGTTTGAGATACTCAAACTCAATGTACTCAAAGGACAAGGGAAGAAGTGTAGATGCCTGGTAGAGACCTGTGGCACTCAGGTAGTTGATCATGTTTTGTCTGTCTATTTCCTTGTCTACCTGAGGTTCTTGTGTAGATGCCACAGTCTCTTGCACATGGCTTTCTTGAACTAGGGAGAGAGTAGGAGCATGCTTGTATAGTCTTTTTTGTCTCTTCTCCTCTTTGAATTGGAGAAGTAATCTTGCATCCTCTTTTTCTTTCATCTCTCTTGACACTTCCATGTCATCCAGTTCATTTAATTGCTCTAAGGGGAGAGATATAATCTCATCTATGTCATAGTTCCTGGTCTGCAGGTAAGTAATCCTGACTGCCCTCAACTCATCATCTTGAGTGTTTGGTCTGGGGGCAGCCCTGATTGCAGCTTGCATAAAACCTGAAGACCCAGAGGAACTTTCTCCCCTTAGCTTCCTCTTCCTCTCTCTCTCCTCCTCCTCAATCTCCTAAGGAGTCAAAATCCTTTTCCCTTTGTCACCCACAGACCTTTGTGACTCAGGGTGGAGAGAGCTTTGGCCTTCATTGCTTGGTGTAGCATCCATGCTCTGGCCAGAGAAAGGTTGTGAGACACCTTCACCAGCAGGTGTTTCACCGAGGGAATGAATTTCTGAAGCAGTTGTTGGTGTGGCAGGGCTCTCAGGCTCTATCACTGGGCCTTCAGCCAAGGTTTTCCCTTTGAAGCTAATCTTAGGGTCTGCCTCAGCATCCAGTTGACAAATGACATTACCTGATTGCCTTTGTCTTCTTCTTAGGCTGAACTCTTCAATAATTCTGTCTTGAATTCTGAGTGCTAACCTGTCAGCTTGTCTTGATTTTCTTGGATTGACAAGTGGCATGTTGACCAGATCAAGACCTTCATAGTAGTTCATGGTCTAAAAATCAAATACTTATTGTTGCCCTTGAACTCTGTGAAGAATAATGGCTCTTCTATCAGCATCATACCTCCACCCAATAATGTAGTTTGAAGTTCCTTGAGGTGGGGATGATATAGCCCTTGGAATTCCTTCCTCAAAGAGACTCCTGATGATAGAGTCTATAGAGTCCACATTAATGTGAACTTGAGGAAGTTGCTGAGTATGCACAATTGCAAGTGAGGATGGTGAGTCCTCAATGTCCATACTCTCTGAAGAACTCCCAGGTTCTGTGGCTGTAATGACTTTCTCCCCCTTTTTGGTAGCATCACCCTCTTGCATAGGTGAGCTAGAGGTTAGGTCAACCACATTCACAGGTTCTTGTGTTCCTGCTTGAGCTCTTCTTAAAGGTCTCCCAGCTAGTTTTTCCCTGAGATAAGATATCTCAAGTTGCTGATCATTGACCCTATTGTGAAGGGTAGTCACCTGAGATTAAAGGTGACTAACCTTAGAGACTAAATAGGAGCATGTTTTTGATAGTTTTTGCCCCTTTAGTCTCAGATTTTCCTCTTCTTCATCAGAAGAATCATTGGGGGATGAGATTATTGGACCAAAGTCCTCTCTCTCACCACCAGCTTCAGGTTCTTGGCTGCTAGATTTCCTCTGCTTATTGACATTCTCAGTTGAGGTGTCAATGGGCTGAGTTGCCATGGTTGAGGTCTTAATAATGTAATCACTTGCAGAAGTGAGTGCCTCTTCCATATGGATATCTTGAACAGGTTCAGAAGTATCCACCTCAGTGATAGGTGACTGATGTGGGCTAGACTGAGGAGAATCAGGAGTACTCATCTCTCTTTAAGTAGGGGAAGAGAAGAGAGACTCATGGTACTCATTAAAACCTAAGTCTTCATCAGTATAGAATGAAAGGTTGGGAATGAGTTGATTTAGATCCAAAGGCTGGGGATGGTAGCTGTCCCCTGAAGGTTGTTCACTTGAGTGTTGAGACTCAGAGTGAAGGCTTAAGGCAGTTGGGCTTGTGAGCTCATCAGGGTGAGCATGGGGAACCTCAACCCTGATTGTTGAAGAGATGGGAGTGGTTTGCTCCTCAGGGGAAATGGGAGCTCTAGTGTCCACTTCCTCCTGTATTTGTGAGTATATGGGGACCTGCACAGATGACAGGATCAGCGATCACAAGTTTGAGGTATAATAGTTTAATGCAGCGGAATGAAGAGATGAATTAGTCAAGTTATAGCAAGAGAGTGTTATTTGTAACAAATACGAGAGAATATTTTCTGTGATTTGGAATGTTTCAATAATGCTCAATATTATTGCTCAATCATTCATAGTTACAATAAGGTTGGCACTCCTTATATAGAGTGCAATTACTGCTGTAATCACGGGGTGGTGATTACTAGCAGATTTAATACAAAAATAACTACTTCTTAACAAACTACTGAAATGTTCACAACTACTGAGAACATGTCAGAGTGTTAAGTATAAAACATGAAACTACTGAAAAAGAAAACTACTGATGCTACAACGACTGAAGAACAAACTCTTCAGTCGTTTTACAAAACTACTGAAAATAGAAAATAAAAACTACTGAAAGCAAACCGTCACAACTACTGAAGAAGTCCTCTTCAGCTGTTGTGACAACATCTTCAGACTTTGTCCTCAGCACTTGTGTCTTCAGACTTTGTCTTCAGCACTTGTGTCTTTAGACTTTGTCTTCAGTACTTGTGTCTTCAGACTTTGTCTTCAGATGCTGTCTTCAGCTGATGTGGACTTCAGTAGTTGTTGTGACGTCTGTGGGACTTAAAGGTTTTCTGATCCGGCTCATTGGTTCTTTTGGTCCAACAAACTCCCCCTGAACCAATGCAGCCAAAACCTTTAACTTTATTGAGGTCCCACTTATTGTTGGCAAAATGAATGGTCTTTTTCCTTCTTGATCAGTTGAGAAGATGACCCATATAAGCGCCGGCCTGGAAGTAAGTCCCTGATAATTTGGTTGGCAAAGTGTGGATAGGAGCTCTGTATTGGGGAATTGGACACTGAGCTGTTCCCCCATCCATGAAACTTACTTCCCATGTATGAGCCTGTAGGATTCTCTGGTGTATGCTCTGAGAAACATAATTTGTTCTTCCATAGTGAGATTCTCTGGTTCACCATCGAATAACCCTTCACGCCCATACAGCTCTGAGATGTATTTGGCCTGTTTGCCATTTTTGAGCTCAACCGTTGTGATTTGTCTGTAGGCAAACTCATCAGGATGATTACCTTCGAGTAACAGACTGAGCTCATTCTGTTTGAAGTTCTCAAGCTTCTTGTAGACTAGCCCCTTCTTGATCACTCTGTTCTCTAACATCTTTTGGGGAGGCTGTTTAGTCTCATAAGCTTTCTTGAAGTCTTCAACAATCTCCCAGGGTGATACTACAAGGACCACTGTGATCTCTTCATCTACGATCCTCTTTATCTGGCCCTTGTAGCGTGCAGGAATATCCTTCTTCACAATTCTGTGAGCCACCCTAGGATCAGGCCACATCCTCACCTTTTCTTTCTGATATTGAAATGTGTTGGCGAGGGTGTACAGTCTCAAAGCTTCTTTCTTCATACTTATTATTGATGAGGAGGCAGCATAAGTTTTATCTATACTTTTTAGCATCTCCTCATCATGAAGCCTTTGCATTTGCTCTTCTTCAATCTTTACCCTCACAGTTTCCATCTGTGAGGTGGGAGTGATGGGCATAGGTTTGGCTTTGGGTAAAGTTAGGACTGCAGAAAGAGGTAGCCTATCTTCCTCCTCATCATCCTCTTCTTCTTCTTCTTCTAGCCTCAACATCCTTCTCTTCTTCTTCTTGGATGCATCATCGGCTGTTGGTTTTGAGGGTAAAGGAGTTGGTTTAATGGGTTGTGGTAGTGGTGATTTCTGTGAAGTTGTGGGTTTTGCAGGTTGTTCTAGCATTTTTGTAATGAGTGAGGCTTTGGAGTATTTTGCTAGTTCATTTCTTTTCCCAGCCCCTGCTTCATTTAAGGCTTCAATCACTAATCCCTTTGTATATGCTTCAGACGTACAGATCTTGGTGGTTATAGCCAAGATACTGTCCCTGGTCCATGACTTAATCTCTATCAATGATCTTCCAAGATACTTAGCAATAAATCTGATCATGATCTCCAGTCTTTCTCTCTCTAGCACATCATAGCTTGCCCATCTTGAGTTAATTTCTTCAACTTCAAGTCTTCTAATCTCTGAGTCAAGCTGTGCAGTGTCAAACCCTTGTCTGTATAGTTGGTCAATAATGGAGTCCATAGATTTGCTATGTGTAGCATCCGCCATTTTGACCATCTCATCAAGCTGGAGTTCTTTTTCTTTCCTCTCTATCTTCCTCTTCTTGTATGTGATGTGAAAGTCTTTGTGACTTTCACTCACTTGATCAGTGTCAGCTCCCTTCACATACTCTTTCTCAACAACCTCTTCTTCCTCCTGGTCTCTCTCTATCAGTATGCTCTTCCCTTTGTCTTTTACTGACTGACTCTCCCCCTTTTTGGTTGCATTGGTTGCAAGGGTTTGAGTAGTAGAAAGGCTTGTGCTCATAATCTCCTCCACTAGTGGCTGTAGAATGGAGGGAAGTTTGTCATCCAAGGTTTTGATCACAATGTCAGTGATCATTGGGGTGATGAGCGGTAGGGATTTTTGGAATATAGCAGCTGTTTGCTCAGAGGGGTTCTGTCCCTGAGAAACAGTGCCAGAAGGAGAGGCTGGTGGATTGATTGTTTGTAGTGGCTGAGTGTTTAGGAGACCTTCAGGTGAAGGTGCCATCTGTGGGTGTATGGTGGTATCAGATGGACTTGCTTCTTGAGAGAATTGGTCAAGTAGTCTTTGTAGTCTACTGACTTCTTCCTCAAGAATTGTGTTCTGGGCTAGAACATCATAAAAGAAGCCCAGGTCATCATCAGCAGATGCTGAATCACCTGACCTCTTGCTAGGAGCAAGATGTACATGCTCTGAGTGTAGACCAGATGTAGCATGTGCCCCTTTTTCTTGGAACTGGGGACTTCCAGCCTCAGGACGATGTCCTTCATCAGCTGTTGCCTCTAATGAGGTCTTAGTCATGTTACCAGCCTCAGTCTGATCATGTGCTGATGCAGAAGAGGTGGCAGCCTCATTAGATATTCTTGTCTCCGTATCTACACTAGGAGATTGAACATTTAAACCCCTGTGCTGTGGGTTGTCAGAAGCATGTTGATCCTCTTCCTCCATATCTGTGGTTTTCCCTTTAAATGGTTGTCTGGGAGGAGGAGAGGCATGCAGCTGAGTCAGCACATTTGCAATTATAAGTGTTGGACTTTGGGGGGCATTTTCATTGGGAGATGGGGTATTATGCACCTGGGGAGAATGGTGAGTTTCAATGGCAATCTCCTCAAATGAGGAGGATTCCAGATTTGTGGGTACCCCTTTATTGGTTGCTTCAGGTTCCTTTTGAGAGGAATCCTGAGCGGCTGTGGCTGGTTGAGTCTCTGATACTACTGGGGGGTTAACTCCAGTGAGTATAGCCTGTCTTTGTGGTACAGGAGCATCTTCAGGTGACTCAACTTCCTGAATAGCTGTTTTGGTTCGTTTTGTTTTTGGTTTGGTGGGGACTTTGGATTTTGTGGTGGTGGCTGTGGGTTCCAGCTGCGTGGGTTTGCGCAGCTTGGCAGCCATTTTAAGTGATTGGTCAGAGTTGTGCCGGGAGTATACTTCAGGCAATACAGCCATAGCAGGGACTCCCAGGCCAACACGTCCCTCAGCTTGAAGCTGGTTTTCAATTATGGCCATTATAAACCGAGGATATAGTATCCAACGGTTAGAAAGTTGTTTTTGAGCCATATCCTTGAGCTCTAGGAATAATATTTCAGAAAAATTTAAAGGTTGTTGCTCAAGGATAGAATACAATACCTGTTGCCACCTTGTGGACATTTGATCCCATGATGAGGTCTTTGGAGCCAGGCAAACATTTACCATATGAAAGATAAGCCGTTCAGCATCCTGGAAATGTTTCTTCAAGATGGTAGAGGCACTCAGATTTCCTTCATATACATGGTGGGCAAAAGATAGATCAGTGGTGCCCTTTGGATAGCTGGTTGGGAAAGTGGCATCATCCAGGTTGAGGGTTTGTCGGAGAATCTCTGGATTGATAACCACCTTTTGGTTATGGACGAACGAATGAAGTGACTCTGTGTCATTCTCCTCAGAGACAAGAGTGACGTTCGTCCAGAATTGGCTAAGGGATTCGGCATATATGGAGGGGTTTATGAGGAAGGCTGTTTGGTAAGGTGACTGGACCATTAAATCAATGGCGTTATGAAACTTGGTCCAGAATGGTGATTTAGTGAGGTGAGCGACACAGTTGTGTCGAGGTTTTAGTTGCATGGTCGCCATGGATGAAGAGAGGGTACAGAGTTTTTGAACGTTAGGTTTGAGAGTGAAGGTAAGAAAAACTCTGGTGAGATAAGGGCTTTATAGGGTAGGATTATGAACCGACTGAAGGTTTTTGGTGAGTCATCATTTGCTGAAACTGATGACGTGGCATCAACCTTTTGAGGTTGAAATGACTGACCGTATTGGTGTGATCAACAGTTGTTATAAAACAACTGAAGACTTGGTTTTAACTGTCAGACATTGAAACAGCTGAAGTCTTTGATTTTGTCTTCAGTAGTTATAAAACTACTGAGGACAATTTCGACTACAGGTGGTGAAACAACTGAGGACATGGTGTTTGTCATCAGTAGTTGTGTAACTACTGAAGACAGTGGTTTTGTCATCAGTTGATGTAAACAGCTGAAGACGTAGCGGTAGTCTTCAGTAGGTGTAAACTACTGAAGACATAGCTGTGGCTTCAGTTGTTTAGGAACAGCAGGTGGAAAAACAACTGAAGAGGAATTGCTCATCAGCTGTTGTCGTCAATTCTTAGCTTTTCAGCTGTTTCAGTCTGACCTCTACATTAAAATGTTTCATTGGTCATCAGTACTTATCTGCAGTTCTGACATCAGCAGTTGTAGTTAAATCAGCTGTTGTGATTTCATCAGCTGTTATAACTACATCAGCTGTTTTAACAAATGAAGTACTTATATATGACATGGTTACCAATGATCATCAGTATTCACCTCATCAAACTCCAGAGTCAGCCAACATGGACCTTGCAGCTTCAATAAGGGTCCTGTTCTTTCTCTCCACTACTCCATTTTGTTCAGGAGTTCTTGGAATGCTAAAATGTCTCTTGATTCCCTTTGAGAGGAAGAACTCATCAAGTGTGTTGTTTCTAAACTCAGTTCCATTATCACTTCTAACACACTTGACTGAGAGGGAATACTGCTTCTCAACATACAACACAAAGTTAATAATCTTCTGAGGTGCTTCATCCTTTGCATGCAAGAAGAAAGTCCATACAAATCTAGAGTAATCATCCACAATTACTAGACAGTATTTCTTCTTAGCCATACTCATCACTCTCACAGGACCAAAGAGATCCATATGAAGAAGTTGTAAGCAGGCTGTGGACTTAGGTTCTTCTATGGAAGGAAATGAAACTTTGTGCTGTTTTCCTTTTAGACAAGCAGTGCAGTCATCTTCACATTTGAACTCCTTCATGGGCAATCCCCTTACTAAACCATGGGTAATCAGCTGATTTATGTTTTTGAGATTAACATGACTCAGCCTTCTATGCCATAGTGTAGATTCTTGAGGGGAAGCCTTGGAAAATAGGCAAGGATGGCCTTTTAGATCTATTTTCTTAGATAGATCTAAGGCATACACTCTACCAGTCCTGTTGGCCTTAAGGAGAGTGTGTTTATCCAACACCTTGTCAATCAAACTCAGAACTTTGGATGACAGAATCCGGCAGTTCTGACTTGTGAAAAGAGCAACATGGCCTTTGTCACACATTTGACTGACACTCAAGAGGTTGTACTTGAGATTTTCCACATGGTTAACATCATCAAACTTTATTTCCCCATTGGAAACAAAGCCTTTGCCGATGATGTAACCCTTTGCATCATTGCCAAAAGATACAAATCCCTTCTTTCCTTGAGAGTAGTCATTAAGAAGTGATCTGTTTCCTGTCATATGCATGGATCCTCCACTGTCTACATACCAGATGCCTCTGTGGCATGTTGAAGAACCCTGCAGAACAAAGCAAATTAGTTAGATTTTGAGACCCAAACCTTTTTGGTTTTGGGCCTATTCACATCAACAGATGGTGAACTAACAAGTTTGCTAGAAATAACAGCTTGAGAGGAAGAAGATGGTGGAAAAGAGGAATCCTTTGGCTTGGACCTCCTTTTCTGTGGATTCAACATAGGAGCATCTAATTGGTTGACTCTTCCCAATAGATGTTGAACCATCATAACCAGCTGTGTCTGATTTTGTGATAGAGCTTTCAGCTCTTCAGACACATTAGGACTGGAGTTTGATAAGTTCTTATGTTGCACCTTCTTCTTTTGAGCAACCTCAGCTGTTACCTGTTTAACCCCTTCCTTTTTGGATTTCTTTTTGGACTTGGGGATTACAGGATTTGATGTTGCTGGTACAAATGTGGCTTTAAACTCATTTTTCATTTTTACCATTTTCTCTTTAATTTCATCTTTATTTTTGAGTTTGGATCCTCTTTTGTACCAACAATCATCAGTGAGATGATTAAACAAACCACATACTTCACATGGTTTATTTTTCATCTTTTGTTGATCATCAACTAAAGAGGATGAAACTACTGAAGACTTGCTCTTCAGTACTTTGGAAGCACTATTTGCTTTCTTGGCTTCCTCTTTAGTAGTTTTCAAACTCTTTCTACTGACAGTTTTCTTCTTTTCAGTGCTGTCAGTAGTTGGAGCTTGAACTTCAGGAGTTAAATCTTGCTCTCCAGTCCTTTCAGGACTTTCTGACATAACTCCTGAGTTGACCAACTCTTTGATCATGTGAGTGTCAGCAATTGAACTATCAGTATTAGCTGATAAGTTCTGAGAGGGCTTATTGCTGACTTCAACTTTTGATGATGCTTTATCAGAAAGTGAATCACATGATGAGGTGGATTGGTTATTGCTTTCTCCATCAGATTTCACCTCTACTCTTGGAGTAAAATCTGTAGGAGGAGCAGTGTGATTATAACCAATGCCAAACTTCACATTGGAAGCTGATTGCTTACTAAGAAGCATCTCAAAACCTTTGCATGACTTCACCCATCGATCACACTCCACTTGGGTGACTGCAAGGGTTTCTTTAAGACTTTTCTGGTCCTCCAGAATAACCTCTAGCTTAGCCTTTTCATCATTTAATTGGCATTTAAGCTTATAAATCTCATCATTTTTATTATTAAGAACAAACTCATACTCAGCTTGTCTTTTGGAAATAGTTTTCTCAAACTCAAGTTTTTCATTTATTAATGCTACATTTGCCTCTCTAATAGAGACAAAAGCAGCAATGCAAGATTCAGAACATAACTTGGCTTTGGCCTCTGAAGATACCTGAGTTACCTGT
Source organism: Flaveria ramosissima (assembly GCA_025215565.1). Lineage (NCBI taxonomy): Eukaryota > Viridiplantae > Streptophyta > Magnoliopsida > Asterales > Asteraceae > Flaveria > Flaveria ramosissima. The sequence continues at coordinate 31,179,471 of CM046037.1, read as the reverse complement.
GAAGATGATGCAGTTGAGCAGGAACCCTCAGTTGATTCCAGAGCCATAAGTGCCAGATTTCCAAAAGGACTATCACCACCATGTTGATCAGTACTTGTGAACAATTGTTCATGACCAGACATGTCATCTGGCAAGCTACTCCAATCAACAACTTCTGGGGTGAAAAAGCTGTGTTGTTGAGGCTGAGAGGGTTGATGAGATGGTTGAGGTTCTGGAAGTGCATGAGGTTGTGGTACCATAGTAGCTTGAACTTGACCTGCTTGTGGCACGTAATAACACGGGTAAGGATAAGGCATTTGACCCTGAGGAACAAAATATGCAGGAGATTGTAGTTGAGACTGATGACTAGAATTGACAGGATGTTGCCCTTTGTTTCGTTGACTATTACTAGGAAAAGTCACAAAAGGTGCAGAGGAATTAGATCCAGATGATCTACATTCTCTAGCAAAGTGTCCAAGCCTTTGGCATCTGTGACACCTCAACTTACTCTTGTCAAAACCAACTTTGGTTTTGCCAGAGAGTCCTGGGAACTTTCTTCCAGTTCTTTTATAGAACTTCTGAGATCTGATATTTATCAAGGCCATTTGGCTCAAAATATCCATCTCTTCTAAGTCATCATCAGCAATCCCCTTAAGATCATCCATGATGAAACATAGATTGTCATTATTACACCCAGAAAATTGACTATCAACACTCACAAATGCTGAATCAGAAATATTTGAAGAGAAATCAATATGCTCATCATACTGGCATTCAGATGAAGCATATTCTGACTCATGACTAACCAGAGCAGTATTGCCTGGTACAAAGTCCTCAGTGAGCTTACCAGATGAAGACAGTTTTCTCTTTTGTTCTATCTCTCTCTCAAAAGTGAGTAGTTTCCCATGAAGTTGGGTGAGAGATAGTTTGTCCAAATTTGCACTGGAGCGTAGGACAATGGTATATGTGTCCCATCTCTCAGGCAGTGATCTGAGAAATCTGTTATTCATCTGAACATTAGTGTACTCATGTTTGACCATTTTCAATTCAGAGATCAAACAAGAGAACCGCTCAAACTGTTGAGTCAGTGTCTCACCCTTCCTATGAGAGAATGTCTCATATTGTTGGGCAAGGATCTCTCTATTATTTGCCAAGACCTCATCTGTTCCTCCAAATTGTTCTTTCAAGGCATTCCAGAGGTCATGGGCAGATTCATAGTGCATTAACCCAGAATAAATTTCATTTGGTAGCGCCATGGCTAGAATTCCATGAGCTTTTGCATCTATCTCAAATAATTTCTTATCTTCATCTGAGTATTGATCCTTCCTCTTCGGAACCATTTGATTGGTTTCCGGGTTATTCACCATAGGCTTATGTGGACCATGTACCACCGATGTCCAACAACCTGAACTGTTAACAGACAGGTGATGGAGCATACGACGTTGCCATATGTTATACTCATTCCTAACCAGCATTGGAGGCTTGGTTGAGGAACCAGTATTGTGAGGATCATTGGAAGGAGTAGTCATTTTGACACCAAAAACAATTTTATTCAAGCAAAAATTTGATACACCACAACAAACTCAATGAAAACCGAGAATAAGTCTCAGGATGAATGATTAAAACACAGAAAATTCACTCTCTTTAACAGTTTCTTGCAAAAGGATACTAATTCGCTCAAACTTGGATCTTGAAAAGCAGTTTCAATGATCAATTATTAGATCGATCAATGATTAACCTGCTCTGATACCATTTGACAGGATCAGCGATCACAAGTTTGAGGTATAATAGTTTAATGCAGCGGAATGAAGAGATGAATTAGTCAAGTTATAGCAAGAGAGTGTTATTTGTAACAAATACGAGAGAATATTTTCTGTGATTTGGAATGTTTCAATAATGCTCAATATTATTGCTCAATCATTCATAGTTACAATAAGGTTGGCACTCCTTATATAGAGTGCAATTACTGCTGTAATCACGGGGTGGTGATTACTAGCAGATTTAATACAAAAATAACTACTTCTTAACAAACTACTGAAATGTTCACAACTACTGAGAACATGTCAGAGTGTTAAGTATAAAACATGAAACTACTGAAAAAGAAAACTACTGATGCTACAACGACTGAAGAACAAACTCTTCAGTCGTTTTACAAAACTACTGAAAATAGAAAATAAAAACTACTGAAAGCAAACCGTCACAACTACTGAAGAAGTCCTCTTCAGCTGTTGTGACAACATCTTCAGACTTTGTCCTCAGCACTTGTGTCTTCAGACTTTGTCTTCAGCACTTGTGTCTTTAGACTTTGTCTTCAGTACTTGTGTCTTCAGACTTTGTCTTCAGATGTTGTCTTCAGCTGATGTGGACTTCAGTAGTTGTTGTGACGTCTGTGGGACTTAAAGGTTTTCTGATCCGGCTCATTGGTTCTTTTGGTCCAACAACAGACTCAATAGCTTGAGCAGGGGTTCGTTTGGATTTTCTTTGGTAGGTGAGGGTTACTTGTGGCCTTTTTGGTGGTTGAGAGGTAGAAGGTGTGGGTTCAACACTAGCTTGTGTTGCTAGGTTGTCACTTTGAGCAATGAACTCTAACATTTTTGGGACTAGGGCTATTTCAACCCTTGAGAAGCCTATAGTTGGCTTCTTCATAATTTTAAAGATGTTGGGTTTCATCTGTCCCAATTTAAGAATATTATCTGTTTCCCTCAACTGTGACGCCAGTTTATTGTTGAGAATGTGTTGAACATATCTAGGAAACATATAATACTCTAAGGAGTCCAAGTTAGCAAGCAAATTTGTATAGACAAATTGAGAGTACCTGAACTTGACCCCTTGAACCATTCCATGCACTATGAAGGAGAGATCCTCAGGAATCTGGTCCCACCCTCCATGCTTGTTTGACAAGCTGTGGATAACCACATGAAGCAGGTATTTCCACTAGGATGAGACCTTCCCTTTCCTAAAGGTCTTTACAGAGAAATCTCCCTCATAGCCCATCTGCTCAAAGGAATGATTGACAGCTTCCTTTGGGAAGGACAACTCACCTTCTTCATCATCCAGCTGCAAGTGAGTGTTGATGATGGCCGGAGTGATGAAGATTGTCCTCCCTTGCACTGTGGCAGACATTGCCTTCTCCCCATCCATGATGACCTCTTGGTAGGTCTTCCAAAATTCAAGTAGATGATCCTCATAGAGAGTAGGATCAATGTTTAGAGAGGTGAAGTAGTTTGATTAAGCTAAGAAACGGCAAATCTCTGAGAAACTATCATCTTTCTCAGAGCTTAACAGAGCAACCTGGTTGTGTTGCCTGTGAAGTTGCATGGAGAAATCTGGGTTGTTTTTGTGGTTAAGGTTGGCCATTTTAGAAGCTTAAGGATGAAGAAAGATGAAAAGCAAAGGCGGTTTGGGAGAAATTAGGTTTGAGGAATAGTAGAATTGAAGAAGATAGTGAGGGAGAGGGAGAACCGTTGGGTATTTATATGAAAAGGATTTGAACCAAAGTTAATGGAAGAGGATAAAATTTGAAATTCGAATGTCGGTCCCACCTCTGAAAAAGTAGTTTACTTTTACTCAAAAAGTAGTTTTCTTGGAAGTCGAAAAGCTTCCGAAGGTAAATTATCTTTGGAAGTTTTAATGAAAAAGCTTCTGAAGCTAAAAATGACTTCGGAAGAATTTCCTGAGGGTTTTGAAAATTTTGCTTCGGAAGAGAAATAAAAACTTGAATGTTGTGTATATAAAACAACAAAGCTTCCGAGAGTTAATTTTGCTTCGGAAGGAAAAAGTCCTTGAAAACAAATAAGTGTCTGAGACAAGTATTTAAGCTTCGGAAGATAGATGGAAACCTCTTCTGAAGGTAAAATTTCTTAGACAGTTATTTATTTTGAAGACATGATTTGCTTCCGAAGATAAAGATATATCTTCCGAAGGATCAGAAAATTTTCAAGAATCTAAGGAATATCTTCAAAAAGGATTTTTTATCCAAAGAAAACATGAGCTTATGAAAGTGATGAACTAGACAACTTAAGACACACATATTTTAAGAAAGAATTAGAATTAGTTTTAAGAAAAGATCTACTCAAAGTTAATCATCCCAATAGCTGATATTAGATATTTAAATCTCTATTCATCAACAGCTTTTCTAAACAATTTAGCATATTGTTCATCTGTGTGAACTTTGACTAATTTAATTAATCCATTTTCATAGTTATCTCTTATTAAATGATACCTGATATTGATGTGTTTGGTCCTTGAGTGCTGCACAGGATTCTCTGTGATAGAGATAGCACTATTGTTGTTTATGTGAATGGGAGTCTCCTTGAAGTTAAATCCATAGTCCAACATCTAATTTTGAATCCAAAGCACTTGAGCACAGCAACTTGCAGCAGCAATGTATTCAGCCTCAGCAGTTGATGCAGACACACAAGATTGTTTCTAGCATTGCCATGAGACAACCCTTCCACCAAGGAATTGACATCCCCCAGATGTAGACTTTGCAGTCATGTTGCAACCACCATAATCACTATCTGTATAAGCATACGATTGAAGTCAGGATTCGTTGGATACCATAAACCAAGTGTTGAAGCACCTTTGAGGTATCTTAGAATCCTCTTGACAGTGATGAGGTGAGATATCTTAGGGTTGGCTTGATATCTTGCACAAATACATGTAGCAAACATGATATCAGGCCTGCTATTAGTAAAATACATAAGAGACCCAATCATAGCCCTGTATAAGTGTTTGTCTACACACTCCCCTCAAGATCAGGGCCAAGGGAGTGGTTTCTGGCTATGGGTGTCTTAGCAATCTTACAATCAGTCATGTTGAACCTCTTAAGTATGTCCTGAACATACTTTGACTGGCTTATGAAGATAGCATCTTCAAGTTGCTTCACTTGAATTCCTGGAAAGAAATTGAGTTCTCCCATTGCACTCATTTCAAATCTGTCTTTCATCAGCTTCTCAAAATCTTTGTAGAGCTTTGGATTAGTTGAACCAAAGATGATGTCATCCACATACACTTGAACTAGCAATATGTCATTTCCCTATATCCATGTTTGCAAAGATACTCAGACAATGTCTCATACCACTTCCTGGGTGCCTGATGTAGCCCATAAAGAGCTTTGTCAAGCTTGCAGACATAATCAGATGATCAGGGTCTACAAAACCAGGTGGCTGTTTGACATACACCTCTTCATCAATCACTCCACATAGAAAAGCACAGTTCACGTCAAGCTGAAAGACCTTGAAGTTCTTGGATGCAGCAAATGCCAGGAATATCCTAACAGCTTCTAGTCTTGCTACTGGAGCAAAAACATCAGTGTAGTCAATCCCTTCTTCTTGTGTGTATCCTTGAACAACTAGTCTAGCTTTGTTCTTGATGATAATGCCTCTATCATCCTTCTTAATCCTAAACACCCATTTGGTTCCAATGGTAGTCTTCCCATGAGGAAGACGACAAAGGTTCCAAACTTTTTGCCTTTTGAATTGAAGCAACTCTTGTTGCATAGCTTCAACCTAACTTCCATCCTTTAGAACCTCATCAACTTTCTTTGGCTCTGTCTGGGATAAGAAACAAGAGTGAAGACAAACATTTGCTTCATGGGTTTGTCCTCTTGTTCTTACCCCTGTGACAACATCTCCAATGATGTTTGTGATGGGGTGAGAATTGTGGATCCTAAGCTAAGGGATCACAGCAAGTTGCTGAGAAAGATCTAAATTTGAGAAATTTAGATCTGGCATAGATGTTTCACCCTCCACATCACCACACTTATCAAGATTTACTTGATCCAATGAGTGTGTGACATCATTGATGTTGTCATCTATGGTGTGGTTATTAGCATCAAGGAATTCTTGATCACTTTCACCACCACCATTGTTGTCTTCCACAATTGAGGTATCCTTATCTGGTTGTGGAGCCTCTGAGCTGGAATTTGAAGGCACCCCAGATGTATCAGCTGAGTTTGTCATTGTAGTGCTGATAGAAACCTCATTTGCTGAATTAGTTCCAACTGGAGCTGAAGATGTATGAGTTGAAGGTCTTCTTAGCTCAAATCTTGGATCAGGATCACCTGTATTTAAATTTTTTGCAGATCCTTAAACATTCTCACAAGATTTGTTAAAACAGTTGGTAACTAAATCAAGATCAAATATCAAGTCAGGACCAGAACCAGCCACACAGGGTGCGTGTTCATTGAAAGTCACATTGGCTGACTCCTCAACAATTCTAGTTCTTAGATTGTATACTCTATAATCCTTAGCCCGGCAAGAGTATCCAATGAAGTGTCCATCATCTGATTTCTCAGCAAATTTGGCAATTTGATCTTTGGTATTCAAGATGGTGCAAGGACATCCAAATGACCTGAGAAAGCCAATTAAAGATTTTCTCTTGTGCCAAAGTTCATAAGGAGTCTTACCATGTGTCTTAACTACTAAAACTCTGTTTTGCACATAGCAAGCAGTGTTTACTACCTCTGCCCAGAAGGTGATGGGCAGTTAGAGTCAGACAACATAGTTCTTGCAGCTTCAATTAGTGTCCTGTTTCTTCTCTCAGCAACACCAATTTGCTGAGGAGTCCTGGGAGCACTATATTGACTTGTAATACCTTTTTCATCACAAAAAGTATCAAGGGTTTGATTCTTGAATTCAGTCCCTTGATCACATCTTATGGTTTTGACCTTGTGATCACATTGATTCTCAATCTTTAAGATGAAATTCTTCAGAGTCTCAGGGGTCTCATCCTTAGTTCTAAGAAAAAAAACCCAAGTGAATCTTGTAAAATCATCTGTGATCACCAAACAGTAAGAGGTCCTTCCTAGACTCATTACACTAGTGGGGCCAAAGAGATCCATATGTAATAAGTGTAGCGGAGTAGTGATAGAGTTCCTTTCCTTAGGCTTGTGAGATATCTTATGCTGCTTCCCTTTCAGGCATGCAACACAATAATCATCACTTGTAAACTCTTTCTTTGGTATTCCAGTTACCAAATCATGTTTAATTAGTTTATTCATGTTCTTAAAGTTTACATGGCACATTCTTTTATGCCATAGGAAAGACTCATCACTATTTGCTTTAGACAGAAAGCATAAAACTTCTCCAGAGGGAGATGTTTCTTGCAAGTCCATCTTGTACATGTTCCCTTTTCTGGGGGCTCTAAGCAAGATGTGCTCATGAGGAATGACCACTCCAGGCTTGAGAACAATGCACTCATGCTCAGTAAAGAGCATGTTATGACTCTGATTACAAAATTAGGATACACTCAGAAGATTGTACCCAAGCTCATTGACAAAGTTTACCTTTTCAATGCTGAGCTTACCATTTGTGACCTTGCCCCTTCCAGAAATGTAACCACCTTCATCTCCTCCAAAAGCAACTGGTCCTCCATCAATTCTTTCAAAGTTATAGAGTAGTGACCTATTGCTTGTCATGTGCCTGGAACAGCCACTATCAATGATCCAGACATTCTTGTTTGTCTTGAGCTGTTCCTGCACAAAGAAAATGATTAGTTACATTTGGAACCCCAAGCCTTATTCGTCTTGAGCTCACTAAGTATAATAGAAGGTAATGCAACAGTAATAGATCCTATGGTTGTGCTAGGAGGATCTTGAGCTGTTGTTGAAGGAGAATTTTCAGTTACTTGGTCTTTCTTAGACTTCCACACCACCTTTGGAGTCTTGGACTTGACCTTAAAAACTTCGGAAGCTTTTGGAACTTTGGAAGTTTTGATGACTGAACCTTCGGAAGATTCTGCAGTCACTGCAGCAGACTTCAGTGCTTCGGAAGAATTCCTTTCTTCCGAGACCAACTTCTCTTCCGAAGGTAATTTTCCATTTGCCTTCTTCTTAGACTTGGAGCCTCCAAAGGATACAGATTTTCCTTCCGAAGTTTGAATCTTCTTGGAACTTTTTGAAGTCTTTGTCTTGGTCATATGAATAGTACTTTTAGGATTGTATGGACAATCCTTAGCAATGTGAGAGGTACTTTCACACATGACACACACCATTTCTTATTCACAAGAGTCTTCTTATGAGAACAAGACTGTCTTTGGTCACATCCCTTCTCCACCTTCATCTTTGCAGATGCTGAGACAGTCCTTATGGGCTGGGAACTGTTCTTGGAGTTTGATGGTCCAGGCTGTGCAGCAATGGTACACAGCAGATCATTCTTCTTCTTGGTACTGAGATGATTTGAACAAGAACCAGAACTCTTAGCTGAAAAGTTTTGGTTGTTGTCTTCAGTCTTTACTACTTCAAACCCTGCAGAGATAAAAACTTATTTCTGCTTAGAGTAAAAAGTAGCATTGATCTCTAGAGCCTTCCTTTCTTTTCTTTTGCTCTTCCTGATCAAGTTCTTTCTCATTGACTTGGTCATCACAGTAATCTTCTTCTCCTCAGAAGGATAGTGGCCCTTCTTAGAATCCTCCTCTTCACTCTTCTCAGAGGAATTCTTCACTATCTCTTCTTCATCCTCTTCACTTATAGGATCTATGAGAGGAAGCTCATCTTCACAAGTTCCACACCTAGGAGATCTTACAGACAAGATTGTGTGTGAAGGAGCTATCTCATTGGATCCCAGTCCCTGCCTATTTTGATAACACACCTTGTTGTGCAGGGATGAAAATATCATGTTCTTGAAGGTCTCTTCTTCAAGAACACTCTTTTCTGCCCTGGCTTTGCTGATCACAAGCTCATCCTGACACTCAGTCAGCTTGGTTATGAGATCTTTGATTTGAGTCCTAAAATATGTATGCTCATGTTTTAGAACTGAAATGGTTTTCCCTAAGTCCTCTATCTTTAGTTTATAATCATTTTCAGACTTTCTAAAATTAGATTTTAAAATGTTTAAGGACTCAAGATCAGATCTCATCTCCAAGTTCTAGGACCTGTATCTATTAACTTTAGCAATGCATTCAGTAGTACAGAGATGTTCCAATACCTTGGCTTCATCATGATCTGTCATTAGTGCTTGGTTTGGAGAAGTATCTTCCACCAGAAAGCTCTAGTAAAAGCCTCCTTCTTCAACAACAACAGCGGCTTCTCATTCTGGGGAGCTTTGTTAGTGTAGTTGGGTCTGGACTGTGTTTGGCCACCATTTGTTCTAGGTGCCTTACACTCTCTGGCAAAGTGGCCCATCAGGTTACAGTTGTAACACTTGACTTTGCTTTTGTCCAGGCCAAACTTTCCACTGGTTGCATTGCTTGGAAACCTTCTTCCAGTTCTCTTGTAGAACTTCTTGGCTCTGTGAGTGAGAAGAGCCATCTGCTGGACTATTTTCATGTATTCCAGATCATCTGGATGGATACAATCCAGGTCTTCAAGAGTGAAAAGAGAGTTGCCATAGCTTTCATCAGAAGACACAAAAGCTTGAGAAGAGTTTGTCTCTTGGAATGGGCTTCCTTGAGTGTAGTTCTCCCTGGTTGTCTCTGGGAAGGTGATGAAAGGACCCTTTGGTGAATTGTCAGGGTAGCATATGGATGATGATGTTGGGGTTCTATGCTATCCCTTTCAACAACGTGCAGGGCTGAACCCAATTGATTTTTGGAGTTGCCAGATGAACCTTGCATGTTCATCTCCATCTGGTAGCCACTGAGAATCCCATATAACTCTTTCAGAGTAAGAGTTTTGAGATTTTCAGTCTTCTTGATCACCACACAATAGTGTGTCCATTGCCTATGAAGTGAGGACATGAACTTCCTTCCAGTTCTCTTGTAGAACTTCTTTGATCTGTGAGTGAGAAGAGCCATCTGCTGGACTATTTCCATGTATTCCAGATCATCTGGATGGATACAATCCAGGTCTTCAAGAATGAAAAGAGAGTTGCCACAACTTTCATCAGAAGACACAAAAGCTTGAGAAGAGCTTGTCTCTTGGAATGGGCTACCTTGAGTATAATTCTCCCTGGGTGTCTCTAGGAAGGTGATGAAAGGACCCTTTGGTGAATTGTCAGGGTAGCATATGAGATGATGTTGGGGTTCTATGTTATCCCTTTCAACCACGTGCCGGGCTGAACCCAATTGATTGTTGGAGTTGCCAGATGAACCTTGCATGTTCATCTCCATCTGGTAGCCACTGAGAATCCCATATAACTCTATTAAAGTAAGAGTTTTAAGATTTTCAGTCCTCTTGATCACCACACAATAGTGTGTCCATTGCCTAGGAAGTGAGGACATGAACTTCCTTACAATGTCTCTATTCTCAAGAGGAACTCCTCCATCCACAAGGGTATCCACTATCTCAACATACTCGAAGTATTGTTGAGTCATGGTTTCACCTGTTTTGAAGGTGAAGTTTTCAAACTGCTGCTTCAGGAGATCCTTCTTGTTCTCCTTGGCTTCAGAGGAGCCTTCATACATCAGTTTTAGTGCATCCCACAGCTGTTTAGCTGTTTTGTACTTCTTGAAACCTCTTTACACAGAGTTTGGAAGGGCAGTTTGAAGGGTTGTCATGGCTTTTCTGTCAATCTCTACTCTCTTCCTATCTTCATCAGAGTAGTTAGCCACATCTTTGGGGATCATACCAACACCAGTAGCAGAAGGAGTGCTGGGTATGAAAGGTCCATTTTCAACAGACTCCCATATACTTGAGTCTAGAGACCTGATGAAACCTTCCATTCTTAGGTACCGGGTATCAAAGTCATCAAGAGTGATCAGTGGGGACTTGTTCATGGTTCCAGTTTCCATATCAGTCTTGGAAATGGCTGCCATTTGAAAAGTTTAGTATTTGTGTGTGAGGGATCTTAAGATGGTGAGATCTTATATCAAGAGCCTGAAAAGCTCTGATACCAATTGCAGGACCGGTGAAGGGTGGTCACTTAAACACAACAACACAATGAGGAGATTAACCAAACTTAATCAAACAGTAAACTGGATTAACCACAAGTATGATACTAAGAACACAAGTAACAAGTAAGAGACAGAACAAGAGACCACAAGTGATTGGGTTTCAAGGATGCAGTATATTGTTTTCTCAAGTTCTATTACAAGTGTTACAAAGCATTATTGAAAGATACAAGAACAAGGAATACTTATACTACAACCTACAGCCGGCTATACTTTGAAAGCCAGCTGGATACAATTGACTAGATACAAACAAAATCAATTGTAGAGTCAAAAGGCATATCTGCCTTTTGACTTGTGACTATGACATGCCATAGCTCACATCCTAATATATTACAAAAACGATAAAAGTACATAAAGTAGAAAGCATGGACTCAAGACCTCAATGTACAGTTACCAAAACCATGGACCTTTCACCAACTCATGTAAGTTGGTGACTTTACAGAGTTGTAGCAGAAAGGTGGTCCAGCTTTATGGTAAAGCACATCAGATAAAGGCATATCTCTAAAAGTCTTCGGAAGAAATCTGTCTTCACTCTTTGGCTTCGGAAGACTTTGTCTTTGAAGCTTCGGAAGACTTCACTTTTGGCTTCGGAAGATATTGGTCTTGGCTTCGGAAGATTTTACACTTAGAATATTTCTAGTGCATGGTGTAAAACTTCCGAGGCATTTCTACTTCAGTTCTTTAGTGCCTGCTTGCAGAGAGACTTTGGATGTTTTGGCTGCATCGGACTTATAGGAATCCTTACACTTAGGTACTGTGACCACGAGGTGCGGTGCATCGTTATAGAAGGTCTATGATAGGCCTAGGTCCAGTACCATGAACAGAAGGATGTAAAAGTTAAAGAATGAATGAATGATGAAGATAAGAACGATATTATCTATGTGTACGTATGATGTGTGATCACGCAAAAGTAGCGAACAGTTTTAATGAAAGTAAAGTATGTTTTATTATAAAACTAGAACTCACTCAGCAACGCTAACTTTTATGTGTTTCCAGTTGGTAGGTGAGCATTGCTGAGGATGGCGCTGCGAGGCTACTCAGCTCTTTTGGATGGCATCCATTTATACAGGGCTTTTGTGATGTAATGCAATAATTTATTTTTTTAACTGGTTAACGATGTATTATTTGGCAAAAGCTTTTATAATGAAATGAGATGTCTCTTTTGATAATTCCGCTGCGATGTTTTATGAAAGATAAAAGTAATTATATGTTTTATGTGCGATGAATGACCAACTATAGGCGTCCCGGGAACGGGGCCTTACAAGTTGGTATCAGAGCCAAAGTTTAAGTGAAATGGGTAAATTTTCCAAATAAACCTTAACTTAAACTGAAAATGGGACGGAATGGGAATGGGATGCCAATCTGAGTAGCCGCGTGCCATCAGGTATTTTCTTAATGATAACCGGTATTATGTGCGCATGTTATATGGTCTACATGTTGTATGTAGATTTAGATACTGATGTAGTAAGGATAGGTAATGCTCGGGGTATGAAGAGTAAAGTAAGTGGCTAATCACAACTGGCCACTGTAATTAGGGACTTACTATACTTGACATAAACTGAGCTGTTCTCTTGAATAACCGTGTTGGTGTTTGAATCTTTCACTGTGATAGAGAATGGCCGGTGGTAGATCTTCTAAAGCTTCTAGGGGTGGAGGCCGTGGTGGGCCTGATGCTGAATCGCGACCCAAAAGAGGAAGGCCTAGAGTTGAAAATGTGGTTCCTGAAGAACCTGAGACCCCTCATCCGGAGGCTGGGGATGAGAGTGCCAACTTGAGGGCCTCGGTAAATGAGGCTGTTGTTGAAGAAGTACATCAGGTTATGCAGACAATCTTACCGTCTGTGGTGACCGAAGTCATCAAGGCTGTAAAGGAAGGAGAAAGAAAGGAGAGAAACAGGGCCTCGGGGGGACGAGAGCAACCGGAGCCTGAAACAATTTTCTCTGATAATGAAGACGAGGAAGAGGAAGATGAGCCTGTGCAAGAGGTGGCACGAGGCTGTAACTATAGGGCGTTTATGAGATGCAAGCCCCCTACTTTCGATGGTAACGGCACTGCTGCTGCTGCTCACCGGTGGGTGAGGGAAATGGAGGCTGTTCTTGACATCAGCGAGTGCCGGGAGGACCAGAAGGTGAAGTTTGCTACCCACTCGTTTGTGGACTCGGCTCTTTGTTGGTGGGACAACATTGTCAAGCCGAGGGTAAGCGGGCGATAGGAAGAATGAGGTGGTCCGAGCTGAAGAAGTTGGTGATTGAGGAGTTCTGTCCTCACCGGGAGATGGACAAGGTTGAGAGGGAGTTCCTGCAGTTGGAGGCGGGAACCATGACACACCAGCACTACACCACGAAGTTCAACGAGATGGCATGTCTGGTGCCGGATCATGTGACGCCTCTGTCACGAAAGATTAAGAGGTACATTCAGGGTTTGCCGGTGGATATTCACAGACATATGATCGCTGCCCGACCGAGTACGTTTAGGTCGGCGGTGGATTTGGCGGGGAGACTGTATGATGAGAGAACGGTGGTGGTGACTGAAGGTAGCAAGAAAGGTGGTGGTGATAGGAACTGGCATGGGAAGAGGTTTGGTCGGGGTGATGCCTCGACGGGCAACAAGAAGGCACGGGTGGACGACCGCCGTGTGGTCGCATCGGGTGCTGGGATGAGGAAGTGCGGTAAGTGTGGGAGAGAGAAGAGTGGGGAATGTAGGCTGGGGCTGAATGTGCTATTTGATTCTGGTGCTCGTAAAAGTTTTATTTCTGCTGCTTTCTGTGCTAAGCTGCCTGTTAGTAGTAGACATGTTGAAGCGCCCTTTGATGTAGAAACTACCATAGGTAAGTCTACAAGGATTTCTGAGATGATAGAGAACTGTGATGTGGAGCTAGAGTGTCATAAGTTTCCTGTTAGACCGTTTGTGATGACCTTAGGCGGTTTCGATTTGGTTCTTGGGATGGACTGGTTAGCGGATTACGAGGCGAACATTGTGTGTCGCAAGAAGATGATTCAGTTGTCAGCGCCTGACGGGAGTTCGGTGACGGTTTACGATGATAAGGTCATGACAATTCCGAAAGTAATTTCGATGGCGGTGGCGGGAAAGTGTATGAGGCGTGGATGTAGTGCCTACTTGTACTATGTAAAGGATGTGGATACGCCAACACCACAACTAGCCGATGTACCGGTTGTGTGTGACTTTCCAGACGTGTTCCCAGAAGACTTACCAGGAGTGCCACCTGACCGAGCGATCGAGTTTCAAATTGATCTGATACCGGGTGCCCAACTTGTTGCCAAGGCACCGTATGGGCTGGCTCCGACGGAGATGAAAGAGTTGATGGAGCAGTTGCAAGAACTGCTTGATAAGGGGTTCATTAGACCATGTATCTCTCCTTGGGGTGCTCCGGTCTTATTCGTGAAGAAGAAGGACGGTAGCATGAGGATGTGTATTGACTACCGTGAGTTGAACAAGTTGACAGTGAAGAACCGATACCCATTACCGAGGATTGATGATTTGTTTGATCAGTTTTAAGGTGCCAGTTGGTTCTCAAAGATAGATCTTCGGTCTGGCTACCATCAGCTGAAGGTAAAGGAGCAGGATATTCCTAAAACAGCTTTTCTCACGCGTTATGGTCACTACGAGTTCCTCGTTATGTCATTTGGTTTGACCAATGCTCCAGCTGCTTTTATGGACTTGATGAATCGAGTGTGTCGGTCAATGTTGGATAAATCAGTGATCGTGTTTATTGATGATATCCTGATTTATTCGAAGAACGAGATAGAGCATGCCAGTCCCTTTTGGGAGGTTCTAGAGACGTTGAGAAGGGAGAAGTTGTACGCCAAGTTCTCCAAGTGCGCGTTCTGGTTGCGCGAGGTTCAATTCTTGGGTCATGTGGTGAATCCTGACGGGATTATGGTGGACCCGGCAAAGGTGGAGGCGGTTATGCAATGGAAGTCACCAAAGACGCCATCCGAGATTCGTAGCTTCTTGGGTTTGGCGGGCTACTACAGAAGATTCATCCAAGACTTTTCTAAGATCGCTTCTCCATTAACTAAGTTGACCCGAAAAGATGTGAAGTTTGTATGGGGTCAGGCTCAAGAGAAGGCGTTCGAGGAATTGAAGGCGAGGTTGACTCTAGCTCCAGTTTTGTCATTACCCGATGGAAGTGAAGATCTGGTGGTTTATTCTGATGCTTCCTAGTCGGGGTTAGGGTGCATGTTAATGCATAGAGGAAAGGTCATAGCCTATGCATCCCGACAGTTGAAGGTTCATGAGGTCAATTATCCCACTCATGACTTGGAGCTAGCAGTCGTGGTCTTTGCGTTAAAAATTTGGAGGCACTATCTTTACGGGACGAAGTGCACCATATTCACTGACCACAAAAGCTTGAAGTACTTCTTTGAGCAGAAGGACCTGAACATGAGACAGAGAAGATGGTTGGAGCTCATAAAAGACTATGATTGCGAGATCCATTACCATCCGGGCAAAGCCAACGTGGTGGCGGATGCCCTTAGCCGAAAGGAGAGACCCTAGCCTATTCGGGTGAAAGCATATCAGTTGATCATAACCTCGGATGTGATGAAGCAAGTCAAAGAGTTTCAAGATAAGGCATTGAAAGAAGATCATCTTAACTCTAAAAGAATGAGAGGTCTGGTCGCGGAATTGGGGGAAAACACGCTCGGTGTTAGAACCCGATTCAATCGTGTGTGGATTCCTCGTTTTGGGGATCTACGCGTGAAGGTCATGGATGAAGCTCACAAGACTCAATACTCCATTCATCCCGGTGCTACAAAGATGTACCAAGACATGAAGAAAGATTATTGGTGGCTGGGTATGAAGCGTGACGTAGTGGAGTACGTGAGTAAGTGCCTTATTTGTTTGCAAGTGAAGGCCGAACATCAGAAGCCGAATGGGAAGATCCAACCTTTGGATATACCGGAATGGAAGTGGGAGCACATCACCATGGATTTCATTACAAAGTTACCACGTACCCCGAAAGGGTATGATGCCATATGGGTGATAGTTGACCGTTTGACGAAGAGTGCTCACTTTCTACCGATCCGCGAGACATATTCATCTGAGAAGTTGGCTGATCTGTTTATCAAGGAAATTGTAACTCGTCATGGTGTGCCGGTGTCTATTGTGTCTGATCGTGACACCCGATTCACATCCAAATTCTGGAAGAAGTTCCACGACGCAATGGGGACGAGGTTACATATTAGCACGACTTATCATCCCCAGACTGATGGTCAGTCAGAAAGGACCATTCAGACATTGGAGGTCATGCTTCGGACATGTGTTATCGATTTTGGAAGAAGCTGGGATGACCACCTACCGTTAGCTGAATTCTCGTACAACAACAGTTATCATGCCAGCATTGGTATGCCCCCATATGAGATGCTATACGGTAGGAGATGCAAAACACCCATTTGTTGGGGTGATATTGGTCAGAAGGAGTTAGGGAGCGTCGAGGTGATTGAGGCTACGACTGAGAAGCTTGAAAAGATCAAAGCCTTCATAAAGGCAGTCAAAGATAGACAGAAGTCGTATGCTGATACACGATGCAGACCGATTGAGTTCCAGGTGGGTGACCGGGTTATGTTGAAGGTCTCACCTTGGAAGGGCATCATTCGTTTCCGAAAGCGAGGCAAATTGAGCCAGAGGTACATAGGCCCTTTTCGAATCATTGCTCGAGTAGGAGAGGTGGCCTATCGACTGGAGTTACCGGATGAGTTAAGTGGAATTCACCCGACATTCCATGTATCTCATTTAAGGAAGTGCTTGGCAGATGAAGATATGATTGTTCCACTGGAAGATATCGAAGTAGACGAACGGCTCAATTATGTGGAGCAACCAGTGGCAATCATCGATCGAAAAGAGAAGAGGCTGAGGAATAAAACGGTTCCTCTTGTGCGTGTACAGTGGAAGCACAGGAAGGGATCCGAGTCGACGTGGGAGACTGAAGAAGAGACGAGGCAACATTACCCACGTTTGTTCGAGGAATAACAGGTTTCGGGGATGAAACCTATTTAAGGGGGGTGGACTTGTAACACCCAGTTATTTATTTATCTTGAAGCCGACGAATGAAGAAAAAAAAATAAAGTCCAAAGTCGGGAGACCAAACTTGGCAAAACGCAAAAAAGTTTGGATGAATGGGGAATAAGAGGGGAGGGCATCCCACACCCTCCCCCACACTCCCAAAATTATGCAAAAGAGAGAGGAGAAGAGAGAAAAGGGAGAAAAGAAGAGAAAAGGGTTGGTTCGGGTAGATTAAAGCTCGAAAATCGTCGTGTAGCGAGTCCAGTCGAAGCTCTTCTCGTTGTGGTCGTTTGTGTGAGTTCTAGGACCCCTCTTTTACTTGTTTTCAAATGATTTTGGGGCTGGAAAGCATAGAAAACCCGTTTGGTATGTGTGTGTGTTTGACCCATTTGGGTGTGTTGCGTGTGATGCGTTTTGTTTCCGGGCTTGTGTGTGCTTGTATGGTGTTGTGGTATGCATTCCTAAGGTCTAGGATGGTTGATTTAGGCTTAGAATGGGTTTGGATGAGCTTGGAGGTCGAAAATGGCAGATTGGGTTCGGGATGAACTCCTTTCTGCATCAGCTAGGGCTAGGCGACCGACTGGAGGCCATACGATCGACTGAGGTGCGTTTGAGGTTCATTCGCATGACTGAGGTTCATTCGCACGATTGAGGGTTCATTCGCACGATTAAGGTTTCATTCGTACGATTGGGAGTCCAGTCGCATGGGGAGTCATACGACTGAGGGTCCAGTCGCATAGGTGCTTAGTCGCATTGGTTCCAATCGCATGGGACTCATTCGCATTGAGTCCATTCGCGTGAGGTCAGTCGCATAGGTGCTCATTTGCATTAGTTCCATCCGCATGAGGTCCATACGCACGAATGGGTGCTCATTCGCATAGATGTTCATCCGCATGAGTCCAATCGCATGATGTTCAGTCGCCTGGAGGCCATGCGACTGAATGGTGTTCATACGCCCAAGTAGGGCTGTTGTACCCGGGGAAATGTGTAGTTTAATTACTGACTTTCGGGGGAAAGTGTAGATGTAAGTTTTGACATGGAAATTCCCGTAAGTTCATGTAAGATGACTGTTGAGGCCTTAGAGGGTATGTTGGGCATAATGATGATGATGTTGCATATTTATGCATGATGTATGTTATGTATGTATGATGTTGCCCTGTATAATGATGATGACTGTATATGTTGATGTTCCTGATTATGATGAATGTTTATCTTTCTTATGGCTTTACGTGTTATGTTAAAGAATGAATTGAAAGTATTATGTAACGTAAAGTGAAAGATGATGAAAGAGGAACATGATGAATGCATGCATTAATAAATGATGAAAGTAAAGAAAGTCTTACAAGCCTTGTATGTCGGGACACGCCATTAAAAGGTGTTAGCCTAACGGTGTGTGGGTTCGCTACCCCAGGAGGATGCACATCGGGGTCTTTCTTTGTGATTGACCATTTGTATAGAACCATTGTTGCATACCTTAGGTACTATACCCATGAGGTGCGATGCACCGTTGTAGAAGGTCTATGATAGGCCTAGGTCTAGAACCATGAACAGAAAGGTATTGCATATGGCAATGGTACACCTAAACTTTACCTTAGGTACTATGACCACGAGGTGCGGTGCACCGTTATAGAAGTGCAGGACCGGTGAAGGGTGGTCACTTACAACACAACAACACAAAGAGGAGATTAACCAAACTTAATCAAACAGTAAACTGGATTAACCACAAGTATGATACTAAGAACACAAGTAAGGAGTAAGAGACAGAACAAGAGAACACAAGAGATTGGGTTTCAAGGATGCAGTATATTGCTTTCTCAAGTTCTATTAAGTGTTACAAAGCATAAAGGAAAGATACAAGAACATGGAATACTTATACTACAACCTACAGCCGGCTATACTTTGAAAGCCAGCTGGATACAATTGACTAGACACAAACAAAATCAATTGTAGAATCAAAAGGCATATCTGCCTTTTGACTTGTGACTATGACATGCCATAGCTCACATCCTAATATATTACAAATAGCATAAAGGTACATAAAGTAGAAAGCATGGACTCAAGACCTTAATGTACAGTTACAAAAAGCATGGACCTTTCACCAACTCATGTAAGTTGGTGACTTTACAGAGTCGCAGCGGAAAGGTGGTCCAGCTTTATGGTAAAGTACATCAGATAAAGGCATATCTCTAAAAGTCTTCGGAAGAAATATGTCTTCACTAATTGGCTTCGGAAGACTTTGTCTTTGAAGCTTCAGAAGACTTCACTTTTGGCTTCAGAAGATATTGGTCTTGGCTTCGGAAGATTTTACACTTAGAATATTTCTAGTGCATGGTGTAAGACTTCCGAAGCATTTCTACTTCAGTTCTTTAGTGCATGCTTGCAGAGAGACTTTGGATGTTTTGGCTGCACAGACCTATAGGAATCCTTACAAACTCGCCTTAGGCTGATGCTACCAAAACATTTAGAAGATCTTCAGATGTTTGTAGTCTTCAGCACAATGATGACCATACCCTTCTTCATTAGATGGTCAGGATCATTCAGACTCTTATAGTATCTTCTCATCTCAAAGAGTTCATGCAGAGGTAAGTTGATTATGTCTTGCCATGTATAGACATTCTCAACACCTTGATCTCTGATCACATGCCATCTTTCTGGATTGGTAGAGAAGGTCCAGGATAAGATAGGTATCTTAGCTGCAAGAGGAGCCACTTGAATTGGACTTGATTGGGCTGCCTCTTCATGCACTTCCTCAGGTTGATCTGACTCAGCCTGAGGTGTAGAGGTAGATGATTTAGGCTTCTTCTTCTTAGACTTTGGTTTAGAAGCCATCCTCTTCTTCCTCTTAGAAGACTTTAACTGAGAAGACTGGTCTGCAGCACCTTGTTGATCATCCTTGTCTTTCTTAGTTGGGTGTTCCTCCCTCACAGGTTCAGAAGGAGAGGGAGTTTGACCCTGTTGTGGATCAGAAGATGAAGCTTGCTGAGGCTCAGCAAAAGGTTCGGGTTGTGTTGCATGAGGTTGTTCAACCTTAACTTCCACTTCAGGTGGGATTTGACTTGGAGGAGAGTGTAATTCAATCAGCTCTCCACTCTTGATCTTCTGCTTGATTACCCTGATATGCCCATCCGTTATGGATAGAGACATAGGGCCAAGTCTCCTTCCGGAGAATCCATACAACTTCAAGAAGCTCATCATCCTTTGTCTGTCAGCAGACTTCTTCATACTCTTTTGGATGATGGCTCTTGACTTTGCAGCCTCTTCCCTCATCTTTCTCTTTGTAGCTTTTTGTTCTTTGAGCACTTGAAGTTCAAGTTGTTTGAGATACTCAAACTCAATGTACTCAAAGAACAAGGGAAGATGTGCAAATGACTGGTAGAGACATGTGGCACTCAGGTAGTTGATTATGTTTTGTCTGTCTGTTTCTTTATCTACCTGAGGTTCTTGTGTAGATGCCATAGTCTCTTGCACAGGGCTTTCTTGAACTGGGGAGAGAGTAGGAGCATGCTTGTATAGTCTTTTCTGTCTCTTCTCCTCTTTGAATTGGAGAAGTAACCTTGCATCCTCTTTTTCTTTCATCTCTCTTGACACTTCTATGTCAGCCAGTTCATTTAGTTGCTCTAAGGGGAGAGATATAATCTCATCTATGTCATAGTTCCTGGTCTGCAGGTAAGTAATCCTGACTGCCCTCAACTCATCATCTTGAGTGTTTGGTCTGGGGGCAGCCCTCGTTGCAGCTTGCATAAAACTTGAAGACCCAGAGGAACTTTCTCCCCTTAGCTTCCTCTTCCTCTCTCTCTCCTCCTCCTCAATTTCCTCAGGAGTCAAAATCCTTTTCCCTTTGTCACCCATAGACCTTTGTGACTCAAGGTGGATAGAGGTTTGGCCTTCATTGCTTGGTGTAGCATCCATGCTCTGGCCAGAGAGAGATTGTGAGACACCTTCACCAGCAGGTGTTTCACCAAGGGAATGAATTTCTGAAGCAGTTGTTGGTATGACAGGGCTCTCAGGCTCTATCACTGGGTCTTTAGCCAAGGTTTTCCCTTTGAAGCTAATCTCAGGGTCTTCCTCAGCATCCAGTCTCCTTCTTAGGCTGAACTCTTCAGTAATTCTGTCTTGAATTCTGAGTGCCAACCTTTCAGCTTGTCTTGATTTGCTTGGATTGACAAGTGGCATGTTGACCAGATCAAGACCTTCATAGTAGTTCAAGGTTTGAAAATCAAATACTTCTTGTTACCCTTGAACTCTTTGAAGTATGAGAGCTCTTCTATGAGCATCATACCTCCACCCAATAATGTAGTTTGAAGTTCCTTGAGGTGGGGATGATATAGCCCTTGGAATTCCTTCCTCCAAGAGACTCCTAATGATAGAGTCTATAGAGTCCACATTAATGTGAACTTGAGGAAGTTGCTGAGTATGCACAATTGCAAGTGAGGATGGTGAGTCCTTAATGTCCATACTCTCTGAAGAACTCCCAGGTTTTGTGGCTGTAATGACTTTCTCCCCCTTTTTGGTAGCATCACCGTCTTGCATAGGTGTGCTAGAGGTTAGGTCAACCACATTCACAGGTTCTTGTGTTCCTGGTTGACCTCTTCTTAAAAGTATCCCAGCTAGTTTTTCCCTGAGATAAGATATCTCACGTTGCTGATCATTGACCCTATTTTGAAGGGTAGTCACCTGAGATTCAAGGTGATTAACCTTAGAGACTAAATAGGAGCATGTTTTTGACAGTTTTTGCACCTTTAGTCTCAGATTCCCCTCTTCTTCATCAGAAGTATCATTGGGGGATGAGATGATTGGATCAAAGTCCTCTCTCTCCCCACCAGCTTCAGGTTCTTGGCTGCTGGATTTCCTCTGCTCATTGACATTCTCAGTTGAGATGCCAATGGGCTGAGATGCCATGGTTGAGGTCTTAATAATGTAATCACTTGCAAAAGTGAGAGCCTCTTCCATATGGACATCCTGAACAGGTTCAGAAGTATCCACCTTAGTTATAGGTGACTGATGTGGGCTAGACTGAGGAGACTCAGGAGTACTCATCTCTCTTTGAGTAGGGGAAGAGAAGAGAGACTCATGGTACTCACTGAAACCTAAGTCTTCATCAGTATAGAATGAGAGGTTGGGAATGGGTAGATTTAAATCTAAAGGCTGGGGATGGTAACTGTCCCCTGAAGGTTGTTCACTTGAGTGTTGAGACTCAAAGTGAAGGCTTAAGGCAGTTGGGCTTGTGAGCTCATTAGGGTGAGCATGAGGAACCTCAGCCCTGATAGTTGAAGAGATGGGAGTGGTTTGCTCCTCAGGGGAAGTGGGAGATCTAGTGTTCACTTCCTCATGTATAGGTGAGTATATGGGGACCTGCACAGACTCAATAGCTTGAACAGGGGTTCGTTTGGATTTTCTTTGGTAGGTGAGGGTGACTTGAGGCCTTTTTGGTGGTAGAAAGGTAGAAGGTGTGGGTGCAACACTAGCTTGTGTTGCTAGGTTGTCATCTTGAGCAATGAGCTCTAACATTTTGGGGACAATGGCTGTTTCTACCCCTAAGAAGCCTACAGTTGGCTTCTTCATGATTTTAAAGATGTCGGGCTTCATCTGTCCCAGTTTAATAATATTATTTGTTTCCCTCAACTGTGAGCCCAGTTCACAGTTGAGAGTGTGTTGAACATATCTAGGAAACATATAATACTCTAAGGAGTCCAAGTTAGCAAGCAAATTTGTATAGACAAATTGAGAGTACCTGAACTTGACCCCTTGAAACATTCCATGCACTATGAAGGAGAGATCCTCAAGAATCTGGTCCCACCCTCCATGCTTGTTTGACAACCTATGGATAACCACATGGAGTAAGTATTTGCACTGGGATGAGACATTCCCTTTGCTGAAGGTCTTTACAGAGAAATCTCCCTCATAGCCTATCTGCTCAAAGGAATGATTGTCAGTTTCCTTTGGGAAGGACAACTCACCTTCTTCATCGTCCAGCTGCAAGTGAGTGTTGATGATGGCCGGAGTGATGAAGATTGTCCTCCCTTGAACTGTGGCAGACAGTGCCTTCTCCCCATCCATGATGACCTCTTGAAGGTCTTCAAAATTCAAGCAAATGATCCTCATAGAGAGTAGGATCAATGGTTAGGGAGTTGAAGTACTTTGATAAAGCTAAGAACTGGCAAATCTTTGAGCAACTATCATCTTTTTCAGAGCTTAACAGAGCAACCTGGTTGTGTTGCCTGTGAAGTTGCATGGAGAAATCTGGGTTGTTTCTGCGGTTAAGGCTGGCCATTTTAGAAGCTTAAGGATGAAGAAAGAGGAAAAGCAAAGGCGGTTTGGGAATTAGGTTTGAGGAATAGTAAAACTGAAGAAGATAGTGAGGGAGAGGGGGAACCGTTGGGTATTTATGTGAAAAGGATTTGAACCAAAGTTAATGGAAGAGGATAAATTTTGAAATCCGAACGTCGGTCCCACCTCTGAAAAGTAGTTTACTTTTGCTCAAAAAGTAGTTTTCTTGGAATTCGAAAAGCTTCCGAAGGTAAATTATCTTTGGAAGTTTTTAATGAAAAAGCTTCCGAAGCTAAAATGACTTCGGAAGAATTTCCTGAGAATCTTGAAAATTTTGCTTCGGAAGAGAAATAAAAACTTGAATGCTTTGTATATAAAACAACAAAGCTTCCGAGAGTTAATTTTGCTTCGGAAGGAAAAAGTCCTTGAAAACAAATAAGTGTCTGAGACAAGTATTTAAGCTACAGAAGATAGATTGAAACCTCTTCCGAAGGTAAAATTTCTTAGACAGTTATTTATTTTGATGACATGATTTTCTTCCGAAGATAAAAATATATCTTCCGAAGGATCAAAAAAATTTCAAGAATCTAAGGAAAATCTTCAAAAATGATTTTTTATCCAAAGAAAACATGAGCTTATGAAAGTGATGAACTAGACAACTTAGGACACACATATTTTAAGAAATAAGTAGAATTAGTTTTAAGAAAAATCTATTCAAAGTTAATCATCCCAATAGCTGATATTAGATATTTAAATCTCTGTTCATCAAAAGCTTTTGTGAACAGATCAGCATATTGGTCATCTGTATGAACTTTGACTAGTTTAATTAATCCCTTTTCATAGTTATCTCTTATTAAATGATACCTGATATTGATGTGTTTGGTCCTTGAGTGCTGCACAGGATTCTCATTGATAGAGATAGCACTATTGTGGTCTATGTGAATGGGAGTCTCTTTGAAGTTAAATCCATAGTCCAGCATCTGATTTTGAATCCAAAGCACTTGAGCACAGCAACTTGCAGCAGCAATGTATTCAGCCTCAGCAGTTGATGCAGACACACAGGATTGTTTTTTTGCATTGCCATGAGACAACCCTTCCACCAAGGAATTGACATCCCCCAGATGTAGGCAGTCATATTGCAACCACCATAATCACTATCTGTATAAGCATACAGATTGAAGTCAGGATTCTTTGGATACCACAAACCAAGTGTTGAAGCACCTTTGAGGTATCTTAGAATCCTCTTGACAGTGATGAGGTGATACATCTTAGGATTGGCTTGATATCTTGCACAAATGCATGTAGCAAACATGATATCAAGCCTGCTAGTAGTAAGATACATAAGAGACCCAATCATAGCCCTGTATAAGTGTTCATCTACACACTCACCCTCAAGATCAGGTCCAAGTGAGTGGTTTCTGGCTATGGGTGTCTTAGCAATCTTACAATCAGTCATGTTGAATCTCTTGAGTATGTCCTGAACATACTTTGACTGACTTATGAAGATACCATCTTCAACTTGCTTCACTTGAATTCCTAGAAAGAAATTGGGTTATCCCATTGCACTCATTTCAAATCTGTCTTTCATCAGCTTCTCAAAGTCTTTGCAGAGCTTTGGATTAGTTGAACCAAAGATGATGTCATCTACATACACTTGAACTAGCAGTATGTCATTTCCCTGTCCTTTGATTAAGAGAGTTCCATCTATAGTACCTCTCCTGTATCCATGTTTGCAAAGATACTCAGACAATGTCTCATACCATTTCCTGGGTGCCTGATGCAGCCCATAAAGAGCTTTGTCAAGCTTGCAGACATAATCAGGATGATCAGGGTCTACAAAACCAGGTGGCTGTTTGACATACACCTCTTCATCAATCACTCCATACAGAAAAGCACACTTCACATCAAGTTGAAAGAACTTGAAGTTCTTGGATGCAGCAAATGCCAGAAATATCCTAACAGCTTCTAATCTTGCTACTGGAGCAAAGACATCAGTGTAGTAAATCCCTTCTTCTTGTGTGTATCCTTGAACAACTACTCTAGCCTTGTTCTTGATGATAATGCCTCTATCATCCTTCTTAAACCTAAACACCAATTTGGTTCCAATGGTAGTCTTCCTATGAGGAAGAGGACAAAGGTTCCAAACTTTTTGCCTTTTGAATTGAAGCAACTCTTGTTGCATAGCTTCAACCCAACTTCCATCCTTTAGAGCCTCATCATCTTTCTTTGGCTCTATCTGGGATAAGAAACAAGAGTGAAGACAAACATTTGCTTCATGGGTTTGTCCTCTTGTTCTTACCCCTGTAACAACATCTCCAATGATGTTTGTGGTGGGGTGAGACTTGTGGATCCTAAGCTGAGGGATCACATCAAGTTGCTGAGAAAGATCTAAATTTGAGAAATTTAGATCTGGCATAGATGACTCACCCTCCACATTACCACACTTATCAAGATTGACTTGATCCAATAAGTGTGTGACATCATTGATGTTGTCATCTATGGTGTGTTTATTAGCATCAAGGAATTCTTGATCTTTTTTATCATCACCATTGTTGTCTTCCACAATTGAGGTATCTTTATCTGGTTGTGGAGCCTCTGAGCTGGAATTTGAAGGCACCCCAGATGTATCAGCTGAGTTTGTCATTGTGGTGCTGATAGAGACCTCATTTGCTGAAGTAGTTCCAACTGAAGCTGAAGATGTATGAGTTGAAGGTCTTCTTAGCTCAAATCTTGGATTAGGATCACCTGTATTTAAATTTTCTACAGATCCTTAAGCATTCTCACAAGATTTGTTAAAATAGTTGGTAACTAAATCAAGATCAAATAGCCAATCAGAACCAGAACCAGCCACACAGGGTGTGTGTTCATTGAAAGTCACATTGGCTGACTCCTCAACAATTCTAGTTCTGAGATTGTATACTCTATAAGCCTTAGCCTGGGAAGAGTATCCAATGAAGTGTCGATCATCTGATTTCTCAGCAAATTTGGCAATTTGATCTTTGGTATTCAAGATGGTGCAAGGACATCCAAATGACCTGAGAAAGACAATGAAAGGTTTTCTCTTATGCCAAAGTTCATAAGGAGTCTTACCATGTGTCTTAACTACTAAAACTCTGTTTTGCACATAGCAAGCAGTGTTTACTGCCTCTGCCCAGAAGGTGATAGGCAGTTTAGAGTCAGACAACATAGTTCTTGTAGCTTCAATTAGTGTCCAGTTTCTTCTCTCAACAACACTATTTTGCTGAGGAGTCCTGGGAGCACTATATTATCTTGTAATACCTTTTTCATCACAAAATGCATCAAGGGTTTGATTCTTGAATTCAGTCCCTTGATCACATCTTATGGTTTTGACCTTGTGATCACTTTGATTCTCAATTTTTAAGATGAAATTCTTCAGAATCTCAGGGGTCTTATCCTTAGTTCTAAGAAAGAAAACCCAAGTGAATCTTGTAAAATCATCTGTGATCACCAAACAATAAGAGGTCCTTCCTGGCCAAAGAGATGCATATGTACTAAGTGTAGGGGAGTAGTGATGGAGTTCCTTTCCTTAGGCTAGTGAGATACCTTATGTTGCTTCCCTTTTAGACATGCAACACAATGATCATCACTTGTAAACTCTTTCTTTGGCATTCCAGTTACCAAATCATGTTTAATTAGTTTATTCATGTTCTTAAAGTTTACGTGACGCATTCTTTTATGCCATAGGAAAGACTCATCACTATTGGCTTTAGACAGAAAGCATGAAACTTCTCCAGAGGGAGATGTTTCTTGCAAGTCCATCTTGTACATGTTCCCTTTTCTGGGGGCTCTAAGCAGGATGTGCTCATGAGAAATGACCACTCCAGGCTTGAGAACAATGCACTCATGCTCAGTAAAGAGCATGTTATGACTCTGATCACAAAATTGGGATACACTCAAAAGATTGTACCCAAGCTCCTTGACAAAGTTTACCTTTTCAATGCTGAGCTTACCATTGTGACCTTGCCCCTTCCAGAAATGTAACCACCTTCATCTCCTCCAAAAGCAAGTAGTCCTCCATCAATCCTCTCAAAGTTATGGAGTAGTGACCTATTGCCTGTCATGTGCCTGGAACAGCCACTATCAATGATCCAGACATTTTTGTTTGTCTTGAGCTGTTCCTGCACAAAGAAAATGGTTAGTTACATTTGGAAACCCAAGCCTTATTTGTCTTGGGCTAACTAAGTATAATAGAAGGTAATGCAACAGTAATAGATCCTATGGTTGTGCTAGGAGGATCTTGAGCTGTTGTTGATGGAGAATTTTCAGTCATTTGGTCTTTCTTAGACTTCCACACCACCTTTAGAGTCTTGGACATGACCTTCAAAACTATGGAAGCTTTTGGGACTTTGGAAGTTTTGATGACTGAACCTTCGGAAGATTCTGCAGTCACTGCAGCAGACTTCAGTGCTTCGGAAGAAT
Source organism: Flaveria ramosissima (assembly GCA_025215565.1). Lineage (NCBI taxonomy): Eukaryota > Viridiplantae > Streptophyta > Magnoliopsida > Asterales > Asteraceae > Flaveria > Flaveria ramosissima. The sequence continues at coordinate 31,151,931 of CM046037.1, read as the reverse complement.
TCCTTTCTTCCGAGACCAACTTCTCTTCCGAAGGTAATTTTCCATTTGCCTTCTTCTTAGATTTGGAGCTTCCGAAGGAAACAGATTTTCCTTCCGAAGCTTGAATCTTCTTAGAACTCTTTGAAGTCTTTGTCTTGGTCATATGGACAGTACTTTTAGGATTGTATGGACAATCCTTAGCAATGTGAGAGGTACTTTCACACATGACACACAACATTTTCTTCTTCACAAGAGTCTTCTTATGAGAACAAGACTGTCTTTGGTCACATCCTTTCTCCACTTTCATTTTTGCAGATGCTGAGACAATTCTTATGGACTGGGAACTGTTCTTGGAGCTTTATGGTCCAGGATGTGCAGTAGTGGTACACAGCAGATCAGTCTTCTTCTTGGTACGAGATGATTTGAACAAGAACAAGAACTCTTAGCTGAAGATTTTTGGTTGATGTCTTCAGTCTTTACTACTTCAAACCCTGTAGAAATAAGAACTTTTTTCTGCCTAGAGTCAAAAGTAGCCTTGATCTCTTGAGCCTTCTTTGTTTTTCTTTTGCTCTTCCTGATCAAGTTCTTTCTCATTGACTTGGTCATCACAGTAATCTTCTTCTCCTCAGAAGGATAGTGGCCCTTCTTAGAATCCTCCTCTTCACTCTTCTCAAAGGAATTTTTCACTATCTCTTCTTCATCCTCTTCACTCATAGGATCTTTGAGAGGAAGCTCACCTTCACAAGTTCTACATCTAGGAGATCTTACAGACAAGATTGTGTGTGGAGGAGCTATCTCATTGGATCCCAGTCCCTGTCTATATTGATAACACACCTTGTTGTGCAGGGATGAGGATATCATGTTCTTGAAGGTCTCTTCTTCAAGAACACTCTTTTCTGCCCTGGCTTTGCTGATCACATGCTCAGCCTGGCACTCAGTCAGCTTAGTTATCAGATCTTTGATTTGAGTCCTAAAATCTGTATGCTCATGTTTTAGAACTGAAATGGTTTTCTCTAAGTCCTCTATCTTTAGTTTATAATCATTTTCAGACTTTCTAAAATCAGATTTTAAAATGTTTAAGGACTCAAGATCATATCTCATATCCAAGTTATAGGACCTGTATCTATTAACTTTAGTAATGCATTCAAGAGAACAGAGATGTTCCAATACCTTGGCTTCATCATGATCTGCCATTAGTGCTTGGTTTGGAGAAGCACCTTCGACCTGAAAGCTCTAGTCTAAGCCTCCTTCTTCAACAGTAACAACAGCTTGTTGCTTTGGCTTCTCATTCTGAGGGGCTTTCTCAGGGTAGTTTGGTCTGGTTTGTGCTTGGCCACCATTTGTTTTAGGTGCCTTACACTCTCTAGCAAAGTGGCCCATCAGGTTACAGTTGTAACACTTGACTTTGCTTTTTTCCAAGCCAAACTTTCCACTGGTTGCATTGCTTGGAAACCTCCTTCCAGTTCTCTAGTAGAACTTCTTGGCTCTATGAGTGAGAAGAGCCATCTGTAGACTATTTACATATATTCTAAATCATCTGGATGGATACAATCCAGGTCTTCAAAAGTGAAAAGAGAGTTGCCACAGTTTTCATCAGAAGACACAAAGGATTGAGAAGAGCTTGTCTCTTGGAATAGGCTTCCTTGAGTGTAGTTCTCCCTGGGTGTCTCTAGGAAGGTGATGAAAGGACCTTTCGGTAAATTGTCAGGGTAGCATATGAGATGATGTTGGGGTTCTATGCTATCCCTTTCAACCACATGCAGGGCTGAACCCAATTGATTGTTGGAGTTGCCAGATGAACCTTGCATGTTCATCTCCATCTGGTAGCCACTGAGAATCCCATATAACTCTGTCAGTGTAAGAGTTTTGAGATTTTCAGTCCTCTTGATCACCACACAATAGTGTGTCCATTGCCTAGGAAGTGAGGACATGAACTTCCTTACAATGTCTCTATTTTCAAGAGGAACTCCTCCATCCACAAGGGTATCCACTATCTCAACATACCTGAAGTATTGCTGAGTCATGGTTTCACCTGTTTCAGGAGATCCTTCTTGTTCCCCTTGGCTTCAGAGGAGCCTTCATACATCAGTTTTAGTGCATCCCACAGCTGTTTAGCTGTTTTGCACTTCTTGAAACCTCTGTACATAGAGTTTGGAAGGGCAGATTGAAGGGTTGTCATGGCTTTTTTGTCAATTTCTACTCTCTTTCTATCTTCATCAGAGTAGTTAGCCACATCTTTGGGGATCATACCAGCACCAGTAGTAGAAGAAGTGCTGGGTATGAAAGGTCCATTTTCAACAGACTCCCATATTCTTGAGTTTAGAGACCTGATAAAACCTTCCATTCTCATGCACCAGGTATCAAAGTCATCAAGAATGATCAGTGGGGACTTGTTCATGGTTCCAGTTTCCATATCAGTCTTGGAAATGGCTGCCATTTGAAAGTTTAGTATTTGTGTGTGTGAGGGATCTTAAGATGGTGAGATCTTATATCAAGAGCCTGAAATGCTCTGATACCAATTGCAGGACCGGTGAAGGGTGGTCACTTACAACAAAACAACACAAAAAGGAGATTAACCAAACTTAATCAAACAGTATACTGGATTAACCACAAGTATGATACTACGAACACAAGTAATGAGTAAGAGACAGAACAAGAGAACACAAGAGATTGGGTTTCAAGGATGCAGTATATTGCTTTCTCAAGTTCTATTACAAGTGTTACAAAGCATAAAGGAAAGATACAAGAACATGGAATACTTATACTACAACCTACAACCGGCTATACTTTGAAAGCCAGCTGGATACAATTGACTAGACATAAACAAAATCAATTGTAGAATCAAAAGGCATATCTGCCTTTTGACTTGTGACTATGACATGCCATAGCTCACATCCTAATATATTACAAAAAGGATAAAAGTACATAAAGTAGAAAGCATGGACTCAAGACCTCAATGTACAGTTACCAAAAGCATGGACCTTTCACCAACTCATGTAAGTTGGTGACTTTACAGAGTCGCAGCGGAAAGGTGGTCCAGCTTTATGGTAAAGTACATCAGATAAAGGCATATCTCTAAAAGTCTTCGGAAGAAATCTGTCTTCACTAATTGACTTCGGAAGACTTTGTCTTTGAAGCTTCGGAAGACTTCACTTTTGGCTTCGGAAGATATTGGTCTTGGCTTCGGAAGATTTTACACTTAGAATATTTCTAGTGCATGGTGTAAAACTTCCGAAGCATTTCTACTTCAGTTCTTTAGTGCATGCTTGCAGAGAGATTTTGGATGTTTTGGCTGCATCAGACTTATAGGAATCCTTACAAAAAGGTCTATGATAGGCCTAGGTCCAGTACCATGAACAGAAGGGTAAGGTTTATGGTTTAATGGAAAGGAAAAGTTGTAATGATTAAAGGATGTAAAAGTTAAAGAATGAATGAATGATGAAGATAATAACGATATTATCTATGTGTACGTATGATGTGTGATCACGCAAAAGTAGCGAACGGTTTTAATGAAAGTAAAGTATGTTTTATTATAAAACTAGAACTCACTCAGCAACGCTGACTTTTATGTGTTTCCAGTTGGCAGGTGAGCATTGCTGAGGATGGCGCTGCGAGGCTACTCAGCTCTTTTGGATGGCATCCATTTATCTAGGGCTTTTGTGAAGTAATGCAACAATATATTTTGTAACTGGTTAACGATGTATTATTTGGCAAAAGCTTTTATAATGAAATGAGATGTCTCTTTTGATAATTCCGCTGCGATGTTTTATGAAAGATAAAGTAATTATATGTTTTATGTGCGATGAATGACCAACTGTAGGCGTCCCGAGAACGGGGCCTTACACATAACCAGGGGACAAGTAATGGTAAACATGTCCAACAATGATAACTTGAAGTAAACACTATTGTTTGAAATGCTAGAGCAAGTCTAAAAATGTATTCCTTAGTGTCATCTCTAAGGCATCGACTATACTTATCGTCGATAATTGTTACCTGAAAAGATATGCTCAAAAGGTCAACACATGGTTGGTGAGTTCGCAGGTTTAAATAATAAATAAAAATTGATGTTGTGTAAAAGTTTGTGGGACATGAGCGTATAAAGTTATAAGCAAGTAATATCACATGTAAACATGAGCCTCACAACTAAACCTGTGATGTACACACAGATCTTGTCAGAACATATTCACCCTGGGGTCCATTCGTGACCACTATCACTCCCAACTAGTATACAAACTAACAAGGGTGGGGGTGTCAACCTAATAGTACTATCAATACCGGCCCTCGGCTTCAACACGAGAGTTAAATAGTTGTGAATAAAGAACCACACCGAAAACTCATGTATGTACCAAATATAAACTTGCAAATCAATAACACATAGTCTCAAATGAATAATTGATGTCATAGCAGGATAATATTGAGCATACTTTTCTCCCTTGATGTTATAAACTGATTGTAAGAAAACAAGGCCGCGAAACTCACATTGATTTGATATGAGCTACACAAAGCACGTCAAGCTTCTAGAAATGAGAACGAATTATCATTCATATTTTCTCAATCACTCACGTAATAGTTACTCATATTATAAATCTTTATTTCTGATGGTTAGGTCATTTTAATTGTTTAAATTACTACCCTTAATTTATAGATTTCAGAAAGTATTTAATTAACATATCTTACTCTTTGCACACAGATTTTGTAAAATCTGTTTGGAGGTTGAAATGATAACGAAATGACGCGAGACCAATTTGAATTTCAAGATAACACATAGAATTACGTTTCCGGAGAAATCACGTCCATTTTAACGAAAACTGAGAGAGGCATGTTTCTAAATTCTGACCAAACAAGCTGTAAGAAAATTTGTTTTTAACCAATATTTTTGTATTAACTGTTTGGGGGCTCAAAACTTCATGGTTTTTTACGAGATCAATTGGGTTAGAAAGTTGAACTTAGTTTTAAATTTATATTCGACCATTTTGGACTTCGTATGACCAACTTATTACCCATAAAATATGTCCAAATTTTCTAACAGCAAGCTATCAAAAGTACACCCATTATGTTCCATTTGAGATACTCACACACATACATGTATATATAACACATACATACAAGCGTACACACATATGTATATATATACACACACATTAACACATACACATATCATCATACATACACACCATACATTCACTATTATATATATACACGCTCACAATTATATACACACTTTCGTAATTATACATACACACATAATTATATACACACTCTCACAATTATACATACACTCTCAACCCACACATGACATATAGTTCACACACACCTTCATACATAAATCCACACACACATTACATTCATCCATGCATACACACATGACCCTCACATTCACACACATTGAAATTCTACACACACACATATACAATTAGAACGCCACAACAGCCAAAAGCTGCAATTTTGTCTTACTCGTGACTCATAAGCACTAACACACACAATGACCCACACACACAATTACGCACCCGTACCTGAAACGGCCCAATCGAACAACCCTAAACAATAATTAAACACAATAGTAACAACCGAAAGAACACGATCACAGCCAACCTAGCGTAACTAACATGAAAGAGATTAAGAATTGCTTCCATGACACACCGCACCCAAAATCAATCTAACAACGTAAAGGTGAATGTCGGCTCGTCGGTGCACACACGACATATGGGGGAATTGGTCGATGGCAGAGGGTGGCTGGACCTTGATCGCAAAGGAAATGATGTTGGTAGGGTTATGGGGGAGGTGGTTGAGAGGTGAAAGTGTTTATATATAGTTTATTTTAACATTTACACTTAAGACCCTAAACTATTTAAGAATTAATTCCTTTTAGTTTGACAATTATTTATTTTGGACCCTAAACTATTTCTTTCTAATCTTATCTAACGCAAATTTTAAAATTCTTAATGAACCAATTTAAAGGAATTATATATACGAGTTATGACGTGATGCAAACTAATATAAGCGTGGTCAAGATTTGCGGCGTCGCGAACGTGATTCGATAGATTTTTATGCGAATGATAATAATAATAATAATCATAATATAATAATAACAACTAAAATATATTATTTTATAAATTAAGATTTAACGCGACTAGCTAATGACAACATTAAATGCAATTATGAAAATCAATTACCCGCAAACACTTATTGCATAAACGTATGATGACGAACTCGGGTTAATTAATGAACCTGAGAGTGACGGATGTCACATGTGAGGTACTTAGTTATAGTCTAGGTAATTCCATTTTTAACAACCTAAATCCATATAATCATGGCTCTGATACCAATCTGTCATATCCCGACCGATGGTGGAATCATCGGGGCGGACGAATGTGAATTGATTGCTCATATCACATGTTAGTAAATGAATTGAAATAATGTTAAATGTTATTTCATTGGATAATAGTAGTTAAACAATACATTACAAACCAAATAAAAACACAAATAAACATAATGATATTTTTGATTAGTACAAGCCCTAAATGTGCATTTAGAAGTCCACTAATCTGTATTCCTGAAATCATGTGAAAAAGGACATAGTCAGCTAACGAATTAGCTGGTGAGTAGACACAGGTTCGAATACATATATAGTTTGATTAAAATGATTGAAAACAATTCAATTCACATGCCAATTTCAAGACTTATAAATGTAATAGTGTACCACAAATGACAAACCAACATAATCAAACCAAATGATTGAATTGACTCGGTCCATAGACGAGACCTTATGATGGATTGATTGACTACGGTTCCAAGCACCACTCGAATATTTATATGGGTGGGTTTGTCAATCTAATAGATCTATTATCACCACTCAAATAATCATATGGGGTGGGTTATCAAACCAATATATCTATCATTGTTACCATGATTGTATGTATAAATGATTGTGTTCTCCTGGAAGATCAGACCCTGGGCGATGGCCTGCCCTTGCCCAGGGCCAACCATGTTTATTACTAATTGTCATAAAAATGTGAAAATAGTTTGAGTGAGAAAATGAAATTTTTGGTAGTCTAGAATTATGACATGTGTCTTTTTGACTTACTCTTTTATTAGAATAGTAAGATAAGATCTTTCAATCATTGTATCAATATTGATTTTTGATATGAGATCATTAACAAATTTATTTACACTGTTTTCTAGTAAGGTTGTGTTAGAGACTGGATTTTTCAAAATTTCAACTCATTCGTTTTTTAGATCAAGAGTCATTGGGTTGGGCATATATATGAATGTCAAACTAGACGGGGGAAAGGTGGCGTCACGTAGATTCATGATTGAAAATAAATACAAAAGGTAATTAATCATGTAAGAATAATTCAGTGTTTAATTAACCTAAATGTACGATTTTACGTCATTATAAGTGTAGAACAAGTTCGGGTTTACGTCATTATAAGTGTGGAACAAGTGTAGAACAAGTTTGGGAATAAAGTAGCTTAATTGGAAGCAAAAGAAGCAAAACATGAAAATTGAAGGACTTAAGATGAAAATACCAAAAAAATGGGAAAAAAAGAGGTAAAAAAAAGACCCGGAGTATGATACTCCGGGTTTGGGCGTATCAAACACCGGGCGGCGTATCAGTGGACATATGTAGAAAAAATAACAGAATGTTGGGCGTATGGGTGGCGTATCACATGCCAGTTGGCATATGATATGCCGATGGCCTAACAGCATCCGGGTTTTTTGGATTTTCAAGTTCATTTAAACCAAATCAACTCCAATTCGGTCTAGAACTTCTTGGAGACAAAAAGTGATGAACTTTAGGTTATTTTAGTGTTCCAAGGCTCCCCAAATCATCCACAAACATTCTCCAATTCAAGATCGAAGGCATAATGAAGATGATGCGTGGCTAGGTTTTCTTGATTGTTTTTGGGAGTACGATAATTGTCAAGTGAGACAATTGGTATACTTTGATTAGGTTTTTGTATTGAACATTGATCTTTTGAATGAAACGTTATGTTTTGGTTAATTTAAACGATTTGCTTATAAATAAAGTTGTTTGCTTGATTATCAGTTTTCGGTTTCCTTGCATCGTGAGCTCATTAAGAAAAGTAGACAATTTGATATTGGCAAATTAGTATCATTGTGAACGAACGAGTCTTAAAAGATTGTTCCTTTGTTATCACTTTAATCAAAAGTTAATCTTGCAATATTGTTTCTTACAAACCCTAGCTTAAAAGTATCAATTGTTGATCTTGCAAATTGAAAACCTGGATGTAATTGTTTTTCATTATTTAAGTAAACTAGTTTCAAAGTTCTTTGCTTTATGCATGTTTGTTCATTAATTCATCCAAAGTTTCAATCTTTAGTTATAAAGTTCATGTCTTTAAGTTAATGGAGTCATATTGTTAAACATTTTCTACATTCCCTGTGGAGACGACTTTACTTACCCTTACACAATAAAGGTAGCTAAGATCGATAAATTAACTTGTTTTTGATCGAATCTCTACAACCAGATCAAAATGACGCCGTTGCCAGGGAATTAGTGCGCAAAGTCTTATTTTTTTGTAACCTTTTAATTTTGTTTTGTTTTGTTTTGTGCAATGCTACGGTAGGTATTTTATATCTTGCAGGTTACTCCCAAGTACTTAAACCTTAATATTAATAGAGTTTATTATTCATGTACATGTTGCGGAAGTCCAGTTCATACGCGAGATCATTGCCCTGAGTAATTGCAAAAGTGTGAAGATGCGAGAAGAAAATTATATTTATTGGATATCTATTATGATGATGTACAATCATCGTATCCGTACTACGAGGCATCTTCACCATACTTTAAAGAATATTATCAGTCAGATAAGAACTATAACTTTGGACAAGATGTAAGGCCCCGTTCCCAGGACGCTCACAACTGGTCAATCATTGCACATAAAACATATATGTATATTAACTTTAATAAAACATTGCAGCGGAAACATTTAAACAACCATTTCGTTTCATTATAATTGCTTTTGCAAAATAATACATCGTTGACTGATTACAAAATAACTTGTTGCATTACATCACAAAAACATTATACAAAATGGATGCAATCCAAAATGAGCCAAGTAGCCACCCCATGCCATCCTCAGCAACCTTTACCTGCCAACTGGAAACACATAAAAGTCAACGTTGCTGAGTGAGTTCTAGTTTTAAAATAAAATATACTTTTCTTCCTTTCAAAACCATTCTTTACTTTCGAACATGATCACACATCATACGTACACATAGATAATATCATTATTATCTTCATCCTTCGTTCGTTAACTTTCATTCATTCATCGTACATCATTATCATTCACTTTCATTCATAAACTTCTTTACTTATCTTTCGTACTTTCATTATTTTCGATGACATGTACAGTACCCCGAACATTATGCACGAAGCTGGTTACTGGGCCTGAGGTCTATCAAGACCTCGAACATTGTGCACGAAGCTGACTCCAGTACCTAGGGCAAGTGCACTCATCACTATCTTTTCTCTTTCATTCCGGACCAATGTCGTATGCTATACCCCGAACGACACCATCATACAAGACATAACAATCATCATACATGCCATAACATACCCCATACATCATAAAAAGTCAATATACTTCACCCCCAGGAACATCCCAAGTCAAAGCCTACATTTCACTTTTTCCTAAAAAATCAGGAAAATAAAATCTAAGTCTTAGGCGCATGGGCACTATGCAGGCGCATGGCCTTTCAGGCGCATGGGGAACACTTAGTCGCATGGGGGACTTCTGGGCGCATGGGCACTATTGGGGCGCATGGGAACACTTAGTCATTCTGGGCAAATTCTAGGCGCATGGGCACTATGCAGGCGCATGAGTGCCTGGGCGCATGGACTTTCTAGGCGTCTGGACACTTAGTCAAATTCAGCCTTTTCCAGACGTGTGGCGACTATTTGGGCGCATAGGATTTTGGGCGCATGGGAACACTTAGGCAGTTTATACCGTTAGGCGCATGGGCCACTATCTAGGCGCATGGGCAGTCTAAATCATCCTTAAACAACATAATTCAGTTCCCAATCATTATATAATACGTTCTAAGTTTAAATCATACATCCTAAGCCTTAGAAACAAAATCATAACATCATTATAACACATACATTGCCCAAAATCAAACCCCACCCGCAAACACACACACATAAAGCATACGGGTAGAAAAACCCATTTTTATAAAAACGTTCATACATGCATTTCCAGCCCCAAATCAGTTTAAAACAAGTAAAAAGGGGGTTCTAGAACTCACCTTAGCAGCTCTTGGGTATGACTTCCTTCAAACCCGTTTGCTATGGGCTCAAACACCTAAAACCCGCCAAACACACACAACCGAACACACACAAACATACATAAGCATATAACCGAGGCTAAGGCCAGTCAAGAACATCATAAAACCATGAATTCTTACCTTGAATTCGATCTCTTCAGGTTCTTCTTCAAAAACCCGAAAGCTTTTTGGTCTTCTTCTATCTCTCTCTAAAATCCTGAAAGTTGAGTGTGTGTGTAGGCTCAAGGGCGGCCATACCACCTTTATCACCAACTTTTTAACTTTTTGTCCTTTTGGACACTTTTTACCCCTCAACTTGGGTTTTATAGCTTATCTTTCTTCTCCTTCACTTTTATTCTTTCTTTCATAACTTTAAAAATAACCGGGTGTTACAAGTCCACCCCCTTATATAGGTTTCGTCCCCGAAACCTGTTATTCCTCAAACAATTGTGGGTAGTGTTGCCTCATCTCCTCTTCAGTCTCCCACGTAGACTCAGATCCCTTCCTGTGCTTCCACTGTACACGCACAAGAGAAACTACTTTATTCCTTAACCTCTTCTCCTTACGATCAATGATCGCCACTGGTTGCTCCACATAATTGAGTCTTTCATCAACTTCAATATCTTCTAGTGGTACAACCATATCCTCGTCTGCTAAACACTTTCTTAAGTGAGATACATGGAATGTCGGATGAATTCCACTTAACTCACTGGGCAACTCCAACCTATAGGCCACCTCTCCTACTCGAGCAATGATTCAGAAAGGTCCTATGTACCTTGGGCTCAACTTGCCCCGCTTTCTGAATCAAATGATACCCTTCCAAGGTGAGACTTTCAACATAACTCTGTCACCCACCTGGAACTCAATCAGTCTACGTCTTTTATCGGCATACGACTTCTGCCTATCCTTGGCTGCCTTCATAAAGGCTTTGATCTTTTCGAGGTTCTCAGTCGCAGCCTCAATTACCTCAATACTCCCCAACTCTTTCTGACCAATATCACCCCAACACACGGGCGTTCTGCATCTCATACCGTATAGCATCTCATAAGGGGGCATACCAATGCTGGCATGATAACTATTGTTATATGAGAACTCAGCTAACGGTAGATGGTCATCCCAACTTCCTCCAAAGTCAATGACGCATGCCCGGAGCATATCTTCAAGCGTCTGAATCGTCCTTTCCGACTGACCATCCGTTTGAGGATGATAAGCCGTGCTAATGTGTAACCTCGTCCCCACAGCATCATGAAATCTCTTCCAAAATTTAGACGTAAACCGGGTGTCACGATCAGACACAATAGACATCGGCACACCATGACGAGTTATAATCTCCTTGATGAACAGATCCGCCAACCTCTAAGATGAATATGTCTCGCGGATTGGTAGGAAGTGAGCACTCTTCGTCAGACGATCAACTATCACCCAGATGGCATCATACCCTTTCGCGGTAGGCGGTAGCTTTGTAATAAAGTTCATGGTAATATGCTTCCACTTCCACTCCGGTATATCCAACGGTTGAATCTTCCCGTATGGCTTCTGATGCTCGGCCTTCACTTGTAAGCAAGTAAGGCACTTACTAACATACTCCGCCACATCGTGTTTCATACCCGGCCACCAATAATCCTTCTTCATGTCTTGTTACATTTTCGTGGCACCGGGATGAATGGAGTATCGAGTCTTATGAGCTTCATCCATAATCTTCCCACGTAGATCCTCATAACGAGGAATCCACATCCGTCCGAGTCGGGTTCTAACACCGAGTGTGTTTTCACCCAACTCCGCGACCAGACCTCTCATTCTTTCAGAGTTAAGATGATCTTCTTTCAATGCCTCATCTTGAAACTCCTTTACTTGCGTCATCACATCAGAGGTCATAATCAACTGATAAGCTTTCACCCGAATCGGCTCGGGTCTCTCTTTTCGACTAAGGGCATCCGCCACCACGTTGGCTTTGCCCTAATGGTAATGGATCTCGCAATCATAATCCTTTATGAGCTCTAACCATCTCCTTTGCCTCATGTTCAGGTCCTTTTGCTCGAAGAAGTACTTCAAGCTCTTATGGTTCGTGAAGATTGTGCACTTCGTTCCGTACAGGTAGTGCCTCCAAATCTTTAATGCAAAGACCACAGTTGCTAACTCCAAGTCATGAGTAGGATATTTCACCTCATGAACTTTCAACTGTCGGGATGCATAAGCTATAACCTTTCCTCGCTGCATCAATACGCAACCCAACCTCGAGTAAGAAGTATCTGAATAGACCACCAAGTCCTTGCTTCCTTCGGGTAATGATAAGACAGGAGCTTGAGTCAACCTTACCTTTAGCTCCTTAAAAGTATTCTCTTGATCCTGACCCCATACAAACTTCACATCTTTCCGGGTCAGCTTGGTTAGTGGAGAAGCGATCTTAGAGAAGTCTTGAATAAATCTTCTATAATAGCCCGCCAAACCCAAGAAGGTACGAATCTCGGATGGCTGTCTTCGGTGACTTCCATTGCATCACTGCTTCCACCTTTGCCGGGTCCACCATAATCCCCTCGGGATTCACCATGTGACCCAAAAACTGAACTTCGCGCAACCAAAAGGCGCACTTGGAGAATTTAGCATACAACTTCTCCTTTCTCAATGTCTCCAACACTTCTCGAATGTGACCGGCATGCTCCTCCTCGCTCTTCGAGTAAATTAGAATATCATCAATAAACACAATCACTGATTTATCTAACATCGGCCGCACACTCGATTCATTAAGTCCATAAAAGCAGTTGGCGCGTTGGTTAAACCAAAGACATAACGAGGAACTCGTAGTGTCCATATCGCGTGCGAAAAGCTGTTTTAGAAATATCCTGCTCCTTCACCTTCAACTGATGATAACCAGATCAAAGGTCTACCCTCGAGAACCAACTGGCACCCTGGAGCTGATCAAACAGATCATCAATTCTCGGTAAGGGGTACAGATTCCTCACTGTCAACTTATTTAGCTCACGGTAGTCTATACACATTCTCATGCTACCGTCTTTCTTCTTCACAAATAGGACCGGAGCACCCCATGGGGAGATACTCGGTCTAATGAACCCCTTATCAAGCAACTCCTGCAGCTGCTCCATCAATTCCTTCATCTCGGTCGGAGCCAACCGATACGGTGCCTTAGCAACTGGTTGGGCACCGGGTATAAGGTCAATCTGAAACTCAATCTCGCGGTCCGGTGGCACTCCTGGTAAGTCCTCCGGAAACACGTCCAGAAAGTCACACACAACTGGTACATCGGACAGTTGTGGTGTTCGCGTATCCACATCCTTCACATAGGCCAAGTAGGCACTACATCCATGCCTCATGCACTTTCCCGCCACCACCATCGAAATCACCTTCGGGATCGTCGTGACCCGATCACCGTAAACCGTCATTGAACTCCCGTCAGGCGCTGTCAACTGAATCATCTTCTTGCGACACACAATGTTCGCCTCGTAGTCCGCCAACCAATCCATTCCTAGGACTACGTCGAACCCGCCTTAGGGCATCACGAATGGTCTAACATGAAACTTTTGACCTTCTAATTCTACGTCACAACCTTCTATCACCTTAGAAATCCTGGTAGATTTACCTATGGCGGTTTCTACATCAAAGGGCGTATCTATACTCCTACTACTAACAGGCAGTTTAGCACAGAAAGCAGCAGAAATAAAACTTTTACTAGTACCAGAATCAAATAACACAGAAGTAAGAGTTTGGTTTACTAAAAAGGTACCTGACACAACATCGGGGTCCGTCCTAGCCTCCTCCTGCGTCATCGTGAACGCCCAAGCGCTCGCCCTCTGCCCTTCAGTCCCAGCCGCCTTCTTTCCTGCATCAGAACTTTCAGCCCTCGGCTTCTTGCAATCCCTGCTCATGTGGCCCTCCCCGCCACAGTTGAAACACCTCCCTGTCTTGCATTCTCTCGCCATATGGCCAGGCTTTCCACACTTGAAGCACACATTCAGTCCCCATCTACACTCTCCGGTGTGCTCCTTTCCACACTTGCCACACCTCTTCATCCCCGCACTAGATGTGACCACACGTCGATCATCCACCCGTGCACCTTTGTTGCTTGGAGTGGCCCCGCCACGTCCAAATCGCTTCCCGTTCCAATTCCGGTCACCACCACTCTTTTTGCTGATTTCAGCCACCACCACAGCCCGTTCATCATACAACCTCCCTGCCAAGTCAACCGCTGACCTAAACGTGCTCGGCCGGGCAGCGATCATGTGCCTACGGATATCCGTCGGCAGCCCTTGGATGTACCTCTTGATCTTTCGTGACAAAGGTGTCACTTGATCCGGCACCAGCCGTGCCATTTCATTGAACTTTGTGGTGTATTGCTGATGTGTCATGGTTCCCACCTCCAGTTGCAGGAACTCCCTCTCAACCTTATCCATCTCCCTATAAGGACAGAACTCCTCAATTACCAACTTCTTCAGCTCCGTCCACTTCATCCTTCCAATTGCCCGACTACCCTCGGCTTGTACAACAGTGTCCCACAAACGAGTGGGCAGCAAATATCACCTTCTGGTCCTCTCGGCACTCGCTGATATCTAGTACAGCCTCCATCTCTCTCACCCATCGGTGAGCAGCAGCAGCAGTGCCATTACCATCAAAGGTCGGAGGCTTGCATCTTTGAAATGCCCTGTAGTTACAGCCTCGTGCCGCCTCTGGCACAGGCTCTTCTTCTTCCTCCTCATCCTCGGAGAGAACCGTCTTAGTCTCCGGTTTCTCCCGCTCTCCCGAGGACCTGTTTCTCTCTCTCCTTTCTCCTTCCCTTATAGCCTTTATCACCTCGGTCACCACAGACGGTAAGATCGTCTGCATGACCTGATGTACCTCCTCAATGATAGCCTCCTTCACTGAGGCTCTTAAGTTAGCACTCTCATCCCCAGCCTCCGGACGAGGGGTCTCAGGCTCTTCATGAACCACCTCTTCAGCTCTAGGCCTTCCTCTCGTGGCCCGTGGTCCCGCACCACGTCCACCACGATCTCCACCACGCGAAGCCTTTGATGATCTACCACCGGCCATCCTCTAAACACACTATAAGATTCAAAGACTAACATGGTCATTCAAGAGAATAGCTCAGTTTATGTCAAGTATAGTAAGTCCCTAATTGCAGTGGCCAGTTGTAATTAACCATTTACTTTACTCTTCATACCCTAAACATTTCCTATCCTGACTACATCAGTATCTAAATCTGCTAAAGGCACATAGATCACATAACATGCGCACGTAATACCGGTTAACATTAAGAAAATACCTGATGGCACGTAGCTACTTGGACTGGCATCCCTTCCCTTAGTCCCATTCTCAGTTTAAGTTCAGGTTTCTTTTGAAAATTTACCCGTTTCACTTAAACTTTGGCTCTGATACCAACTTGTAAGGCCCCGTTCCCGGGACGCTCACAACTGGTCAATCATCGCACATAAAACATATATGTATATTAACTTTAATAAAACATTGCAGCGGAAACATTTAAACAACCATTTCGTTTCATTATAATTGGTTTTGCAAAATAATACATCGTTGACTGACCAAAATGAGCCAAGTAGCCGCCCCGTGCCATCCTTAGCAACCTTTACCTGCCAACTAGAAACACATAAAAGTCAGTGTTGCTGAGTGAGTTCTAGTTTTAAAATAAAATATACTTTTCTTCCTTTTAAAACCATTCTTTACTTTCGAACATGATCACACATCATACATACACATAGATAATATCATTATTATCTTCATCCTTCGTTTGTTAACTTTCATTCATTCATCGTACATCATTATCATTCACTTTCATTCACTTTCATTTGTAAACTTCTTTACTTATCTTTCGTACTTTCATTATTTTCGATGACATGTACAGTACCCCGAACATTATGCACGAAGCTGGTTACTGGGCCTGAGGTCTATCAAGACCTCGAACATTGTGCACGAAGCTGACTCCAGTACCTAGGGCAAGTGCACTCATCACTATCTTTTCTCTATATTCCGGACCAATGCCATATGCTATACCCCGAACATTGTACACAAAGCTGGTTACTGGGTCTGAGGTTTATCAAGACCTCGAACATTATGCACGAAGCTGACTCCAGTACCTAGGGAAAGCGGCAAGGATCCCATACGTATGGTCAACCACAAGGATTAGAACCCAGTTTGAATCCTTCCGGGGTAGCTAACCCGCACACAGTTGAGCTAACACCCTTCATTGGGTGTGAACCTCCATACTTTGCTTGCAAGACTTTCTTACTTTCATTTGTTCATAATGCATGCATTCTTTCATTACGTTCCTCTTTTCATTATCTTCCACTTTACGTTACATAATACTTTCATTTCAATCATCAACATTCAACGTAAAGCCACGGAAAATAAACATACACAACAAGGAACATAAACATAACCATACAAAACATCACCATACACGACACCATCATACAAGACATAACAATCATCATACATGCCATAACATACCCCATACATCATCAAAAGTCAACATACTTCACCCCCGGGAACATCCCAAGTCAAAGCCTACATTTCACTTTTTCCTCAAAAATTAGGAAAATAAAATCTAAGTCTTAGGCGCATGGGCACTATGCAGGCGCATGGCCTATTCAGGCGCATGGGGAACACTTAGTCGCATGGGGGACTTCTGGGCGCATGGGCACTATTAGGGCGCATGGGAACACTTAGTCATTCTGGGCAAATTCTAGGCGCATGACTGCCTTGGCGCATGGACTTTCTAGACGTCTGGACACTTAGTCAAATTCAGCCTTTTCCAGGCGCATGACGACTATTTGGGCGCATGGGATTTTGGGCGCATGGGAACACTTAGGCAGTCTATACCGTTAGGCGCACGGGCCACTATCTAGGCGCATAGGCAGTCTAAATCATCCTTAAACAACATAATTCAGTTCCTAATCATTATATAACATGTTCTAAGCTTAAATCATACATCCTAAGCCTTAGAAACACAATCATAACATCACTATAACACATACATTGCCTAAAATCAAACCCCACCTGCAAACACACACACATAAAGCATACGGGTAGAAAAACCCATTTTTATAAAAACGTTCATAGATGCATTTCCAGCCCCAAGTCAGTTTGAAACAAGTAAAAAGGGGGTTCTAGAACTCACCTTAGCAGCTCTTGGGTATGACTTCCTTCAAACCCGTTTGCTATGGGCTCAAACACCTAAAACCCACCAAACACACACAACCGAACACACACAAACATACATAATCATATAACCGAGGCTAAGGCCAGTCAAGAACATCATAAAACCATGAATTCTTACCTTGAATTCAATCTCTTCAGGTTCTTCTTCAAAAACCCGAAAGCTTTCTGCTCTTCTTCTCTCTCTCTCTAAAATCCCGAAAGTTGAGTGTGTGTGTAGGCTCAAGGGCGGCCATACCACCTTTATCACCATCTTTTAAACTTTTTGTCCTTTTTGACACTTTTTACCCCTCAACTTGGGTTTTATAGCTTTTCTTTCTTCTCCTTCACTTTTATTCTTTCTTTCATAACTTTAAAAATAACCGGGTGTTACACAAGATTTGGATTGCAACATTTATGCACCAAAGATGGCACAAAGCTCAAGCTATCAGAAGAATTATACTGACTATCATCAAGAGAATGTTATCTACGAGAATGAGAATCAATGTCAATTTCCTAAACAAGAGAATGTTATCTACAATGTTATGCCATTTCAAATGATTCCAATCTGAGGAGGAAGAAAGTATTGCTAAATTGTAGTTGATATTGCCCGAGATTGACAAGTTGTTATCACAGTATCATCTTTCAAATCAAGAACAACTTTACTACTAAACTATCAAGTTTGACACATTATTACTGAAAATAGAATCAGAGGATTCCATCTCACCATGTGTAAAAGTTGAGGATGAGGCCATAGAGTTTAATACCACACAAATTCACTCATTTGTTAAAGAGCCATGTAAAGAACGAGTGGTGGTTGATAGTTATGATGATAATGTGGAGGAAGAGCCAATGGATCTTCTAGAGCAAGAAAATGAATATGTAGTCTCACTTGAAGACAAGAAATCTTTCAAAAAGTCAATGCTAGATATAATCATAGTTTATTGTAAATCTCCTCCTGTACGTACTATACCAATCAACAAAGTTGTGAAAGAAGGTGCGAAGATAAAGATTAGGAAAGTGAGAATGCAAGATGTCGAGCAATTTATTATAAAGTGGATATGAAACAATTTCTTAATTTACATGCCTATAATTAGGAAGCAACTATGGAGCTGCCATGTCAATTATCGAGCATTTGTTGGGAACTCGGTAGGCAAATGCGCACTTTGACCACCTTAGTAGTGGTAGGTACAGTCGGATGAAGACTTTAAACTTAGCGCTAATGGGAGGCAACCTGAGAACTTTGTGGGTGTGTTCACTAAAATCCCTCACTAGACTACAACTCGTCCACTCGGGTCTACCGAGGGTGAAAAGGCTTGTTGCATATGCTAAGTGCAACCGTGATTCTTACGAAAGTGAGTTTTACTTCTTTTATTAGTTTGTTTTTTTGTTTTGTTTTGTTTGTTCAACCATGCATCACGCAGGCATTGAAGTGTGGGGAGGCACAAGTCAATTAATGAATACTCTCACTAATGATCTGGTCTATGTACTCCATCCTTATCTTGTTTATTCATCCTCACGATGTTTATTCATGTTCTAAAAATCATACATTGGGACAATGTATCTCAAGTGTGGGGATAAAAGAAGAAATTAAAAAAACTAAACCTTTTTGAAATATTAAACATTTTTGAAAAATAAATCTTCAAATAAGCTTAATGGTGCACAAGACCCAAATTTTTCATACATGGCTAATTATCACTTATTTGTGCATGTATAGATCTCTTGGCATGGTTGTTTTGAATTGTAGAAAAGTATTCCCATCATAAGTTTTTATAAAACCAAGTAGAATTCTAAGAAGGCATAACGAACCGTATGGTAGATGACATGCATGCTTCACAATTTTAACCATTTTTCCACCGTTTCCATGAGATCTTGAGCCTAATTGAGTAATTCATAGCATATTATGATTTGCTTTATATTTTTGCATAATGAGGGAAACCATAGTGTGCATTTAAGTTAGAACTCATGTAAGTGATGCGTATCAAAATCATGAACCAATATGTGCATAAATGTGATAGAGGCATTAGGAATGAACCATTTAAAACTTTTTCCTTTGAATTCCATACCTTGATAATAGCCCTTTAGACACCATGTTGAGCCCCAACTTGTCATTTGAATAAGCCAAAACAATAAGCCTATAAAGCCTTAGCCTTTTTATAAAACCTCGGGTGATAAAGTCCAATTCATGACATACTTAGAAGGTCATTTCAGTAATAATTCAACAATAGTATGAGTGGTTATGAATATGTGAAAGAAAAAAAGAGAAAAAACTAAATATGAGGTCAAGATAACCAAAATATGAAGCAAAAAATATAGTGGGGGAATTCAGTGATATTATTGCAATTAGAAGATCGAGATTGATAAAAAACACATATAGCATGTTTAAATATCATTTCATTCGCCTTTTAGCCACTCTAAAATCCCTTTCTATCCCACCTTAACCCTTAACCTAACATTACAACCTGTGAAAGACCTCTTGATTTATGTATTGTATTATATTAATTGATGGCGATATGATTAATATACGAGGTTACGATGAAAATGTACATTCTTGGTTTGAGAGTTCCAGATATACTAGTATATAATCACTACTCCATAAAACAAACCGAGAGGAGTGTTCATTGTGAGTAATGTGAATGCATGAATGTTTGAAGCAAAATGTGAGTATATTCCAACTAAAGATTCTAAGTTTAAAACATAAGTAGTATTGCATGTTGGGTTGTGAATCTTAAATGATGAAAGTTTAAAACTAAGTATGCCTTGGGACCTTAACTTATACAAGTTGTGATAATGTTGCATGTTTGCATAATTAGGGTGAAGTGTGGCAAGTAAGTTTGTTTGATGTCAAACAAAAGGTTAAGTGTGGGGATGTGATCACATGACAATAATTCAGTGTTTAATTAACCTAAATGTGCGATTGTACGTCATGATAAGTGGGCGTATTTGGAAAAAATAACAGAATGTTGGGCGTATGGGGGGCGTATGAGGCGATGTATCATATGCCGGTGAGCGTATGATACGTCGGTGGCCTAACAGCATCCGGATATTTTGGATTTTCAAGTTTATTTAAACCAAATAAACTCCAATTCGGTCTAGAACTTCTTAGAGACGAAAAATGATGAACTTTAGGTGATTTTGGTGTTCAAAGGCTCCCAAAATCATACACAAACATTCTCCAATTCAAGATCGAAGGCATAATTAGGATGATGCGTGGCTAGGTTTTCTTGATTGTTTTCGAGAGTACGATTCTTGTCAAGTGAGGCGATTGGTATACTTTGATTAGGTTTTTGTATTGAACATTGATCTTTTGAATGAAACATTATGTTTTGGTTAATTTAAAAGATTTGCTTATAAATAAAATTGTTTGCTTGATTATCAGTTTTCAGTTTCATTGCATCGTGAGCTCATTAAGAAAAATAGACAATTTGATATAGATAAATTGGTATCATTGTGAACGAACGAGTCTTAAAAGGTTGTTCCTTTGTTATCACTTTAATCAAAAGTTATAATCTTGAAATATTGCTTCTTACAAACCCTAACTTAAAAGTACCAATTGTTGATCTTGCAAAATTGAAAACCTGGAAGTAATTGTTTTTTATTATTTAAGTAAACTAGTTTCAAAGTTCTTTGCTTTATGCATGTTTGTTCATTAGTTCATCCAAAGTTCCAATCTTTAGTTATAAAGTTCATGTTTTTAAGTTAATCGAGTCATATTGTTAAACATTTTCTACATTCCCTGTGGAGACGACCTTACTTACCCTTGCAGAATAAAGGTAGCTAAGATCGATAAACTAACTTGTTTTTTATCGAGTCTCGACAACCAGATCAAAATGGTGCCGTTGCCAGGGAATTAGTGCACAAAGTGTTATTTTTTTGTAATTTTTTTAGTTTTTGTTTCTTTTCTTTTCTTTTGTTTTGTTCGATGCTACGGTAGGTATTTTATATCTTGTAGGTTACTCCATAGTACTTAAACCTTAGCAATAGAGTTTATTATTCATGTTCATGTTAAGGAAGTCCAGTTCATATGCGAGATCATTGCCCTGAGTATTTGCAAAAGTGTGAAGATGCGAGAAGAAATTATTATTTATTGAATATATATTATGATGATGTACAATCATCTTATCCGCACTACGAGGCATCTTCACCTTACTATATAGAATATTATCAGTCAGATAAGAACTATAACCTTGGACAAGATTTGGATTGTAACATTTATGGACCAAAGATGGCACAAAGCTCAAGTTATCAGAGAATTATAACGACTATTATCAAGTATACTCTCAGGTGACATACGATAATGAGAATCAATGTCAATTTCCTAAACAAGAGAATGTTATCCAGAATGCTATGCCATGTCAAAATGATTTTCAATCTGTGGAGGAAGAAAGTATTGCTCAATTGGAGTTGATATTGCCTGAGATCGATAAGTTGTTATCACAACATCATATTTCAAATCAAGAACGACTTTACTACTTAACTATCAAGTGTGACGCATTATTAGTGAAAACAGAATTAGAGGAGTCCATCTTACCATGTGTAAAAGTTGAGGATGAGGCCATAGAGATTAATACCACACAAATTCACTCATTTGTTGAAGAGCCATGTGAAGAACGAGTGGTGGTTGATAGTTATGATGATAATATGGAAGAAGAGCCGATGGATCTTCTAGAGCAAGAAAATAAATATGCAGTCTCACTTGAAGACAAGAAATCTTTTCAAAAGTCAATGATAGATACAATCATAGTTTATTCTAAACCTCCTCCTATACGTACTATACCAATCAACAAAGTTATGAAAGAAGGTGCGAAGATAAAGATTAGGAAAGTGGGAATGCAAGATGTCAGGCAATTTATTATAAAGTGGATATGCAGCCATTTATTAATTTACATGCCTATAATTAGGAAGCAACTATGGAGCTGCCATGTCAATTATCGAGCATTTGTTGGGAACTCGGTAGGCAAATGCGCACTTCGACCACCTTAGTAGTGACAAGTACAATCCGGCTGAAGACTTTAAACTTAGCGCTAACGGGAGGCAACCCGAGAACTTTATGGATGTGTTCACTAAAAACCCTCACGAGACTACAACTCGTCCACTCGGGTCTACCGAAGGGCTTAAAGGCTTGTTGCATATGCTAAGTGCAACCTTGATTCCTATGAAAGTGAGTTTCACTTCTTTTATTAGTTTGTTTTTTTGTTTTGTTTTGTTAGTTCAATCATGCATCACGGAAGCACTGAAGTATAGTAGGCACAAGTCAATTAATGAATACTCTCACTAATGATCTGGTCTATGTACTCCATCCTTTTCTTGTTTATTCATCCTCACCATGTTAATTCATGTTCTAAAAATCATACATTAGGATAATGTATCTTGCAGGTTCGGTTAAGGGCTTAACAATTACAACACAACAACACAAAGAGGAGATTAACTAAACTTGATCAAACAGTAACTAGATTAACCAAGATAATGATACAAAGAACACAAGAAATGATAAAGAGACAGAACAAGAGATTTGGGTTTCAAGGAGGCAGTATATTGCTTTCTCAAGTTCTTTTACAAGTGTTACAAAGCATAAAGAAAGATACTAGAACTTGGAATACTTATACTACAACCTACAGCCGGCTATACTTTGAAAGCCAGCTGGATACAATTGACTAGACACAAACAAAATCAATTGTTGAATTAAAAGGCATATCTGTCTTTTGACCTTGTGACTATGACATGCCATAGCTCACATCCTTATCTATTACAAAAAGGATAAAGTACATAAAGTAGAAAGTTACAGACTCAAGACCTCAATGTACAGTTACCAAAAGCATGGACCTTTTCACCAACTCATCTAAGTTGGTGACTTTACAGAGATGCAGCGGAAAGGTGTCCAGCTTTATGGAACAGTACATCAGATAAAGTATGCTACTAAAAGTCTTCGGAAGAAATCTGTCTTCATAGGATGAAGCTTCGGAAGACTTTGTCTCTAAGGCTTCGAAAGACTTCATATTTGGCTTCAGAAGATATTGGTCTTGGCTTCGGAAGATTTTACACTTAGAATATTTTTCTAGTGTATGGTGTAAAAATTCCGAAGCAATTCTTCTTTAGTACTTAGTGCATTACTTGCAGAGAGATATTGGATGTTTTGGTTTGCATCAGACATAAAGGAATCCTTACAAACTCCCCCTAGGCTGATACTACCAAAACATTTAGAAGATCTTCAGATGTTAGTAGTCTTCAGCACAATCATGACCATACCCTTATTCATTAGATGGTCAGGATCATTCAGACCTTCATAGTATCTTCTTATCTCAAAGAGCTCATGCAGAGGTAAGTTGATTATGTCTTGCCATGTATAGAAATTCTCAACACCTTGATCTCTGATTACATGCCATTTTTCTGGATTGGTAGAGAAGGTCCAAGATAAGATGGGTGTCTCAGCTGCCAGATGAGCCACTTGCATTGGAGTTGATTGGGCTGCCTCTTCATGCACTTCCTCAGGTTGATCTGACTCAGCCTGAGGTGTAGAGGTAGATGATTTAGGCTTCTTCTTCTTAGACTTTGGTTTAGAAGCCATCCTCTTCTTCCTCTTAGATGACTTTAACTGAGAAGACTGGTCTGCAGCACCTTGTTGATCATCCTTGTCTTTCTTAGTTGGGTGTTCCTCCCTCGCAGGTTCAGAAGGAGAGGGAGTTTGACCCTACTTTGGATCAGAAGATGAAGCTTGTTGAGGCTCAGCAGGAGGTCCGGGTTGAGGTGTCTCTGGTTGTTCAAACTTAACCTCCACTTCAGGTGGGACTTAACTTGGAAGAGAGTGTAAGTCAATCAGTTCACCACTCTTAATCTTCTGCTTGATTACCCTTATATGCTCATCCATTGTGGATAGAGACATAGGGCTAAGTCTCCTTCCGGAGAATCCATATAGCTTCAAGAAGCTCATCATCCTTTGTCTATCAGCAGACTTCTTCATATTCTTTTGGATGATAGCTCTTGACTTTGTAGCTTCTTCCCTTAGCTTCTTCTTAGTTGTCTTTCTCTCCTTGACTAACTCAAGCTCAAGTTGTTTTAAGTACTCAACTCAACAAAGTCATAGGACAAGGGAAGAAGTGCATCTGCCTGATAGAAGCCTGTGGCACTCAGGTAGTTGATCATTTTGATCCTATCTTCTTCTTTGTCTACCTGAGGTTCTTGTGGAACCACATCTTCTTGTACAGGGCTTTCTTGAACTGGGGAGAGAGTAGAGGCATGCTTGTAGAGTCTTTTCTGTCTTTTCTCCTCTTTGAATTGGAGAAGTAACCTTGCATCCTCTTTTTCTTTCATCTCTCTTGACACTTCCATGTCAGCCAGTTCATTCAGTTGTTCTAAGGGGAGAGAAATGATTTCATCAATGTCATAGTTCCTGGTCTGCAGATAAGTAATCCTGACTACCCTTAACTCATCATCTTGAGTATTTGGTCTGGGGGCAGCCCTGATTGCAGCTTGCATAAAGCCTGATGACCCAGAGGAACTTTCTCCCCTTAGCTTCCTTTTCCCCTCTTTCTCTTCCTCCTCAATTTCCTCAGGAGTTAAAATCCTTTTTTCTTTGTCATCCACAGACCTTTGTGACTCAGGATGAATAGAGGTTTGGCCTTCATTGCTTGGTGTAGCATCCATGCTCTGTCCAGAGAGAGGCTGAGAAACACCTTCACCAGCAGGTGTCTCAGAAGGAGTGTGAATCTCTGCAGCAGTTGATGATGATGAGACAGGGGTCTCAGGTTCTGCCACTGGGCCTTCAGTCAAGGTTTCCCCTATGAAACTAATCTTAGGGTCCACCTCAACATCCAGTTGACCGATGACATTGCCTGATTGCCTAAGTCTCCTTCTTAAACTGAACTCTGCAAGGATCCTGTCATGGATTCTTTGAGCCAATCTGTCAGCCTGTCTTGAGTTGCTTGGATTGACAAGTGACATATTGACTAGATCCAGTCTTTCATAGAAGTTCAAGCTTTGAAACTCAAATACTTCTTGTTGCCCTTGAACTCTGTGAAGAATAAGGGCTCTTCTGTCATCATCATACCTCCACCTTATGATGTAGTTTGAAGTTCCTTGAGGTAGGGATGACACAACCCTTGGTATACCTTCCTCAAAGAGACTCCTGATGATGTAGTCTATAGAGTCCACATTAATGTGAACTTGAGGAAGTAGCTGAGAATGCACAATTGCAAGTGAGGATGGTGAGTCCTCTATGTCCATTCTCTGTGAAGAACTCCCAAAGGTTATGTGGCTGCAATAACTTTCTCCCCTTTTTTGGTAGCATCACCCACTTGTATAGGTGAGCTGGAGGATAAATCAACCACATCCACAGATTCTTGTGTTCCTGGTTGAGCTCTTCTTAAAGGTCTCCCAGCTAGTTTTTCCTTAAGATATGAAATCTGAAGTTGTTGATCATTGACCCTGTTTTGTAAGGTAGTCACCTGAGATTCAAGATGACTGACCTTAGAGACTAAATAGGAGCATGTCTTTGACAGTTTTTGCACCTTTAGTCTCAAATTCCCCTCTTCTTCATTAGAAGAATCATTTGGGGATGAGATGATTGGACCAAAGTCCTCTCTCTCACCACCAGCTTGAGGTTCTTGGCTGCTGGTTTTCCTCTGCTCACTAACAATCTCAGTTGAGATGTCAGTGGGCTGAGTTGCCATGGTTGAGGTCTTAATGATGTAATCACTTGCAGAAGTGAGAGCATCTTCCATATGGACATCCTGAACAGGTTCAGAAGTGTCCACCTCAGTAATAGGTGACTGATGTGGGCTAGACTGAGGAGACTCAGAGGTACTCATCTCTCTTTGAGTAGGGGAAGAGAAGAGAGACTCATGGTACTCACTGAATCCTAAGTCTTCATTAGTATAAAAGGATAGGTTGGGAATGGGTTGATTTAGATCTAAAGGCTGGGGATGGTAACTGTCCCCTGAAGGTTGTTCACTAGAGTGTTGAGACTCAGAGTGAAGGCTTAAGGCTGTTGGGCTTGTGAGCTCATCAAGGTGAGCATGAGGAACCTCAGCCCTGATAGTTGAAGAGATGGGAGTGGTTTGCTCCTCAGGGGAAGTGGGAGCTCTAGTGTCCACTTCCTCCTGTAAAGGTGAGTATATAGGGACCTGCACAGACTCAATAGCTTGTGCAGGGGTTTGTTTGGATTTTCTTTGGTAGGTGAGGGTTATTTGAGGCCTTTTTAGTGGTAAGGAAATAGAAGGTGTGGGTTCAACACTAGCTTGTGTTGCTAGGTTGTCACCTTGAGCAATGAGCTCTAACATTTTGAGGACAAAGGTTGTTTCTACCCCTGAGAAGCCTACAGTTGGCTTCATCATGATTTTAAAGATGCCGGGCTTCATTTGTCCCAATTTAAGAATATTACTTGTTTCCCTCAACTGTGAGCCCAGTTCACAGTTAAGAATGTGTTGAACATATCTAGGAAACATGTAATACTCTAAGGAGTCCAAGTTTGCAAGTAAATTGGTATAAACAAATTGAGAGTACCTGAACTTGACCCCTT
This sequence comes from Flaveria ramosissima, assembly GCA_025215565.1. Lineage (NCBI taxonomy): Eukaryota > Viridiplantae > Streptophyta > Magnoliopsida > Asterales > Asteraceae > Flaveria > Flaveria ramosissima. The sequence continues at coordinate 31,124,990 of CM046037.1, read as the reverse complement.
GAACCATTCCATGTACTATGAAAGAGAGATCCTCAGGAATCTGGTCCCACCCTCCATGCTTGTTTGACAAGCTATGGATAACCACATGGAGTAGGTATTTCCACTGGGATGAGACTTTCCCTTTCCTGAAGGTCTTTACAGAGAAATCTCCCTCATAGCCCATCTGCTCAAAGGAATGATTGACAGCTTCCTTTGGGAAGGACAACTCACCTTCTTCATAATCTTGCTGCAAATGATAGTTGATGATGGCCGGAGTGATGAAGATTATCCTCCCTTGCACTGTGGCAGACAGTGCCTTCTCCCCATCTATAATGACCTCTTGGCAGGTCTTCCAGAATTCAAGCAAATGATCCTCATACATAGTAGGATCAATGGTTAGGGAGGTGAAATAGTTGGATAGAGTTAAGAATTGGCAAATCTCTGAGAAACTTTCATCTTTCTCAGAGCTTAACAGAGCAACCTGGTTGTGTTGCCTGTGAAGTTGCATGGAGAAATCTGGGTTGTTTCTGCGATTAAGGTTGGCCAGTTTTAGAAGCTTAAGGTTGAAGAAAGGTAAAAAGCAAAGGCGGTTTTGAGAATTAGGTTTGAGGAATAGTGGAATTGAGGAAGATAGTGAGGAAGAGGGGGAACCGTTGGGTATTTATGTGAAAAGGGATTTGAACTAAAGTTAATGAAAGAGGATAAATTTTGAAATCTGAAAGTCGGTCCCACCTCTGAAAAAGTAGTTTACTTTTGCTCAAAAAGTAGTTTTCTTGGAATTCGAAAAGCTTCCGAAGGTAAATTATCTTCGGAAGTTTTAATGAAAAAGCTTCTGAAACTAAAATGAATTCGGAAGATTTTCCTGAGAGTCTTGAAAATTTTGCTTCGGAAGAGAAATAAATACTTGAATGCTTTGTATATGAAACAACAAAGCTTCTGAGTGTTAATTTTGCTTCGGAAGAAAAAAGTCCTTAAAAAGAAATAAGTGTCTGAGATAAGAATTTAAGCTTCGGAAGATAGATTTAGACTTCTTTCGAAGGTAAAATTTCTTAGACAGTTATTTATTTTGAAGACATGATTTTCTTCCGAAGGTAAAAGTATATCTTCCGAAGGATCAAAAAATTTTCAAGAATCTAAGGAAAGTCTTCAAAAAAAGATTTTATTTCCAAAGAAAACATGAGCTTTATGAAAGTGATGAACTAGACAACTTAGGACACATATATTTTAAGAAATAATTAGAATTAGTTTTAAGAAAAGATCTACTCAAAGTTAATCATCCCAATAGCTGATATTAGATATTTAAATCTCTGTTAATCAAAATCTTTTGTAAACAGATCAGCATATTGTTCATCTGTATGAACTTTGACTAGTTTAATTAATCCTTTTTCATAGTTATCTCTTATTAAATGATACCTGATATTGATGTGTTTGGTCCTTGAGTGCTGCACAGGGTTCTCAGTGATAGAGATAGCACTATTGTTGTCTATGTGGATAGGAGTCTCCTTGAAGTTAAATCCATAGTCCAGCATCTGATTTTGAATCCAACGCACTTGAGCACAGCAGCTTGCAGCAGCAATGTATTCAGCCTCAGCAGTTGATGCAGACACACAAGATTGTTTCTTGCATTGCCATGAGACAACCCTTCCACCAAGGAATTGACATCCCCCAGATGTAGACTTTGCAGTCATGTTGCAACCACCATAATCACTATCTGTATAAGCATACAGATTGAAGTTAGGATTCTTTGGATACCATAAACCAAGTGTTGAGGCACCTTTGAGGTATCTTAAAATCCTTTTGACAGTGATTAGGTGAGACATCTTAGGGTTGTCTTGATATCTTGCACAAATACATGTAGCAAACATGATATCAGGCCTGCTAGCTGTAAGATACATAAGAGACCCAATCATAGCCCTGTATAAATGTTCATCAACACACTACCCCTCAAGATCAGGTCCAAGGGAGTGGTTTCTGGCTATGTGTGTCTTAGCAATCTTACAATCAGTCATGTTGAACCTCTTGAGTATGTCCTGAACATACTTTGACTGACTTATGAAGGTGCCATCTTCAACTTGCTTCACTTGAATTCCCAGAAAGAAATTGAGTTCTCCCATTGCACTCATTTCAAATCTATTTTTCATCAGCTTTTCAAAGTCTTTGCAGAGCTTTGGATTAGTTGAACCAAAGATGATGTCATCTACATATACTTGAACTAGCAATAAGTCATTTCCTTGACCTTTGATGAAGAGAGTTCCATCTATAGTACCTCTCCTGTATCCATGTTTACAAAGGTACTCAGACAATGTCTCATACCACTTCCTGGGTGCCTGATGCAGCCCATAAAGAGCTTTGTCAAGCTTGCAGACATAATCAGGATGATCAGGGTCTATAAAGCCAGGTGGCTGTTTGACATAAACCTCTTCATCAATCACTCCATACAGAAAAGCACACTTTACATCAAGTTAAAAGACTTTGAAGTTCTTAGATCAGCAAATGCCAGGAATATCCTAATAGCTTCTAGTCTTGCTACAGGAGCAAAGACATCAGTGTAGTCAATTCCTTCTTCTTGTGTGTATCCTTGAACAACTAGTCTTGCCTTGTTCTTGATGATAATTCCTCTATCATCCTTTTTATTCCTAAAAACCCATTTGGTTCCAATGGTAGTCTTCCCATGAGGAAGAGGACAAAGGTTCCAAACTTTCTGCCTTTTGAATTGAAGTGACTCTTGTTGCATAGCTTCAACCCAACTTCCATCCTTTAGAGCTTCATCAACTTTCTTTGGCTCTATCTGGGATAAGAAACAAGAGTGAAGACAAATATTTGCTTCATGGGTTTGTCCTCTTGTTCTTACCCCTGTGACAACATCTCCAATGATGTTTGTGGTGGGGTGAGACTTGTGGATCCTTAGCTGAGGGATCACAGTAAGTTGCTTAGAAAGATCCAAATTCGAGAAATTTAGATCTGGCATAGATGATTCACCCTCCACATCACCAAACTTATCAAGATTAGCTTGATCCAATGAGTGTGTGACATCATTGATGTTGTCATCTATGGTGTGGTTATTAGCATCAAGGAATTCCTGATCACTTTCACCATCACCATTGTTGTCTTCAACAATTAAGGTATCTTTATCTGGTTGTGGAGCCTCTGAGCTGGAATTTGAAGGCACCCTAGATGTATCAGCTGAATTTGTCATTGTAGTGCCGATAGAAACCTCATTTGCTGAAGTAGTTTCAACTGGAGCTGAAGATGTATGAGTTGAGGGTCTTCCTAGCTCAAATCTTGGATCAGGATCACCTGTATTTAAATTTTCTACAGATCCTGAAACATTCTCACAAGATTTGTTAAAACAGTTGGTAACTAAATCAAGATCAAATAGCCAATCAGGACCAGAACCAGTCACACAGGGTGTGTGTTCATTGAAAGTCACATTGGCTGACTCCTTAACAATTCTAGTTCTGAGATTGTATACTCTATAAGCCATAGGAAAGACTCATCACTATTTGCTTTAGATAGAAAGCATGAAACTTCTCCAGAGGGAGATGTTTCTTGCAAATCCATCTTGTATATGCTCCCTTTCCTGGGGGCTCTAAGCAGGATATGTTCATGAGGAATGACCACTCCAGGCTTGAGAACAATGCACTCATGCTCAGTAAAGAGAATGTTATGACTCTGATCACAGAATTGGGATACACTTAGAAGATTATACCCAAGCTCCTTTACAAAGTTTACCTTTTCAATGCTGAGCTTACCGTTTGTGACCTTGCCCCTTCCTAAAATGTAACCACCTTCATCTCCTCCAAAAACAACTGGTCCTCCATCAATTCTCTCAAAGTTATGGAGTAGTGACCTATTGCATGTCATGTGCCTTGAACAGCCACTATCAATTATCCAGACATTTCTGTTTGTCTTGAGCTGTTCCTGCATAAAGAAAATGATTAGTTACATTTGGAAACCCAAGCCTTACTTGTCTTGGGCTCACTAAGTATAATAGAAGGTAATGCAACAGTAATAAATCCTATGGTTGTGCTAGGGGGATCATCAGCTGTTGTTGATGGAGAAACTTCAGTCACTTGGTCTTTCTTAGACATCCACACCACCTTTGGAGTCTTGGACTTGACCTTCAAAACCTTGGAAGCTTTTGGGACTTCAGAAGTTTTGATAACTGAACCTTCGGAAGATTCTGCAGTCACTGCAGCAGACTTCAGTGCTTCGGAAGAACTCCTTTCTTCCGAGACCAATTATTCTTCCGAAGGTAATTTTCCATTTACCTTTTTCTTTGATTTGGAGCTTCCGAAGGAATCAGATTTTCCTTCCGAAGCTTGAATCTTCTTGAAACTCTTTGAAGTCTTTGTATTGGTCATATGGACAGTACTTTTAGGATTATATGGACAATCCTTAGCAATGTGAGAGGTACTTTCACACATGACACACAATATTTTCTTCTTCAAAAGAGTCTCCTTATGAGAGCAAGACTGTCTTGGGTCACATCCCTTCTGCACCTTCATCTTTGTAGATGCTGAGACAGTTCTTTTGGGCTGTGAACTGTTCTTGGAGTTTGATGGTCCAGGCTGTGCAGCAGTGGTACACAGCAGATCAGTCTTCTTCTTGGTACTGAGATGATTTGAACAAGAACCAGAACTCTTAGCTGAGGAGTTTTGGTTGATGTCTTCAGTCTTTACTACTTTAAACCCTGCAGAGATAAAAACTTGTTTATGCTTAGAGTCAAAAGTAGCCTTGATCTCTTGAGCCTTCTTTGACTTTCTTTTGCTCTTCCTGATCAAGTTCTTTCTCTTTGACTTGGTCATCACAGTAGATTTCTTCTCCTTAGAAGGATAGTGGCCCTTAGTAGAATCCTCCTCTTCACTCTTCTCAGAGGAATTATTCACTATTTCTTCTTCATCCTCTTCACTTATAGGATCTATGAGAGGAACCTCATCTTCATAAGTTCCACACCTAGGAGATCTTACAGACAAGATTGTGTGTGGAGAAGCTATCTCATTTGATCCCAGTCCCTGTCTATTTTGATAACACACTTTGTTGTGCAGGGATGAGGATATCATATTCTTGAAGGTCTCTTCTTCAAGAACACTCTTTTCTTCACTGGCTTTGCTGATCACAAGCTCAGCCTGGCACTCAGTCAACTTAGTTATGAGATCTTGGATTTGAGTCCTAAAATCTGTATGTTCATGTTTTAGTACTGAAATGGTTTTCTCTAAGTCCTCAATCTTTAGCTTATAATCATTTTCAGACTTTTTAAAATCAGATTTTAAAATGTTTAAGGACTCAAGATCAGATCTTATTTCCAAGTTATAGGACCTATATCTGTTAACTTTAGCAATGCATCCAGGAGTACAGAGATGTTCCAATACCTTGGCTTCATCATGATCTGCCATTAGTGCTTGGTTTGGAGAAGCATCTTCCACCTGAAAGCTCCAGTCAAAGCCTCCTTCTTCAACAGCAACAGCAGCTTGTTGCTTTGGCTTCTCATTCTGAGGGGCTTTGTCAGTGTAGTTTGGTCTGGTTTGTGCTTGGCCACCATTTGTTTTAGGTGCCTTACACTCTCTAGCAAAGTGGCCCATCAAGTTACAGTTGTAACACTTGACTTTGCTTTTATCCAAACCAAACTTTCCACTGGTTGCATTGCTTGGAAACCTCCTTCCAGTTCTCTTGTAGAACTTCTTGGCTCTATGAGTGAGAAGAGCCATCTGCTGAACTATTTACAAGTATTCCAGGTCATCTAGATGGATACAATCCAAGTCTTCAAGAGTGAAAAGAGAGTTACCATAACTTTCATCAGAAGACACAAAAGCTTGAGAAGAGCTTATCTCTTGGAATGGGCTTCCTTGAGTGTAGTTCTCCCTAGGTGTCTCTGGGAAGGTGATGAAAGGACCCTTTGGTGAGTTGTCAGGGTAGCATATGAGATGATGTTGGGGTTCTATGCTATCCCTTTCAACCACATGCAGGGCTGAACCCATTTGATTGTTGGAGTTGCCAGATGAACCTTGCATGTTCATCTCCATCTGGTAGCCACTGAGAATCCCATATAACTCTGTCAGAGTAAGAGTTTTAAGATTTTCATTCCTCTTGATCACCACACAGTAGTGTGTCCATTGCCTAGGAAGTGAGGACATGAACTTCCTTACAATGTCTCTGTTTTTAACAGGAACTCCTCCACCCACAAGGGTATCCACTATCTCAACATACCTAAAGTATTGCTGAGTCATGGTTTCACCTGTTTTGAAGGTGAAGTTTTCAAACTGTTGCTTCAGGAGATCCTTCTTGTTCTCCTTGGCTTAAGAGGAGCCTTCATACATCAGTTTTAGTGCATCCCACAGCTGTTTAGCTGTTTTGCACTTCTTGAAACCTCTGTACACAGAGTTTGGAAGGGCAGTTTGAAGAGCAGTCATGGCCTTTCTATCAATCTCTACTCTCTTCCTATCTTCATCAGAGTAGTTGGCCACATCTTTGGGGATCATACCAGCACCAGTAGCAGAAGGAGTGCTGGGTATAAAAGGTTCATTTTCAACAGATTCCCACATTCTTGAGTCTAGAGACCTGATGAAACCTTCCCTTCTCATACACCAGGTATCAAAGTCATCAAGAGTGATCAATGGGGACTTGTTCATGGTTCCAGTCTCCATATCAGTCTTTGAAATGGATGCCATTTTGAAAGTTTAGTATTTTTGTGTGTGAGGGATCTTAAGATGGTGAGATCTTATATCAAGAGCCTGAAATGCTCTGATACCAATTGCATGACCGGTTAAGGGTTTAACAATTACAACACAACAACAAAAAGAGGAGATTAACTAAACTTGATCAAACAGTAACTGGATTAACCAAGATAATGATACAAAGAACACAAGTAATGATAAAGAGACAGAACAATAGATTTGGGTTTCAAGGAGGCAGTATATTGCTTTCTCAAGTTCTTTTACAAGTGTTACAAAGCATAAAGAAAGATACTAGAACTTGGAATACTTATACTACAACCTACAGCCTATACTTTGAAAGCCAGCCGGATACAATTGACTAGACACAAACAAAATCAATTGTAGAATCAAAAGGCATATCTGTCTTTTGACCTTGTGACTATGACATGCCATAGCTCACATCCTTATCTATTACAAAAAGGATAAAGTACATAAAGTAGAAAGTTACAAACTCAAGACCTCAATGTACAGTTACCAAAAGCATGGACCTTTTCACCAACTCATGTATGTTGGTAACTTTACAGAGATGCAGCGGAAAGGTGTCCAGCTTTATGGAACAGTACATCAGATAAAGCATGTTACTAAAAGTCTTCGGAAGAAATCTGTCTTCATAGGATGAAGCTTCAGAAGATTTTGTCTCTGGGGCTTCGGAAGACTTCATATTTGGCTTCGGAAGATATTGGTCTTGGCTTCGGAAGATTTTACACTTAGAATATTTTTCTACTGTATGGTGTAAAACTTCCGAAGCAATTCTTCTTTAGTACTTTGTGCATTACTTGCAGAGAGACATTGAATGTTTTGGTTTGCATCAGACTTAGAGGAATCCTTACATATCTCAAGTGTGGGGATAAGAGAATAATTGAGAAAACTAAACCTTTTTGAAATATTAAACATTTTTGAAAAATAAATCTTCAAATAAGCTTAATGGTGCACGAGACCCAAAAGTTTTCATACATGGCTAATTATCACTTGTTTGTACATGTATAGAATTATTGGTATGGTTGTTTTGAATTGTAGAAAAGTATTCCCATCATAAGGTTTTATAAAATCAAGTAGAACTCATAGAAGACATAACGAACCGTATGGTAGATGACATACATGCTTCACATTTTTCACCCTTTTTCAACCGTTTACATGAGATCTTGAGCCTAATTGAGCAATTCATAGCATATTATGATTTGCTTTATATTTTTGCATAATGAGAGAAACCATAATGTGCAAATAAGTTAGAACTCGTGTAAGTGATGTGTATCAAGATCATGAACCAATATGTGCATAAATATGATAGAGGCATTAGGAATGAACCATTTGCTTAAACCTTTTTTCTTTGAATTCCAGACCTTGATAATAAAAGCCTTAGCCTTTTTATGAAACCTCGGGTGATCAAGTCCAATTCATGTCATACTTAGAAGGTCGTTTCAATAATAATTTGACAATAGTATGAGTGGTTATGAATATTTGAAAGAAAAAAAGAGAAAAAACTAAATATGAGGTCAAAATGACCAAAATATGAAACAACAAAAATAGTGGGGGAATTCGGTGATATTATTGCAAATAGAAGATCGAGATTGATAAATAAGATATCTAGCATGTTTAAATATCATTTCATTCGCCTTTTAGCCACTCTAAAATCCCTTTCTATCCCACCTTAACCCTTAGCCACTCTAAAATCCCTTTCTATCCCACTCTAAAATCCCTTTCTTTGCTTTATGTATGTTTATTCATTAATTCATCCAAAGTTCCAATCTTTAGTTATAAAGTTCGTGTCTTTAAGTTAATCGAGTCATATTGTTAAACACTTTTCACATATTCCCTGTGGAGACGACCTTACTTACCCTTACATAATAAATGTAGATAAGACCTATAAATTAACTTATTTTTGATCGAGTATCGATACCCAGATCAGTGATGAAGATATGTGAATATTTTTAGAGTAAATTACATGGTTTGTTTTGTGGTTTGAGCCAATTTCATGTATGGTCCTACGTTTAGTGGTGTTAAACTAATAAGTTAATTAAGACTTGATAAAAATGATTAAAAATAAAGATAAAACCCTTAATGGATATAGGCCTTAACTATCATGTTTGTTTCCATCATTGGTTTTGATTTCGACCACGTACTACCACCGCTTTCTTAGGTATTCAAGAGTGATTCAAGTAGCTGAACTCCCGATCAACTCCAACATAATAATCAGCTTGTGGGGTGATTGGATATCAAGGATTAAGAGGTATTTAAGGTGATTCATGATTGTTGGATATTTTAAAACTAGAACAAATAACAAGATGGAAAGAAGTCACGACCAACCTAAAATCAAGTCACATATGTCAAATCTAGAAGTTTCCGGAAAAATGTAGAGGCATCTAAGGCTACTCGAAAGACCCCGGCACAACCCAAACATTATCTAGACATATGAGAGTAGTATAAATAAGGGATGCATTCTAGATCAGCCTTGAAGGATCAAGAGAAGACTAAGATACTTCTCAAGAAATGATTAGAAAGAGGGTTGCCAAGAGATCTCAACAGAATTCTTGAAAAGGCTTGATGATTTTTTAAAATTCTCTAGAAACTATCATGCAGATACAATAGATTTAGAAGAAGCTAGATCAAACATAATCTACACATATGAGAGTAGTATAAATAAGGGATGCATTCTTCATTTGTAATCACCTAAATCACACACAAGTCTTGCACTTATTTGTATAAACACTCTTGTAACGTTCTCTTGTAAGCAATACAAACATTCTTTGTAAGCGAGCTTGCAACATTTCCACATAGTAACCTTATTAGTTGCTATCTTTGGGTCACAAAGACTAAACTTAGATAGATTTTAAGTGTCGTGCGAGAGGTGCTAACACATAGCTAACTTAAACGTAGAAAAAACTTATAGATTTTTTAGTGTCTAGTTTCACCCGTTTTAAATCATATGCTGGAAATATCAAATTAATCATCAATTATCATCACCAAACTTAATAACCTAATTCTAAAAACTAAAAATGCATATGCTAACTATTTAAGGTGAGAACATTATGTGATAGAATGCATGGACGATAAGGAGAACGAACTCTTGAAATGTTCATCTTGAATTGGTCAAATGATATCCACTAGTTTTCAACACAAAACCAAATTTACTTTCGAAGGGATTCAAGCCTTTGTTTTGCAAATATGCATAATAAAAAGACTGAAATTGCTCAAGCTTACAAATAATAAATCAAGTTTGATTTATATCTTGGGCCAGGAATCATGATTCTATGAAATCAAACAGGAAAACCTACATGTGGGCATTGGTAACAATTTAGTTATCATAATCATTTATTAGAATCACCATGGTGGCTAAGAACTTTTCTTGAAAAGGTAAATATACATAATATGTGATTGATGTATACATATTGCTAAAGAATGAATCTACAATGGCTTTCTACAGATCTTAATATGTATAACATATTTACATTTTAACCTTTAGTTTTCTTACAAAATCAATGATGACAAACAATAGTTAACTACTGACTTCCACAAATTTGAGATTGGTATCACTTACAGATTACTTTATTAAACATTTTGGAACAAAAATTATATAGAACCATGAAGTATGAAAATGAGTTGGAAACAAAATTAAACAATATCTTATGCAAAAGCATATAGATAAAGTAGAGGTTTTGAAAATTAAAGTTTTGATCGACGCTACCTCCTCAAATCTCCATTGGTTATTTCATTGATTTAGAGTCCTATTTGAAGTCAATAAACCAAAATGGACTAACCTTAGGCTCATGACAATGATTCTGACGAAACAACCCTTCTGAATCTCAAAACAAGTGGTAAAGTAAGGGATAAAGATGGCAATCGATCTTTGAATTTGAGTATTTCAGTTATCAATTTCAACATTCGACTTCTTGCTACCGTAGTTGATGTTCCGAGTAGAAATGCCAAAGTAGTACTGGATGGTCTATTAGCGTCAAAAGTTACTAGATCTAGTGTGAATGCAGGTTTCTGGAAAGAATCCATATCCACCCCCTAATCCCATCAGTTTTTTTTATGGAAATGGTTGTAGATCCGTTCATGAAGGAGACAAATTTGGAGCGACGGATTACCCATGTGGTGGCGGCGGAGTTTGTCATAGACGGGATGTGATCCAATCAAGATTCATTGATGTAAAGATGGATTGTAGATGAGTGGGTTTTATTAAGGGTAAAGTTGTACCATTTGTTTGAATTTTGAAAACGAAAGAAACTTGATTTTCGGATGAAGGTGATGGCAATGCTACATAGGTTGTAACTTGGGTATCATAGCTTGTACAACTCTTAATTTTAAGGTTTTTGCGTTAAAACACATCATTGCCCTTTCAATATGTATATTATTATGCCATGTATGTTTGTGTGTATATACATATATATTTATTTATTTATGGTGGTAGCTAAATATATATGTAACTAGTTTTCTTAACTGGCGCGCGTTGTAACGGTATCGTACATGGTGTGATAAAATAAATTATACAATTGGCCCGACTCGTTTTCAAACTAAGTTTATTTTGAAATGTGTAGTAACTTGAAATTATAACATTAAATGAAACCACATTATATTTGACCCGATTTTTTTCCAAACAATTTTATATACATATAAAAAAAGGCACATGTAGAGGCGCCGTACGCTGAATGATAAGGTATAGATTACAATCGATCCGACTTTTTCCCGAACTAAATTTATGTTAAAATGTAAAGTAACTTGGATTTATACTACCAAATGATGAGTATTATATTGGCTCGACACGTTTCCAAACAATACTTACATGTAAACTTAGACCGTTTCAAAATCGTACATAAACATAATTATGAAAACATTTTATATTTTAGTTGACTCATTTGTGAACAAAATTTACTTTAAAACGTAAACGAATATTGAAACGTAAAACATCTCGAAGTGTATATAAAGAGAGGGATCAAAACGTTCTGAACAAAATTTAAGTAACAACGTAGACAAGCTCGCATTCATATTGACAGTAAATAAAAATACGAACATAAGAAAATTAAATGTTAAATAGAAATTAAAGTGATGTTTATAAAGTTTTAAAAAAATTAATGGTTAAACCCTGAAATGTAAAAGCTAAGGAGGGGAGAAAGGGTCTGACGCAAAGACCACCTAACTTTCTTTTTAACATGTAAAATTAAATCAAAAATACATATAGAAATAATTATATACGTAATTTATATACAAATTAAGTAATTAATCAGAAAAAGGGCTACCCCGTAAAATTACTCATACTCGAGCTACTAAAATTGATATTTGCTTTGGTCGAAGGTAATGGGCTATCGATCATCAAATAGGGTTGCTCTAATGAAATGCCTATAAAATTCGACTATTATATAATCTACAATTATCTATTTACATCAGTAGAAAATATTACGAAAAAGGTTTATAGGAAAAATGGAAGTTTCATACTCGAGAACTAGGACTATTTAAATAGCTCGATACTCGAAACTCGTTCGAAAAACGCATGAAAGATTGCTCGTTCGATTTTGGCTCGGTTGTAAACGAGCCGAGCTGCTCGGTTTGGTTTGTAAGCGAACCGAGCACGAGCAAAGGTAAGCTCGGTCGTTGCTGGTTCGGTTTCGCTCGAATTAATTTTAAATATAACTTTTATATATTGTATATATATGTAATATGTTAGCTTATTTATTTAGAGTTTAAAGCATTACCATTAGTACTAATTATCAACTTATGAATGAATTTATTATTATACCATGTGCATAAAAGGTTGCACATATGTTTTTCTCTTTATTTTTATATTGTTTTAAACCCATTACTTTTACATTTTCATAATTTAACCACCACAATTTTTCACTACTAACTTTAGTCCCCAAGGTATGTCCTCTTTTACAATTTTTTTGATTTACGGTCTAAATTTTATGAGTTAACAAGTGCGCGTGGTTTAACGTTGTTACGGTTTTCAGGATCGAGTTTTGTCACTCAACACGATTTTGGTCTCTCAAACTCACTAAGTCTCACTCGGATTGATGATGCAGAATCCTCTCTAAAAGTTGATAATAATATACTAAGTAAAGAAAACAAAACACAAGAGAATAATTTTCAAGATACTTGTATATATTTCTTCTAAACTCAAAGTATTACAAGACTCTTACAAGCATGTTTACAGAGTTACAATGAGAAACTATATATACTACTATCTACAGCCGGTTATACTTTGATACCAGCTGGGAACTTACAACTAAAGCAAATACTACATTGCTAGAGGTAAGGTATCCTAGATAAAATACTATCTAAGATTTGGTAGTCATGACATGTCCATGACTTACCTTTTGTCACCAACCGAAGTTGATAACTGTAAGGATTCCTGAAGTCTGATGCAACCCAAAACAGCCTAAGTGTCTCAGCAACATGCACTAAGTACTGAAGTGAAGAATGCTTCGGAAGTTTTACACAAAGCATTAGAAAATACTCTAAGTGTAAAATCTTCCGAAGCCAAGACCAATATCTTCCGAAGCCAAACATGAAGTCTTCCGAAGCTTCAGAGACAAAGTCTTCCGAAGCCTCATCCTATGAAGACAGATTTCTTCCGAAGACTTTTAGTACACATGCTTTATCTGATGTACTGTTCCATAAAGCACCTTTTCCGCTGCATCTCTGTAAAGTCACCAACTTACATGAGTTGGTGAAAAGGGCCTTGCTTTTGGTAACTGTACATTGAGGTCTTGAGTATTCAACTTTCCACTTTATGTACTTTATCCTTTTTGTATTGTATAAGGATGTGAGCTATGGCATGTCATAGTCACAAGGTCAAAAGGCAGATATGCCTTTTGATCCTACAATTGATTTTGTTAGTGTCTAGTCAATTGTATCCAGCTGGCTTTCAAAGTATGGCCGGCTGTAGGTTGTAGTATAAGTATTTCAAGTTTTTGTATCTTTTCTTTATGCTTTGTAACACTTGTAAAAGAACTTGAGAAAGCAATATACTGCCTCCTTGAAACCCAACTCTCTTGTTCTGTCTCTTTACTTTACTTGTGTTCTTAGTATCATACTTGGTTAATCCAGTTCACTGTTTGATTAGAGCTTAGTTATTCTCCTCATTGTGTTGTTGTGTTGTAATTGTGCTTAAGCCCTTAAACGGTCCTGCAATTGGTATCAGAGCATTCCAGGCTCTTGATATAAGATCTAACCATCTTAAGATCCCTCACACACACAAAAACTAAACTCTTCAAATGGCTGCCATCTCTAAGACTGATATGGAGACTGGAACCATGAACAAATCCCCACTGATCACTCTTGATGATTTTGACACCTGGTGCATGAGGATGGAAGGCTTCATCAGGTCTCTTGATTCAAGAATGTGGGAATCTGTTGAGAATGGACCTTTCATACCCAGCACCCCCTCTGCTACTGGTGCTGGTATGATTCCTAAAGATGTGGCCAACTACTCAGATGAAGATAGAAAAAGAGTAGAGATTGACAGGAAGGCCATGACTGCTCTTCAGACTGCTCTCCTAAACTCTGTATACAGAGGCTTCAAGAAGTGCAAGACAGCCAAACAGCTGTGGGATGCACTGAAGCTGATGTATGAAGGCTCCTCTGAAGCCAAGGAGAACAAGAAAGATCTTCTGAAGCAGCAGTTTGAAAATTTCACCTTCAAAGCAGGTGAGACCATGACTCAACAATACTTCAGGTATGTTGAGATTGTGGATACCCTAGTGGATGGAGGAGTTCCTCTTGAGAACAGGGACATTGTAAGGAAGTTCATGTCCTCACTTCCTAGGCAATGGACACACTATTGTGTGGTGATCAAGAGGACTGAGAACCTTAAGACTCTTACTCTTACAGAGTTGTATGGTATTCTCAGTGGATACCAGATGGAGATGAACATGCAAGGTTCATCTGGCAACTCCAACAATCAAATGGGTTCAGCCCTTCATGTGGTTGAAAGGGACAGCATAGAACCTCAGCATCATCTCTTATGCTACCCTGACAACTCACAAAAGGGTCCTTTCATCACCTTCCCGGAGACACCAAGGGAGAACTTTACTCAAGGAAGCCCATTCCAAGAGACAAGTTCTTCTCAAGCCTTTGTGTCTGCAGATGAAAGCTGTGGAAATTATCTCTTCACTCTTGAAGACCTGGACTGTATCCATCCAGATGACCTGGAATACATGGAGATAGTTCAGCAGATGGCTCTCCTCACTCACAGAGCCAAGAAGTTCTACAAGAGGACAGGAAGAAGATTTCCAAGCAATGCTACCAGCAGTAAGTTTGGGCTGGATAAAAGCAAAGTTAAGTGTTACAACTGTAACCTTATGGGTCACTTTGCCAGGGAGTGTAAGGCACCTAAAGCAAATGGGGGCCAAACACAACCCAGACCAAACTTTACTGACAAAGCTCCTCAAGCTGAGAAGACAAAGCAACATGCTGTTGTTGCTGTTGAAGAAGGAGGCTTTGACTGGAGTTTTCAGGTGGAGGATGCTTCTCCAAACCAAGCACTGATGGCTGACCATGATGAAGCCAAGGTATTGGAACATCTTTGCTCCCCTGAATGCATTGCTAAAGTAAATAGATACAGGTCCTATAACCTAGAGATGAGATCTGATCTTGAGTCATTAAACATATTAAAATCTGATTTTAGAAAGTCTGAAAATGATTACAAGTTAAAGATAGAAGACTTGGAGAAAACCATTTCAGTACTAAAACATGAACATACAGATTTCAGAACTCAGATCCAAGATCTCATCACTAAGTTAACTGAGTGCCAGGCTGAGCTTGTGATCAGCAAAGCCAAGGCAGAGAAGAGTGTTCTTGAAGAAGAGACCTTCAAGAACATGATATCCTCATCCCTGCACAACAAGGTTTGTTATCAAAATAGACAGGGACTAGGATCAAATGAGATAGCTCCTCCACACACAATCTTGTCTGTAAGATCTCCTAGGTGTGGAACTTGTGAAGATGAGCTTCCTCTCATAGATCCTGTAAGTGAGGATGATGAAGAAGTGATAGTGAAGAATTCCTCTGAGAAGAGTGAAGAAGAGGATTCTTCCAAGGGCCACTATCCTTCTGAGGAGAAGAAATCAACTGTGATGACCAAGTCCAAAAGAAAGAACTTGATCAGAAAGAGCAAAAGAAAGGCAAAGAAGGCTCAAGAAATCAAGGCTACTTTTGATGCTAAGCAGAAACAAGTTTTTATCTCTGCAGGTTTCAAAGTAGTAAGGACTGAAGACATCAACCAAGACTCCTCAGCTAAGAGTCATGGTTCTTGTTCAAATCATCTCAGTGTTAAGAAGAAGACTGAGCTGCTGTGTACCACTGCTGCACAGCCTGGACCATCAAACTCCAAGAACAGTTCACAGCCCAAAGGAACTGTCTCAGCATCTACCAAGATGAAGATGGAGAAGGGATGTGACCAAAGTCAGTCTTGCTCTCAAAGAGACTTCTTTGAAGAAGAAAATGTTATGTGTTATGTGTGAAAGTACTTCTCACATTGCTAAGGATTGCCCATACAATCCTAAAAGTACTGTCCACATGACTAAAACAAAGACTTCAAAGAGTCTCAAGAAGTCTCAAGCTTCGGAAGGAAAGTCTGTTTCCTTCGGAAGCTCCAAATCAAAGAAGGAGGTAAGTGGAAAATTACCTTCGGAAGCAAAGTTGGTCTCGGAAGAAAGGAGTTCTTCCGAAGCACTAAAGTCTGCTGCAGTGACTGTAGACTCTTCCGAAGGATCAGTCATCAAAACTTATGAAGTTCTAAAAGCTTCTAAGGTTTTGAAGGTCAAGTCCAAGACTCCAAAGGTGGTGTGGAAGTCTAAGAAAGACCAAATGACTGAGGTTTCTCCATCAACAACAGCTGAAGATCCCCATAGTACAACCATAGGATCTATTACTGTTGCATTACCTTCTATTACTGTTAATGAGCCCAAGACAAGTAAGGCTTGGGTTTCCAAATGTAACTAATCATCTTCTCTGTGCAGGAACAGCTCAAGACCAACAGGAATGTCTGGATAATTGACAGTGGCTGTTCCAGGCACATGACAGGCAATAGGTCTCTACTCCATAATTTTGAGAGAATTGATGGAGGACCAGTTGCTTTTGGAGGAGATGAAGGTGGTTACATTTCTGGAAGGGGCAAGGTCACAAATGGTAAGCTCAGCATTGAGAAGGTAAACTTTGTTAAGGAGCTTGGGTACAATCTTCTGAGTGTATCCCAATTTTGTGATCAGAGTCATAACATGCTCTTTACTGAGCATGAGTGCATTGTTCTCAAACCTGGTGTGGTCATTCCTCATGAGCATATCCTGCTCAGAGCCCCCAGGAAAGGGAACATGTACAAGATGGATTTGCAAGAAACATCTCCCTCAGGAGAAGTTTCATGCTTTCTATCTAAAGCAAATAGTGATGAGTCTTTCCTATGGCATAAAAGAATGTGCCATGTAAACTTTAAGAACATGAATAAATTAATTAAACATGATCTGGTAACTGGAATGCCAAAGAAAGAGTTTACTAGTGATGATCATTGTGTGGCATGCCTGAAAGGGAAGCAACACAAAGTATCTCACAAGCCTAAGGAAAAGAACTCCATCACTACTCCCCTACACTTGTTACATATGGATCTCTTTGGCCCCACCAGTGTAATGAGTTTAGGAAGGACCTCTTACTGTCTGGTGATCACAGATGATTTTACAAGATTCACTTGGGTCTTCTTCCTTAGAACTAAGGATGAAACCCCTGAGATTCTGAAGAATTTCATCTTAAAAGTTGAGAATCAATGTGATCACAAGGTCAAAACCATAAGATGTGATCAAGGAACTGAATTCAAGAACCAAATCCTTGATGCATTTTGTGATGAAAAAGGTATTACAAGACAATATAGTGCTCCCAGGACTCCTCAGCAAAATGGAGTTGCTGAAAGGAGAAACAGGACACTTATTGAAGCTGCAAGAACTATGTTGTCTGACTCTAAACTGCCTATCACCTTCTGGGCAGAGGCAGTCAATACTGCTTGCTATGTGCAAAACAGAGTTTTAGTAGTTAAGACACATGGTAAGACTCCTTATGAACTTTGGCACAAGAGGAAACCTTTCATTGGTTTTCTCAGGTCATTTGGATGTCCCTGCACCATCTTGAATACCAAAGATCAAATTGCCAAGTTTGCTGAGAAATCAGATGATGGACATTTCATTGGATACTCTTCTCAAGCTAAAGCTTATAGAGTATACAATCTCAGAACTAGAATTGTTGAGGAGTCAGCCAATGTGACTTTCAATGAGCACACTCCCTGTGTGGCTGGTTCTGGTCCGGATTGGCTGTTTGATCTTGATTTAGTTACCAACTGTTTTAACAAATCTTGTGAGCATGTTTCAGGATCTGCAGAAAATCTAAATACAGGTGATCCTGATCCAAGATTTGAGCTAGGAAGATTTCAACTCATACATCTTCAGCTCCAGTTGGAACTACTTCAGCAAATGAGGTTTCTATCAGCACAACAATGACAAATTCAGCTGATACATCTGGCATGCCTTCAAATTCCAGCTCAGAGGCCTCTCAACCAGATAAAGATACCTCACTTGTAGAAGACAACAATGGTGATGGTGATAGTGATCAGGAATTTCTTGATGCTAATAACCATACCATAGATGACAACATCAATGATGTCTCACACTCATTGGATCAAGTTAATCTTGATAAGTGTGATAATGTGGAGGGTGAATCTTCAAGACCAGATTTAAATTTCTCAAATTTAGATCTTTCTCAACAACTTGCTGTGATCCCTCAGCTAAGGATCCACAAGTCTCACCCCACCACAAACATCATTGGAGATGTTGTCACAGGGGTAAGAACAAGAGGACAAACCCATGAAGCAAATGTTTGTCTTCACTCTTGTTTCTTATCTCAGATAGAGCCCAAGAAAGTTGATGAAGCTCTAAAGGATGGAAGTTGGGTTGAAGCTATGCAACAAGAGCTGCTTCAATTCAAAAGGCAGAAAGTTTGGAACCTTTGTCCTCTTCCTCATGGGAAGACTACCATTGGAACCAAATGGGTTTTTAGAAACAAGAAGGATGATAGGGGAATCATCATCAAGAACAAGGCAAGACTAGTTGTTCAAGGATACACACAAGAAGAAGGGATTGACTACACTGATGTCTTTGCTCCTGTAGCAAGACTAGAAGCTGTTAGGATATTCCTGGCATTTGCTGCATCCAAGAACTTCAAGGTCTACCAACTTGATGTAAAGTGTGCTTTCTTATATGGAGTGATTGATGAGGAGGTTTATGTCAAACAGCCACCTGGTTTTGTAGACCCTGATCATCCTGATTATGTCTGCAAGCTTGACAAAGCTCTTTATGGGCTGCATCAGGCACCCAGGAAGTGGTATGAGACACTATCTAAGTATCTCTGCAAGCATGGATACAGAAGAGGTACTATAGATGGAACTCTCTTCATCAAAGGACAGGGAAATGACTTATTGCTGGTTCAAGTATATGTTGATGACATCATCTTTGGTTCAACTAATCCAAAGCTCTGCAAAGACTTTGAGAAGCTGATGAAGGACAGATTTGAGATGAGTTCAATGGGAGAACTCAACTTCTTTCTGGGAATTCAAGTGAAGCAAGGTTGAAGATGGCATCTTCATAAGTCAGTCAAAGTATGTTCAAGACATACTCAAGAGGTTCAATATGACTGATTGTAAGATTGCTAAGACACCCATAGCCAGAAACCACTCCCTTGGTCCAGATCTTGAGGGGGAGTGTGTAGATGAGCATTATACAGGGCTATGATTGGGTCTCTTATGTATCTTACAGCTAGCAGGCCTGATATCATGTTTGCTACATGTATTTGTGCAAGATATCAAGCCAACCCTAAGATGTCTCACTTAATCACTGTGAAAAGGATTTTAAGATACCTCAAAGGTGCTTCAACACTTGGTCTATGGTATCCAAAGAATCCAAATTTCAATCTGTATGCCTATACAGATAGTGATTATGGTGGTTGCAATATGACTGCAAAGTCTACATCTGGGGGATGTCAATTCCTTGGTGGAAGGGTGGTCTCATGGCAATGCAAGAAACAATCCTGTGTGTCTGCATCAACTGCTGAGGCTGAATACATTGCTGCTGCAAGCTGCTGTGCTCAAGTGCTTTGGATTCAAAATCAGATGCTGGACTATGGATTTAACTTCAAAGAGACTCCTATCCACATAGACAACAATAGTGCTATCTCTATCACTGAGAACCCTGTGCAGCACTCAAGGACCAAACACATCAACATCAGGTATCATTTAATAAGGGATAACTATGAAAAAGGATTAATTAAACTAGTCAAAGTTCATACAGATGAACAATATGCTGATCTGTTCACCAAAGCTTTTGATGAACAGAGATTTAAGTATCTGATATCAGCTATTGGGATGATTAACTTTGAGTAGACTTTTTATTAAAACTAATTCTAATTATTTCTTCTTAAAATATGTGTGTCCTAAGTTGTCTAGTTCATCACTTTCATAAGCTCATGTTTTCTTTGGATGTAAAATTCTTTTTGAAGACTTTCCTTAGATTCTTGAAAATTTCTGATACTTCGGAAGATAAAATTTTATCTTCGGAAGAAAAACATGTCTTTAAAATAAATAACTGTCTAAGAGATTTTACCTTCGGAAGAAGTAAAGATTCATCTTCCGAAGCTTAAAATTCTTATCTCAGACACTTATCTATTTTCAAGAACCTTTTCCTTCCGAAGCAAAATTAACCTTCGGAAGCTTTGTTTATTTTCATACAAAGCATTCAGGGTTTATTTCTCTTCCGAAGCATAAATTATCAAGACTCTCAGGAAAATCTTCCGAAGCCATTTTAGCTTCGGAAGCTTTTTAAATCAAAACTTCCGAAGACAAATAAACTTCGGAAGCTTTTCGAATTCCAAGAAAACTACTTTTTGAGCAAAAGTAAACTACCTTTTCAGAGGTGGGACCGACTTTCGGATTTCAAAGTTTATCCTCTTTCATTAACTTTGGTTCAAATCCCTTTTCATATAAATACCCAACGGTTCCCCCTCTTTCCCACTATCTTCCTCAATTCTACTATTTCTCTAACCTAATTCTCTAAACCGCCTTTGCTTTCTACCTTTCTTCACCCTTAAGCTTCTGAAATGGCCAACCTTAACCGCAGAAACAACCCTGATTTCTCCATGCAACTACACAGGCAACATAATCAAGTTGCTCTGTTAAGCTCTGAGAAAGATGCAAGTTTCTCAGAGATTTGCCAATTCTTGACTCTGTCAAACTACTTCACCTCCCTGACCATTGATCCTCCTCTATATGAGGATCAGTTGCTTGAATTCTGGAAGACCTGCCAAGAGGTCATTATGGATGGGGAGAAGGCACTGTCTGCCACAGTGCAAGGGAGGACAGTCTTCATCACTCCGGCCATCATTAACCAACATCTACAGCTGGATGATGAAGAAGGTGAGGTGTCCTTCCCAAAAGAAGCTGTTAATCATTCTTTTGAGCAGATGGGCTATGAGGGAGATTTCTCTGTAAAGACCTTTAGGAAAGGGAAGGTCTCATCCCAATGGAAATTCCTGCTCCATGTGGTTATCCACAGCTTGTCAAACAAGCATGGTGGATGGGACCAGATTCCTGAGGATCTCTCCTTCATAGTTCATGGAATGGTTCAAGGGGTCAAGTTCAGGTATTCACAATTTGTCTATACTAATTTACTTGCAAACTTAGACTCCTTAGAGTATTACATGTTTCCTAGATATGTTCAACACATTCTCAACTGTGAACTGGGCTCACAGTTGAGGGAAACAGGTAATATTCTTAAATTGGGACAGATGAAGCCCGGCATCTTTAAAATAATGAAGAAGCCAACTGTAGGCTTCTCTGGGGTAGAAACAGCCCTAGTCCCAAAAATGTTAGAGCTCATTGCTCAAGGTGACAACCTAGCAACACAAGCTAGTGTTGAACCCACACCTCTTTTGTCCCTACCATTAAAAAGACCAGAAATCACCCTCACCTACCAAAGAAAATCCAAACGAACCCCTGCTCAGACTATTGAGTCTGTGCAGGCCCCCAAATACTCAACCTTACAGGAAGAAGTGGACACTAGAGCTCCCACTTCTCCTGAGGAGCAAACCACTCCCATTGTTTCACCTATCAGGGCTGAGGTTCCTCAAGCTCACCCTGATGAGCTCAATAGCCCAACAACCTTAAGCCTTCACTCTGAGTCTCAACACTCAAGTGGACAACCTTCAGGGGACAGCTACCATCCCCAGCCTTTGGATCTCAACCAACCAATTCCCAACCTATCCTTTTACACTGATGAAGACTTAGGATTCAGTGAGTACCATGAGTCTCTCTTCTCCTCCCCTACTCAAAGAGAGATGAGTACCTCTGACTCTCCTCAGTCTATCCCCCATCAGTCACCTATTACTGAGGTGGACACTTCTGAACCTGTTCAGGATGTCCATATGGAAGAGGCTCTCACTTTTGAAAGTGATTACATCATTAAGACCTCAACCATGGCAACTCAGCCCATTGGCATCTCAACTGAGGCTGCCAGTGAGCAGAGGAAAACCAGCAGCCAAGAAACTCAAGCTGGTGGTGAGAGAGAGGACTTTGGTCCAATCATCTCATCCCCCAATGAATCTTCTGATGAAGATGAGGGGAATTTGAGACTAAAGGTGCAAAAACTGTCAAAAACATGCACCTACTTAGTCTCTAAGGTTAGTCACTTGGAATCTCAGGTGACTACCTTACAAAACAGGGTCAATGATCAGCAACTCCAGATTTCATATCTGCAGGAAAAACTAGCTGGGAGACCTTTAAGGAGAGCTCAACCAGGAACACAAGAACCTGTGGAAGTGATTGACTTATCCTCCAGCTCACCTATGCAAGTGGGTGATGCTACCAAAAAGGGGGAGAAAGTTGTTACAACCACAGAACCTGGGAGTTCTTCAGAGAGAATGGACATAGAGGACTCACCATCCTCACTTGCTGTTGTGCATTCTCAGCAACTTCCTCAAGTTCACATTAATGTGGACTCTATAGACTCTCTCATCAGGAGTCTCTTTGAGGAAGGCATACCAAGGGCTGTCTCATCTCCACCACTGGGAACTAGCAATCAAATCATAAGGTGGAGGTATGATGATGACAGAAGAGCCCTCATACTTCAAAGAGTTCAAGGCCAACAAGAAGTTTTTCAATTCCAAAGCCTGAGCTTCTATGAAAGACTGGATTTAGTCAACCTGCCACTTGTCAATCCAAGCAATTCAAGACAAGCTGACAGGCTGGCTCAAAGAATCCAAGACAGGATCATGGCAGAGTTCTCTCTAAGAAGGAGACTTAGGGAATCAGGCAATGTCATCGGTCAACTGGATGTTGAGGTGGACCCTAAGATTAGTTTCATAGGGGAAACCTTGACTGAAGGCCCA
Source organism: Flaveria ramosissima (assembly GCA_025215565.1). NCBI lineage: Eukaryota > Viridiplantae > Streptophyta > Magnoliopsida > Asterales > Asteraceae > Flaveria > Flaveria ramosissima. Next base: position 31,101,894 of record CM046037.1, on the reverse strand, counting down.
GTGACAGAACCTGAGACCCCTGTCTCATCATCAACAACTGCTGCTGAGGTCCAAACTCCATCTGAGACACCTGCTGGTGAAGGTGTTTCTCAGCCTCTCTCTGGCCAGAGCATGGAAGCTACTCCAAGCAATGAAGGCCAAGCTTCAATCCACCCTGAGTCACAAAGGTCTGTTGGTGACAAAGGGAAAAGGATAATGACTCCTGAGGAAATTGAGGAGGAAGAGAGAGAGAGGAAAAGGAGACTAAGGGGAGAAAGTTCCACTGGGTCATCTAGCTTCATGCAAGCTGCAATCAGGGCTGCCCCCAGACCAAATACTCAGGATGATGAGTTAAGGGCAGTCAGGATTACTTACTTACAGACCAGGAACTATGACATTGATGAGATCATCTCCCTCCCCTTAGAAGAACTAAATGAACTGGCTGACAGAGAAGTGTCAAGAGAGTTGAAGGAGAAAGAGGATGCAATGATACTTCTCCAACTCAAAGAGGAGAAGAGACAGAAAAGACTTTACAAGCATGCTCCTACTCTCTCACCAGTTCAAGAAAGTCCTGCACAGGAAGATGTGGCTCCACAAGAACCTCAGGTAGACAAAGAGGAAGATAGGATCAGGATGATCAACTACCTGAGTGCCACAGGCTTCTATCAGGCAGATGCACTTCTCCCTTTGTCCTATGACTTCATTGAGTTCGAGTACTTAAAACAACTTGAGCTTGAGTTAGTCAAGGAAAGAAAGACAACCAAAAGAAACTAAGGGAAGAAGCTGCAAAGTCAAGGGCCACCATTCAAAAGAATGCAAAGAAGTCTGCTGACAGACAAAGAATGGTGAGCTTCTTGAAGCTGTATGGATTCTCCGGAAGGAGACTTGGCCCCATGTCTCTATCCACTATGGATGAGCATATTAGGGTGATCAAGCAGAAGATTAAGAGTGGAGAACTTATTGACTTGCACTCTCTTCCAAGTCAAGTCCCACCTGAAGTGGAGGTCAAGTTTGAGCAACCAGAGACACCTCAACCAGCACCTCCAGCTGAGCCCCAGCAAGCTTCATCTTCTGATCCTAGGCAGGGTCAAACTCCCTCTCCTTCTGAATCTGTGAGGGAGGAACACCCAACTGAGAAAGACACTGATGATCAACATGGTGCTGCAGACCAGTCTTCTCAGTTAAAGACAACCAAGAGGAAGAAGAGGATGGCTTCTAAACCAAAGACAAAAAGAAGAAGCCAAAGTCATCTACCTCTGCACCTCAGGCTGAATCAGATCAACCTGAGGAAGTGCATGATGAGGCAGCCCAATCAACTCCTATTCAAGTGGCTCCTCTAACTAGTGAGACACCCATCTTGTCCTGGACATACTCTACCAATCCAGAGAGATGGACTGTTATCAGAGATCAAGGTGTTGAGAATGTCTACTCATGGCAAGACATAATCAACTTACCTCTGCATGATCTCTTTGAGATGAGAAGATACTATGAAAGTCTTGATGATCCTGACCATCTCATGAAGAAAGGAATGGTCCTGATTATACTGAAGACTACCAACATTTGAAATCTTCCAAGTGTTTTGGTAGCATTAGCCTAGGGGGAGTTTGTAAGGATTCCTGAAGTCTGATGCAACCCAAAACAGCCTAAGTGTCTCAGCAACATGCACTAAGTACTGAAGTGAAGAATGCTTCGGAAGTTTTACACAAAACATTAGAAAATACTCTAAGTGTAAAATCTTCCGAAGCCAAGACCAATATCTTCCGAAGCCAAATATGAAGTCTTCCGAAGCTTCAGAGACAAAGTCTTCCGAAGCCTCATCCTATGAAGACAGATTTCTTCCGAAGACTTTTAGTACACATGCTTTATCTGATGTACTGTTCCATAAAGCACCTTTTCCGCTGCATCTCTGTAAAGTAACCAACTTACATGAGTTGGTGAAAAGGGCCTTGCTTTTGGTAACTGTACATTGAGGTCTTGAGTATTCAACTTTCTACTTTATGTACTTTATCCTTTTTGTATTGTAAAAGGATGTGAGCTATGGCATGTCATAGTCACAAGGTCAAAAGGCAGATATGCCTTTTGATCCTACAATTGATTTTGTTAGTGTCTAGTCAATTGTATCCAGCTGGCTTTCAAAGTATGGCCGGCTGTAGGTTGTAGTATAAGTATTTCAAGTTCTTGTATCTTTTCTTTATGCTTTGTAACACTTGTAAAAGAACTTGAGAAAGCAATATACTGCCTCCTTGAAACCCAACTCTCTTGTTCTGTCTCTTTACTTTACTTGTGTTCTTAGTATCATACTTGGTTAATCCAGTTCACTGTTTGATTAGAGCTTAGTTATTCTCCTCATTGTGTTGTTGTGTTGTAATTGTGCTTAAGCCCTTAAACGGTCCTGCAATAACTGTACTAACTGATAAGGAATGAACAGTGGAATAAAGTATGGTCAACTACATGGGCGTGGGAAAGCATCATGCAGTATCTCATAGATTTGCAGCGGAGTGTCAGAGGGACCATACTTATGTCCACTGGTTCATAGTAGGTTCTTTTGAAGGTTAATTGGCTTCGGAAGAACAAGTTCTTCCGAAGCCACTTATACTTCGGAAGAGACTACTTCTTCCGAGGCTTGATTTGTTCTTCAGGCTTTCACACTTCGGAAGTCATTGTCTTGAAATCTTCTAAGTGTTGAAACTTCAGAAGAGGGAAGACTTTGCCTTCGGAAGCTAGAGTTCCTCTTCGGAAGCTCTTTCAGACTTGACCTTCGGAAGCTCAGCATTTGCCTTCGGAAGTTCTCTTTTTGCCTTCAGAAGCTCCTTTGTCAGTTGCACCAAAAATGTTCTAGGTGTTGTTTTGGTTGCACCAGTCTTACTTGATCCAACAAACTCCCCCTAGGCTGATGCTACCAAAACTTCATTTGTTTCTACTTCTCAGAACTTTCAGCACCAGAAAGAGTAAATACTTATCAGTTTCCTTGTTCTTCCCAGATATGGTGTTGAGAAGTTTGTACAGATCATTCGTGGATAGGATCCAGTCTGTCACTTTGAATGATGTGTACCCTCTGTTGTGGCCCTCTGAAGAGAGTTAGTTGATGGGAGTTGTAGTCATACTCTCATCTAACTATGGATTCCAGTTCCGGGCCTTCAACCATTTGAAAAAAGGCTTTGCCTTTGGTTGCTGACCCTTCCCCTTTTTCCTTTTCTCTCATCTTCAACCCTACTCAATCATGACTCTTGCATTTAGCTCGGCCAGATGAAGGCTGCTCAGATGATTCATGATATGAGCAGCTATCACAGAGCTGGAGGGATTTGAGAATGGTTTCTCTGCTAACTCAGCAATGTCAAATCTGCTTAAGTGTAACAGAGAAGAGGCATAAAGCCTGTTGATTTCACCATTCTCTCTTTCCACAACAAAGTTGTGAGAATAGTCTTCGAACCTCCACTGGACTATCTTCTTCCTAGGAATGAGAGGTTGAGATGGTAGCTTGTCTCCTTTCCTAGTGTCCAGCAAAGTCACCAGCTTTCTTCTCAGCAACTTCTCTTCTTCTCTAAGAGTGTTAGAGTTGGCTGCCAAGAGTTTAAAAGCGTGGTCCAGTGGTCCTCAAGGCAGATCAAGGAATTGCTCTCTTGTGAGGAAACATGAGAAGCCATCAATGAAGGTCAGTTTGATGGACCACTCCTCACAAGAGATATCGCTCAAGGTGGTGCAGTTGATGAGCTTTCTATTGATCTCCTTAAACTCCTCTAAGGAAAGAGGTTTGGATGGTTGAGAGGATGACTTAGGTGGTTGTTGGGTAGATGATGTTTGGGTTCTAGGGAGTGTTTTGGGTTTGAGGATGGGTAGTTGTGGTGGTTGTTGTGATTGAGTGGGTGAGGAAGAGGGTATAGTTGATGGTGTGGGTTCAGGAGTGTATGGCTCATTGGTTGGCTCGGTTTTGATGGGGAAAGGGAAAGGGATTGGTTCAAGTTGAGGTTGTGGTTGTGGTGTTGTCCTAGAGATCATCCCCTGTACTCTTCTGTACATCTCTTTCCTTCTTCTTGAGCGAATATCAGCTTTGATGTCACTGGCATGTCACTTCAGGGTCTTCTCAGACATGGGACCTACTTGCCTGCCAGAGAAGCCATGGGCCCTGAGATAATCTTTCATCTAGGCTTTGTCACCCATCTTCTTGACAGCAGCAAGCTTAGCTTCTTCTTCCTTCTTCTTATTCTCCTTTAGCCTTTCCTTAGAAGCTCTCTTTCTCTCTTTCTCCATTTGATCTTGTTCTTTCTTGACAAGCCACAAGATCGTATCATTGTTCTGAGGAGTTAATTCCTCAAGAGAGAATCCCCTGGAGCTTAGGAAGGCTATCCTTTCACTCCTAAGCTGTTGGTCAGCTTCTTCTTTCTTTCTTCTTCTTTCTTCCTCTAAGGCCAACCTAGTTGCTTCTTCTTGTTCAATCCGCAACAGGGTTGCCTTTTGTAACTCAACCAGCTCCTCCAGTGGTAGCAGGAGCACATCTTCACAAGCAGCTCCCAGATTGACAAGGTTGTCAATGATCTCCACCCTTCTTTTATTGTTGATAGCCTCCTGGTTGGGTACAGCTGCTTTGCTACTTGCAGCTAGTAGCTTCCAGTGGGAAGTCTACCTTTTCTTTAAGCTTTTCCAACCTTTCTTCCTCTAGAAGCTCTTCCGCAGTCATCTTCCTCTTCCCTTTAATGTCTTCAGAAGTTTAAGACTTGGGAGGTTCTTGTGTAGAGGTTTTAGTTTGGAAGGTGGTGATTGGAGCATGAGGTGATGATGGTGTTTAAGTAAGAGGGAAGTTGAGAAAGTCTTCACTATTTATCTCAGATGCAAGATCAAGGATTGCATCTGTGATAATTAGATCCTCAGACAAAGAAAATAACCCTTTTGCGGCTTGTATCTCAGCTTCAGAAGTTTGAAGTGATTCTTCCGAAGCCTTGACTTCAGCTTCGAAAGTCTGTGGGATTGCACTATCTGTCCCAACTGTTTCAGTTGATGGGCCATCAGCCTCCATATCCCCTTCGAGATCAATCTTGGGTTCAATGAGGACCTTAGGTTGACCAACTTCTTTGATAGTGGTAGAAGGTGCATTCAACCTTTGGAACTCTTCAGCTCCAAAGTATGCCACAGCAACATCCGGACTTGGCTGTATAATAGAAGATCCCATTAGAAACTTGGAAAATAACCTGTGTAGATATTTGAGCATCCTTGGGTCCACTTGAAGAATGATTGGAGGAGGCTCAGGAAAAACTATTGATTTCTAAGTAGGATATCTAGAAGTCAAAGTAGAGAGAGCTAAGCTTTGTGGTTCCTCATGTGCTTGTCTCTGAACACTCTCCCCCTTTTTGGTAGCATCATCTTGAGAGCTAGATGATATGGAGGAAGAGGTCAAAGAGACTTAAGTTGGTACATGCCTAACAGATCTCTCAGTCTGTTTCTCAGCTAGTTTGGCCATGAGATTTTCAATCTCAAGTTTGAGACTTTAGAAAGTAGGTCTCTTATAGTGAGTTGCATTCTTCCCTCATCTTCTTTAGAAGAATCATACGGAGATGAGGTAACATACCTAGTATGTTCATCCTCACCACCAGTAGTGGTTTCTTGGCGCCCTGGTTTCCCATGCTTAATGATGTCTCTTTCAGAGTCATCAAAAGGCATGGTTGCCGTAGATTCAGTCTCAAAGATGTTACCACTATCCTGAGGGCCTAATGAGGCACCTGTAGTAGTGGTAGCTGAATCTACATGAGTCCCCTCCACACCAGTGGGACTCACCTCAGTTTGGTTTTGCTGATGGGGGCTAGAAAGCAGAGGTCTCTCTAGGCTCAGTTGATCCTTAGATAGGTGTTGTGGATCAACATCATGGCCTTGAAGAGACATGATCTCTTCATCAGTACTTATCAGGAGGTCAGTAAAGGATGTAGCAGCTATACCTAATGACCCGGGACTTTGATGGTCTAATGGCATTAAGCTTATGATAGGGTTGTCCCTTTTTGGCTGCTCAGAAGAGTATAGAGGCTCATCCTGAGGGTTTTCAGCTAAGGTTTGGGGCTCATAGGTTTGAGCTTGAGGAGACTCAATACCCATATTGAGGTCAATAGTGAAGGAAGGTGGGACCTCAGACTGAGTGGGAGCCCATGTTTCCACTCTATCCTTTTTGGGTTGAACGGGGGGGGGGGGGGGAATTGTTCAATAAGAGGAGATTGATTAAGGATTCGTTTGGATCGTGTCTGATATGTAATTTTGATGGGGTGGGAAGGTAGATTTGGCAATGTGAGGGTTATCGCTGGTGTGGGTTCATCACCTGTGGGGTTACCAGGAGCCATTGGCTCAATCATACCTGGAAGAAGTGGAATGTGTCTTCTAGCAAAGTTGGTGGACATCTTCTTCAGCACTTTTAAGATGATCGGCCTCATGTAAGGGACAGGTAGAGCAGCTGCACAGAACCATGCTATGGTCCAGCTCACAGTTGATTATATGCTGAATGTCACACCCCAACCTTGACGGCGGAAACGTCGAGGTGTGAGGGTTAAGATTGTTCACAGCCACATAACGCTATATTTAAATTGCAAATATTATAATCATAAGTCTTAAAATGAAATACAATCATAAGTCTCAAACAAGAAATGAGTTCAAACATAACATTACATAATGTAAATTTTTTATTTCATTAACTAGGTCCAAGTCCTAGATTATTGCATGCTTCAAAAGATCACTTTAAACTTGCGGTTGACCTGAAACATGATAAAAATAAGAGTCAACTAAAAATAGTTGGTGAGTTTCCAAGGTTTTCATACATAATATGAAAAAGATTACAAGTAGCAATTCATGTCATAGGTCATAAGCAAGTAAGGTTATAGAACACATATCGTTACAACCAAACCTCGACTTGATTACAAGTATAAAAGATTGGCTAAGTGTATTTGGTTCCCATGATGAACAAGCATACGTCATCAGGAGTCAGCAATACATCGACTTTAACACCAAATAGGCTTGTCAGGCCCAAAGATCTAAGACGTCGCCAGGCTAGCAATAGTTAATGATTATAAACAAACTATGTATCTCATATAATCACTTACAATACACAAATAACCATGACAAAATAATAAGTTGAATTGCATGTGGTTTACAAGTCTCAGATGTGTATAAGTATATCCTGTATAAGCTATCATGTTTCACCCCAAAAGGTGTGAAATAAGGGGCCAGAAATTGCAGAGGAGCAGGATCCGAAGCGGTGGCTGCTACAAAGTGGAATATTCCATAGCATTCGCTTCTGAAAGAATTTGAACTAATTGTGCCACAGTTGAGCGTTTTTCTTTATTTTAGAGCTCGGGGAGTGTCTTGAGCTCTTTGTTTGGTTGCCTGGGGAAGTAAAAAGAGAGCATGGAGAACTCACGTGGTCAAATAAGTATATTAGGGAGATTAATAAGATTAATAATAAGCGTCGTTCCAAAGTCGTATCGTCACAAGATACCTAAATATATATGTTCACAAGGTTCAAATTTTACAATAAGCTTAATAAATTAACATAAACTAGGTTCAATGTGATGTTTGGGGATTTTATCAATTATATTTAACAATTGAGAAAACAATTATATATTCACGAGAACAACATACCTATATTTTATATAAATATACAATAAGAATAACATTTATAATAGTTGTAGAATATTTATATAGTTTTAATAAAGTTTTATAATTAAATAAAATAAGCACGATTTAAACAATAACTTAAGTAAACAATGGTTGAAATAATAAACTAGTATTTTTTAAGTCTAAATTTCATAGAATATATATATTAACTAAAAAATTCACTTTAAATAAAATATAAGAACATTTTTAATAATAAATTGCAGAAAAATATTTAAATGGTTTAGAATATACGAAATTTATAAAATGAATATTCTTACAATTTTTAGAAATTTATATATATATATATATATATATATATATATATATATATATATATATATATATATATATATATATATATATATATTATATATATATATATATATATTATATATATATATATATATATATATATATATATATATATATTTAAAAGCTGTAAAACAAGTAAAAAAAATGTTGGAGGTCACTGGGTTCGAACCCGTGACCTCTAACTGAGAAGGTGAACATGGAACCAGTAGACTAAAGGCCTCAGCCGCGTTTAGATTGGGTTTTTAATTGTTTAATACCAAAGTTAAAACAACCCCCAAATTTCCACATGAACCCTAGTTCAAACGAACCCAAAATTGAGGATCAATTCGTGTAAGATAGCCGAATTGATGTTAGGGCTTTTAATCCCTATGAAAAATAGAGTGTGTAGGTGAAATCAATTACCCGATTTCAAAGTGTTAATACGAGATCGAGCGATGAACAGGTCGCGGCCTACGCACAACTTTGGTGGTTGCTCCAACGATGTTGATAAGCAAATTCGTTGTACAGGAATCTTCCAAGGATGATTAGGAACAATAGCCCTTTATCAATTTGAGGTTAGGATGCGTGAAAGATGATGAACACCTCGAGTGCAGGTCGTGTTGATGCGAGAGAATAGTTCGGATTGTTTGAGAATGATTCTGATGAAATTACGATTGTTAAGAGTTTTAGGAATAGCTAACGTTCTATTTAGTTACAATTAATTTGATTATTATGGTGCTTTGATGGTCGAACGACTTGAACTTGATGGCTGACGGTTACATAGCTCGAACGACACACATAATCAACTTTAAACTCAAATTAAAGGGTACTTAAGGTTCGAATCGTGTTCTAGAACGGTTGGGGACGGTTTTAGATAAAAAAAAACGTCGATTTGGTGGTTTTGGTGCCTCGCCGGACTTGGCCGGAGTCCGGCCGGCGAGGTCACCTGAAAAACGGGTATGAGAAGGGGGGGTGGGGTTGGTTTTTGCAATTTACCAGTTTGGTCCCTGCAATTTCATTTTTTCTTATTTTATGTTAAACCTTTCTTTTTAAAGTTTCAAAACTAACAAACAACCCCTAAACTTAATTTAATCTATAAGTTTTAAACATATTACAACTTATTATTATCATTATTATTATTATTATTAACATAAGCTTGGTTATTATTATTGTTATAATAGTAATTATTATCAATCTTATTAGCATTGTTATCATTATTGGTATTATTATTATTAGTGATATTATTATTATTAATAGTATTATTACTATTATCATTAGTTATTAAAAAGAATTAGAGAAAACCAAAGAAATAGGCATGATCACACCATAAGTTTCATAATTGACAAAAATGGCCCTTACATAATAAACGAAACTAACTACATAGCTAACAAAAATAAGAGATGTTACAGTCTCCCCAACTTAAAAGAATTTCGTCCCGAAATTAAGAGAAATAAAACTATACAAATAAGAACGGGTATTTCTTCTTCATGTGCTCCTTACATTCCCAAGTTAATTCAGCGTCACGTTTATTCTCCCAACGAACCTTGACGATTGGGGTTGTTGTGGTTCTAGTCTTCTTCATAATGCGATCCATGATCTCAACAGGCTTCTCGACAAATTGCAATGACTCGTCAACCTGGATGTCTTCCAACGGGACATGCAGACTTTCGTCAGCCAAGCACTTTCTCAAATTTGAGACGTGAAATACAGGATGAACTCCATTAAGGTCGGAAGGTAGCTCTAGTTTATAAGCCACTTTCCCAATCCTTTTCAGGATTTTGAAAGGTCCTACAAATCTTGGAGCCAGTTTGCCCTTCTTTCTAAAGCGAACCACACCTTTCCACGGTGAAACCTTAAGAAGAACCATCTCCCCAACTTGGAATTCCAATGGCTTACGTCGCTTGTCAGCATAGCTCTTTTGACGACTTCTCGCCACTTCAAGGTTCTTGCGAATGATAGAAACTTTATCGGTCGTCTCTTGTTTAAGTTCAGGACCAGTGATGAAGTTTTCACCAATGTCGGTCCAACAGATCGGGGAATGACACTTACGACCATAAAGTGCTTCAAACGGTGCCATCTTGATACTCGAGTGGTAACTATTGTTATACGAAAATTCCGCGAGCGGTAGATGCGTATCCCAATCACCACCAAAGTCAAGAACACACAGGCGTAGCAAATCCTCCAAGGTTTGGATCGTTCGCTCGGTTTGACCATCAGTTTAAGGATGGTAAGCCGTGCTTAGATCTAGTTGTGTACCCCAAGAGTTCTTGCATAGACGACCAAAAATGTGAAGTGAAACGAGCATCTCGGTCGGATATGATGTGCAGAGGTATCCCATGACGACTTACAATCTCATCAATGTATATACGAGCTAACTTTGATGTCTTGTAAGTGTCACGTATGGGTATAAAATGTGCCGACTTGGTCAATCGGTCAACGATCACCCATATGATATCATGTCCTCGAGAGGTTCGGGGTAGCTTTGTTATGAAGTCCATGGATATGTGTTCCCATTTCCACATAGGAATCTCAAGTTGCTCAAGTAATCCACTTGGTCGTTGATGTTCGGCTTTAACCTTCGTACACGTGAGACACTTAGCTACATAAGTCGCTATGTCTTTCTTCATTCCAGGCCACCAATATTGACCACGTAGGTCCATGTACATCTTATCGGAACCAGGATGAATAGAATAACGAGTTTGATGAGCTTCGTTCATAATAAAGGTACGAAGGTTATCGCGATTTGGAATCCAAATTCGATTGGCGAAGTACATCAACCCATTGAGTTTCGTTTCCAATCGGGTTAGAAGATTATGCTCTAATTCATCCTTCATTCTTCCTTCTCGTTGTACCATTTGTTGAGCCTCCAGGATACTAGACTCGATATCATTATCGATTATCAGGTTTTGTAGCAGTACGGTAGTCTCGTTGACATCTAGTCGGATCTCAGTATCGAACTCACCCAAAGTGTCAAACCATTGACGTCGATCGCGAATTTCTTGGAATGAGATCATCTTGTTGTGAATCTTTCGGCTTAGTGCATCGGCTACAACGTTTGCTTTACCAGGATGGTAACGAATGTCACAATCGTAATCACTAATCAACTCCACCCAACGACGTTGTCTCATATTGAGATATTTTTGATTGAAAACGTGTTGAAGGCTTTTGTGATCGGTGTAGACTATACATTGCGTACCATACAAGTAGTGTCTCCAAATCTTCAAAGCAAAGACAACAGCACCAAGCTCGAGATCGTGTGTTGTATAATTCACCTCGTGAACCTTCAATTGTCTCGATGCATAAGCTATGACCTTCCCTCGTTGCATGAGAACACAACCAAGGCCTTGTTTAGATGCATCACAATACACGGTGAAATCGTCGTTTCCATCGGGTAGGGTCAAGATAAGAGCATTGCACAACTTGTGTTTTAACGCTTCAAAAGCTTCTTCTTGCTCGGGACCCAACTCGAATAGTTTATTCTTTTGTGTCAAAGTAGTGAGCGGTTTTGCGATCCTCGAGAAGTTGGCAATGAATCGCCGATAATAACCAGCAAGACCAAGAAAAGAACGAACTTCGGTAGGAGTTGTAGGAACACACCAATTCTTCACAGCTTCCACCTTTGCAGGATCAACGTGAATTCCTTGGCTATTCACCACGTGTCCTAGAAATTGAACTTCCTCGAGCCAGAAATCACACTTCGAGAACTTCGCGTACAATTGTTCTTTCTTCAACAATTCAAGAACCAATCTCAAATGTAGTTCATGATCGGTGTTGGACTTGGAATAGATAAGTATGTCATCAATGAAGACGATCACAAACTTGTCTAGATAAGGCTTGCATACTCGATTCATGAGATCCATGAAGACAACAGGAGCATTGGTTAAACCAAAAGGCATCACCATAAACTCATAGTGCCTATAACGAGTACGGAAAGCAGTCTTTGGGATATCATCATCATGGACTCGCAATTGATGATAGCCAGAACGTAAATCGGTCTTCGAGAAAATAGCAGCTCCTTGAAGTTGGTCAAACAAATCATCGATACGAGGAAGAGGATAACGGTTCTTGATGGTAAGCTTATTAAGCTCACGATAATCGATGCACATACGAAACGTTCCATCTTTCTTCTTCACGAATAGAACAGGTGCACCCCAAGGCGAAGAACTAGGACGGATGAAGCCCTTCTCGGATAGCTCTTGAAGTTGACTAGAGAGTTCTTGTATTTCCGATGGTGCAAGTCGATATGGTGACTTAGCCACGGGGTTTGCTCCCGGTATCAAGTCAATTTTAAACTCGACTTCACGCATGGGAGGTAAACCACTAAGGTCATCGGGAAATACGTCGGGAAAGTCTCGTACGATAGGGACATCCTTAAGTTCTTTCCCTTTGACTTTCGTGTTGACCACGTAAGCCAAAAAGGCCATATACTTCTTGCTTAAGCACTTTCGAGCTTGAGTGCAAGACACGAGTTTAAGTCCTTTAGAAGATTTCTCACCGAACACTTTCAAAGTATCTCTAGAGGGTAACGGTATACGAAAGCACTTCTCGAAACAAATGATCTCGGCATGGTGTTTGGCTAACCAATCCATACCAATGATGACGTCGAAGCTTCCAAGTTTCATAGTGATAAGATCGATAAGAAAATCGTGCGTGTCAAGACTTAAAATGCAATCACGAATAATGACGTCAACGGTGATCGGTTCTCCATCGGCAACTTCAACGGTAAGAGGTCTTTCTAGTTTCGTATGTGACTTAGCAAGTATGGGTTCAAACTCTAACGAAACAAAACTCTTATCGGCTCCAAAATCAAATAGGACATAGGCATAAGTTTTATTAATAAGAAACATACCTGTTCAATTTTAAAGGTATTTAACGACACAGGTAACACATGAAAAGAATTAGGTCACAAAAGTTAAAGGTAGGTTAACATACCATTCACCACATCGTTGTTTGCTTGTGCTTGGTTAGCGTTGATGTTGAAAGCACGTCCTCGGGCTTGTGGAACATTACCCACAAGACGAGGGCATTGTGGGCGGAAATGACCAGGTTCCCCACAGTTGTAGCAAACACGGTTTGTGACCACGGCGGCGTTGTTAGGTGCACGGTGACAAGTCGCCACCAAGTGACCATATTTACCGCATAAAGTACAGATACAGCATGGTTGATTTCCCGGGTGATGGTACCTACAAATGTTGCACATAGGCTGAGGACCAGCATAAGCCCTAGCCCCAGGCACTTGTGCCACAGGTGCAGCCGCAGGTACAAGTTGTCTTTGGGGTTGTTTGGGTGCAGCCACGACATAGTTGCGTGCCGGTGTGAACTTGCGCTTCTTGTTGTTGTTGTTGTTGTAAGACGGTTCAGCTTTAGTCTCCTTAACAGCCTCGGTAGCCGTCTTCTCTACCTTCTTTGCACCCTTCACCGACATGGTGCCCGCTCGTATATGGTTCTCGGTGAGTTGAGCGGTGATAGTAATGGCTTCTTCAAAAGTTGTGGGTCGGCTACCCACCACAACATCTTGAATTTGTGGTGGTACACCCTTAATGAACTTCTAGATGTTGCGGGGGACAGTGTCGACCATGTGAGGCAGCAGTATACTCAACTCATGATGCCTAGTTGAGTAGGCCAAATGATCACCATCATTTTGCTTCAAGTTCCAAAACTCTTCTTCCAACTTTTGCAACTCACTTCTTGGGCAGAACTTCGCGATGGCGATGTTCTTGAACTCTTCCCAGGTAAGTGCTTGCACAGCTCCAGGTCCACGGTTTCTCTTCTCGCTATTCCACCAGGTAAGTGCCCTTTGTTGGAGCACACTAGTAGCATAACGAACCTTGAGCGTCTCGGGACACTCACAATTGATAAAAGTATTCTCCATGCTTTCGAACCACTCAAGAAGACCAGTGGCTCCTTCCTTGCCACTAAAACTAGTGGGCTTGCAAGAGCTAAAGTGTTTGAAGGTGCAAGTTTGATTGTTCCCGTGTTGGTTGTTCCCGTTTTGGTTGTTGCTGTTCTCTCCATGACCATTACCATTGTTTCTAGCGTTGGTCATTAAGGTGCTATTAAGTTCAGCAACCATGGTCGGGATGACAGCAGCCATTTGTCGGGCAATCATGGCGGCTAACTTACGATCGGAACTTCCACGCTTTCCATGATGACGAGACATGCTGGAATATACAAAATGAGTTAGATACGAGAATTGGAATAACAAGAATCATAATTCAACAAGGATAAGGCAAAAGTTGTAAGGCACATGGAATGGTTCCATTTGGTAACGCATTACCATTTGGAAACGTTGACACGTCAAGGTAAGTTGACCCACTCGCCTTAGAAATTTGTGTATGTTGACCATAGTTTATCACTCATCCCAGAAATCCCCAGGTAAGCATAACTAGTCCCATAGGATTTATGCGATATGCTTGCCTTAGCCCGAGGGCTTTTTGCCAGGAAATCCAGAATACAGGTGTCTATGTGTCACACAAATTTCTTAGGTTCATGAAATCAAAACCTTGATGAGATTTTACATAGATTAGACATAAGTCTGAGGATCCAAGTCATAAGCATAAGTATACAATTCCACGTGTTGTCGAGAATAAGATTAAAAAGTTTCATTTGTCGGGGAGAGTCAAAGTGTCAAAGGTAAGTTTAGGGAGACGAGTAAGGTATAGCATTATGTAGCATGTAACAATATATATATATTTCCAAGAATATAAATATTTTTCTATGAGGTTCATGCATAAGCTATAGTCTAGGTCACCATTTCTAATAACCTAAATCCCTATAGTTATGGGCTCTTATACCAATCTGTCACACCCCAACCTTGACGGCGGAAACGTCGAGGTGTGAGGGTTAAGATTGTTTACAGCCACATAACGCTATATTTAAATTGCAAATATTATAATCATAAGTCTTAAAATGAAATACAATCATAAGTCTCAAACAAGAAATGAGTTCAAACATTACATAACATAATGTAAACTTTTTATTTCATTAACTAGGTCCAAGTCCTAGATTATTGCATGCTTCAAAAGATCACTTTAAACTTGAGGTTGACCTGAAACATGATAAAAATAAGAGTCAACTAAAAATAGTTGGTGAGTTTCCAAGGTTTTCATACATAATATGAAAAAGGGTACAAGTAGCAATTCATATCATAGGTCATAAGCAAGTAAGGTTATAGAACACATATCGTTACAACCAAACCTCGACTTGATTACAAGTATAAAAGATTGGCTAAGTGTATTTGGTTCCCATGATGAACAAGCATACGTCATCAGGAGTCGGCAATACATCGACTTTAGCACCAAATAGGCTTGTCAGACCCAAAGATCTAAGACGTCGCCAGGCTAGCAATAGTTAATGATTGTAAACAAACTATGTATCTCATATAATCACTTACAATACACAAATAACCATGACAAAATAATAAGTTGAATTGCATGTGGTTTACAAGTCTCAAATGTGTATAAGTGTATCATGTATAAGCTATCATGTTTCACCCTAAAAGGTGTGAAATAAAGTAAAAAGGGGGCATGAAGAACTCACGTGGTCAAATAAGTATATTAGGGAGATTAATAAGATTAATAATAAGCGTCGTTCCAAAGTCGTATCGTCACAAGATACCTAAATATATATGTTCATAAGGTTAAAATTTTACAATAAGCTTAATAAATTAACATAAACTAGGTTCAATGTGATGTTTGGGGATTTTATCAATTATATTTAACAATTGAGAAAACAATTATATATTCGTGAGAACAACATACTTATATTTTATATAAATATACAATAAGTATAACATTTATAATAGTTGTAGAATATTTATATAGTTTTAATAAAGTTTTATAATTAAATAAAATGAGCACGATTTAAACTATAACTTAAGTAAACAATGGTTGAAATAATAAACTAGTATTTTTAAGTCTAAATTTCATAGAATATATATATTAACTAAAACATTCACTTTAGAATTTTAAATAAAATATAAAAACATTTTTAATAATAAATTGCAGAAAAATATTTAAATGGTTTAGAATATACGAAATTTATAAAATGAATATTCTTACAATTTTTAGAAATTTAATATATATATATATATATATATATATATATATAAATTTATACAATTTTTAAATATATATATATATATATATATATATTTAAAAGCTGTAAAACAAGTAAAAAAAATGTTGGAGGTCACTGGGTTCGAACCCGTGACCTCTAACTGAGAAGGTGAACATGGAACCAGTAGACTAAAGGCCTCAGCCGCGTTTAGATTGGGTTTTTAATTGTTTAATACCAAAGTTAAAACAACCCCCAAATTTCCACATGAACCCTAGTTCAAACGAACCCAAAATTGAGGATCAATTCGTGTAAGATAGCCGAATTGATGTTAGGGATTTTAATCCCTATGAAAAATCGAGTGTGTAGGTGAAATCAATTACCCGATTTCAAAGTGTTAATACGAGATCGAGCGAGGAACAGGTCGCGGCCTACGCACAACTTTGGTGGTTGCTCCAACGATGTTGATAAGCAAATTCGTTGTACAGGAATCTTCCAAGGATGATTAGAAACAATAGCAGTTTATCAATTTGAGGTTAGGATGCGTGAAAGATGATGAACACCTCGAGTGCAGGTCGTGTTGATGCGAGAGAATAGTTCGGATTGTTTGAGAATGATCTGATGAAATTACGATTGTTAAGAGTTTTAGGAATAGCTAACGTTCGATTTAGTTACAATTAATTTGATTATTATGGTGCTTTGATGGTCGAACGGCTTGAACTTGATGGCCGACGGTTACATAGCTCGAACGACACACATAATCAACTTTAAACTCAAATTAAAGGGTACTTAAGGTTCGAATCGTGTTCTAGAACGGTTGGGGACGGTTTTAGATAAAAAAACGTCGATTTGGTGGTTTTGGTGCCTTGCCGGACTTGGCCGGAGTCCGGCCGGCGAGGTCACCGGAAAAACGGGTATGAGAAGGGGGGGGTGGGGTTGGTTTTTGCAATTTACCAGTTTGGTCCCTGCAATTTCAATTTTTGTTATTTTATGTTAAACCTTTCTTTTTAAAGTTTCAAAACTAACAAACAACCCCCTAAACTTAATTTAATCTATAAGTTTTAAACATATTACAACTTATTATTATCATTATTATTATTATTATTAACATAAGCTTGGTTATTATTATTGTTATAATAGTAATTATTATCAATCTTATTAGCATTGTTATCATTATTGGTATTATTATTATTAGTGATATTATTATTATTATTAATAGTATTATTACTATTATCATTAGTTATTAAAAAGAATTAGAGAAAACCAAAGAAATAGGCATGATCACACCATAAGTTTCATAATTGACAAAAATGGCCCTTAGATAATAAACGAAACTAACTACATAGCTAACAAAAATACGAGATGTTACACTGAATGAACCTGGGATACATATAAAATGTGTCCCTTTGAAGATTCCCCATGAGATTGGTCAGCACAAATCTTGAGTAGTTGAAGCGAAGGCCTTTTACCAACCCGTGAACTAGGCATCCTAGTTCATAGGGAATTTGATCCCATCCCCCAAACTTGTTTGACAGGTAGTGAAGGACTATGTGAAGCAGGAACATCCAATTGTAGGAGAAATTAAACTTGTACACGGTTGACCTGCTCACATCACCGCCATATCCCATATGGGTATACGTGTCATCGAGGTCTGATTTGGAAAATTCCGTAGGAGAGCCTTCATCATGAAGCTCTAGGTGTTCCCTGATGAGTTGTTCAGATATGATCAATTCCTATCAATTCCTGACCACAAAATGCTTCACCTAATTACCCTAACTCCGTTCAGGGTTTCAATCTGACCGTTTGCCCAGAATTCAGCCATGTGATTCGAGTAAACGATGGGGTCAATAGTTAGGGCAATGTAGTATGTGGATTGGGTAAGAAAGGAGATGATTTCAAAGAAGTCAGAATCCTTGGAAGAGTCAAGGAGTGCGACTTGGTTGTGCTGAGGGTTTAGTGTCATTTTGGGGAGAGTTGCAGAGGAAATGAGTTTGAATTTGGGTAGATTGAATACGAAAGAAGCTTTAGGAAGTAAAATTGGTAAAAAAATTAAAGAAGTGAGTCAGAAGTATTTAAATGAGCGAAAATGGCGGATGGATAAGGTGAAGTGATGGTTTGGGGTATGATGTGACAAGGGCGGTAAGGTTAAATCCATTTTAAATATTCCGACATCATTAATAAAATCTTTGCTTTTTACTGAGTAGGGCCCAAAAGATTTCCGTTACATAGTAAAGCTTTCTTCCGAGGGTAAAAGTTCTTCCGAGGGTAATCTTCTTCTTCCGAAGCCAAACTTACTTTCGAAGGTAAATTTATCCTAAGAGAAATTTACTTCTGAGAGTAAGAAGGTCTTCTGAATGAAGAAGTTTTCAGGCTTCGGAAGGAGTTTTGATATACCATCAAATACTCTTCCTAGGCTAAAAACTCTTCGGAAGATGAAAACATCTTGAAGGAATTTTCCTTCGGAAGATATAGAAAATATCTTCCGAGGGTTAATTTCTCTTGAATATCTCTAATGTAATGATACCTGATGTCAATGTGCTTTGTCTTGGAGTGCTTAACTAGATTATCTGTAATAGAGATAGCACTCTTGTCGTCAATGTGGATAGGAGTACTCATGAAGTTGAATCCATAGTCTATCATCTGGTTTTGAATCCACAGCAGCTGAGCAGAGCAACTAGCAGCAGCAATGTATTCAGCTTCAGAAGTAGATGTTGAGACACAGGATTGCTTCTTGCTTTGCCATGAGATGATCCTTCCACCAAGAAATTGACATCCTCCTGATGTTGATTTCTTGTTGATGTTGCAGCCACCATAGTCGTTATCAGTGTAGCCATAGAGATTGAAGTTGGTGTTCCTTGGATACCAGAGACCGAGTTTAGGTGCTCCTTTAAAGTATCTAAGGATTCTCTTGGCAGCAACTAGGTGAGACACCTTTGGAGCAGCCAGATATCTTGCACATATGCATGTTGCAAACATGATATCAGGTCTACTTGCTATGAGATACATCAGAGATCCAATGATTGCCCTATACTGATGTTGATCAGTATCCTCCCCCTCAGAGTCAGGACAAAGACTGTGATTTCTGGGTATAGGTGTCTTGGCTGGCTTACAATCTTTCATATCAAATCTCTCTAAAATGTCATTGACATATTTAGATTGATTGATGAAAAACCCTTCCTTCATCTGTTTTACCTGAATTCCAAGGAAAAAGTCCATTTTTCCCATGGAACTCATCTCAAATTTCTTCTTCATTATGCTCTCAAAGTCTTTGCACATTTGGTCATTTGAGGAACCAAATATGATGTCATCTACATAGACTTATACGAGCAAAATATATTTCCCAGACTTTCTTATGAATAAAGTCTTGTCAATGGTACCTCTTGTGTAACCATTCTTCAGGAGAAACTGAGACAAAGTCTCATACCACAGCCTAGGTGCCTGGTGCAGCCCATAGACAGCTTTGTCTAGTTTGCACACGTAGTTGGGGTGCTGTCAGTCTTCAAACCTGGAGGTTGTCACACATAAACTTCCCTATCTATATCCCCATATAGAAAGGCACAGTTGACATCAAGCTGGTAGACAGTAAAATTCTTGGATGCAGCATAAGCAAGAAAGATCCTTACTGCCTCTAGTCTTGCAACAGGTGCAAAGATATCAGTGTAATCAATTCCCTCCTCTTGAGTGTATCCTTGAACTATTAGTCTTGCCTTGTTCTTGATTAACAAGCCTCTATCATCTCTCTTGTTTCTAAAAACCCATTTGGTGCCTATTGGTTCTTGACCGGATGGTAGCGTACATAGGTTCCAAACCTTTTGCCGTTTGAATTGAAGCAATTCCTCTTGCATTGATTCAACCTAGCTACTATCTTTCAAGGCTTCCTCTACCTTCTTGGATTCCATCTGAGATAGAAAGCATGAGTACATGCAGACATTTCCTTTGTGAGTTTGTCCCTTTGTTCTCACACCTTCAGGGACATCTCCAATAATGTTTTCAGCTGGATGAGTGCTGTGAATTCTGAGCCTAGGGATCACATCTAGTTTCATGGATAGATCCAGATTGGAAAGGTTTGGCTCAGGGTTCTGAACACTTGGTCCAGCTGATGTTTCACACTCATTCAATGAGAACTGATTGAATGAAGGAGAAACAACATCAGTATCAATTAGCTGTGAAGCAACATTAACAGTTTTTTGTTCCTTCAAAATGCTACTTCCTTCAGCTTGGTGTTGTGCATTGTCACCGGATGAGTTTTGAAGATCATTTTATTAACAACTTGTTGAAGCTCCACTGGTTCCTGAGATAGTTATGCTATCAGATCTGCCAATTGCGGGAGCTTGATTTCCAGTAACTCTTGGAGAACTTGGAAGAGGTCTGGGTAACTCAAACAGCTGGTCATCATCAGAATCACTTTGAGTACCTGATCTAGCTGAAACATTCTCACAAAAGGGTTTAGAATAGTTCGGAAACAACTCTAAATCAAAAATATGATCAGGGCCATTCCCCCTAACACAAGGAGTGTGCTCATTTACAACAATGTGGGATGATTCCTCAACTTGTTGATTTTTAATGTTATACACTCTATAAGCAATAGAGGTAGAGGAATATCCAACAAAGATAGCATCATCCGACTTTTCAGCAAATTTTGCCAAATTGTCATTTGTGTTAGGTATGGTTCACCTGCTGCCAAAGGACCTAAGAAAGCCAATGAACGATGGCCTCTTGTTCCATAGCTCATAAGAGGTTTTTCCATGTGGCTTAACTACAAGAACCTTGTTCTGCACATAGCATGCAGTGTTGACTACCTCTGCCCAGAATGTTAGAGGCAGCTTTGAATCAGCTAACATAGTTCGAGCAGCCTCAATAAGTGTCTATTTCTCCTCTCAGCAACACCATTTTGTTGAGGAGTTCTAGGAGCACTGTATTGTCTGGCAATCCCTTTTGAGTTACAAAATAAGTCAAGAACTTGATTCTTAAACTCAGTCCCTTGATCACTCCTAATTATCTTAACCTTGTGATCAATCTGATTTTCTATTTTAAGAATAAAAGATTTTAAAGTTTCAGCAGTTTCATCTTGAGTTCTTAAAAAGAATACCCATGTGAATCTAGTAAAATCATCAACAATCACAAGGCAGTATGATTTCCTTCCAATGCTCATTATACTTGTGGGACCAAATAAATCCATGTACAATAAATGTAATGGAGTGGTGATAGAGTTAACTTGTTGGATTTATGAGATGCTCTATGTTGCTTTCCTTTCAGACATGCAACACAGTTATCTTTGCAGAAACATTCCTTGTTAGGCGCACCATGTACCAAGTTATTTTTAACCAATTTTTTCATGGTTTTAAAATTAACATGACACATTCGTTTATGCCATAGAGTTCACTCATTACCATCAGCTTTGGAAAGAAAGCATGATACTTCACCCAGTAGGGAAGCATTGTTCATATCCAGCTTGTACATATCCCCTTTTCTGGGAGATATAAGAAGCACAAATACCTGAGGAATTGTCATCTCGGGTTTGAGGTTAATGCACTCATGTTCTGTGAAAAGCATTTGGTGCTTTTGATCACAGAATTGAGAAACACTTAAAAGATTGTGTTCAAGCTGTTTGACAAAGTTTACTTTGTCAACTTTTAAATTTCCATTGGATATACTTCCTCTGCCAAAAATATATCCTCTGGCCTCACCTCCAAACTGAACAGGAACTCCATCAAAATATTGAAATTGTGGAAGCAGAGATCTGTTCCCAGTCATGTGCCTGGAGCATTCACTATCTACAATCCAGAAATTGTCATTCTTGTCATATAGATGTCCCTGCACATAAGGTGAAAAGTTTAGTTTTTATTGGTAACCCAAGCCTTGTTGGTCTTGGGCTCTTCCAATGATGATGACATAATTGAACCAAAATGTATGCATGAGGGTTCAATGGATGTCTGTGAAGAAGAAGGTTGGGCTGTAGCATCTTGTCTGATCTTCCATTCCATCCCTTGGCTGATCAGTATAGATGAGCTTGTTGAAGTTTGAGTAGCATTGCATGCTTCCGAGGCTTCTTTCTTCTCGGAAGAAGCTTTCACCACCTTCTCTTCCGAAGCAGTCTTTTTCTCGGAAGGTTTCATAAGAACTCTTTTGTTTTTGAATTCTTTTCGGCTTATCTTCCAAAGCTATTTTCCCTTCGGAAGCATGAGTTTCTTCTGAAAGCAACTTTGCTTCGGAAACAAGATTTCCTTTCCTCATCACTTGAACAATGTGATAAGGTCCAAATGTGAAACCTTCTTTGACTTCTTCTTTCTTAACATTATTTGCATAATGTGTGCTTGGAGGATTGTAGTAACAATCTTTGGCCATATGGTTTTGCAGACCACATATTATGCATGCAATGTTAACCATTGTGGGATGTAAAGACTGTTGTTTCTTGCATTTCTTGTCTTCATCAACAGTCTTTCCCTTTAACTTTTGATCCTTCAGAAGGATAGGAGTGCTAGTACTCCACTCCTTTCCTAGATCAGAGTTTCCCACCACCTGGAATCCAGATGAAATAAATACACCCTTTTGTTTTGGGTCTATCTTCAACTTGGACTCAGCCACTTTCTTGGCAATTTTTATGGCTGCCTTAGCCTTGTTTCTTCTGGCTTTGGTGGTTAGGTGTTGATCATCACTTGTGGAAATAGGTTGATTTACCTGGTCCTTCCTTGTGATGGTCTCCATAGTTGTATCATTCTTCAACTTATGGGAAGGTGGGTCAGCAGATGGAACCTCTTGCTCTTCAGTCCTACACCTTGGTTGTCTAATAGACTCATAAGAATGTGGTGGAGCAATTTCATTGGTTCCCAATCCACTTTTGTTTTGGTAACAAATTTTAGAGTGGGAGGATGATGCAAGAATGGCTTGGAAGTTTTGCTCAAAAATGGCATATTTCCTAGCTTGAGCCTCAACTATTACTAGCCGGGCTTGAGCCTCAGTCAATTTGGAGATTAAAACTTTGATTTGAGTCCTATAATTGGTATTCTCATGTTTTAAAGAGGACACAGTTTTCTCTAACTCTTTAATTTTCTTTTGATAGTCAGATTCAGCCCTTTTAAAATCAGATTTTAGGATATTCAAAGACTCAATATCATATTTAATTTTCATATTGTAGTCCTGATACATTTTAACTTTAGCAACGCAAGCTGGAGTATAGAGGTGATCAAATACCTTGTTGTCTTCAGTTCCATCCATCAATGCTTGAGCATGGGTGACATCCTGCACGATGAAGCTCCAGTCAACTTCTTGAGCCACAACAACTTTTTCAGTTGACTTTCCATCAGCTTTAGGTGTGGTTGAATGTGTGGAGGCTTGAGTGGACCCCGGGTTGGATTTGGGAGCCTTGCATTCCCTTGCAAAGTGGCCTAGCTGGTTACAGTTGTAACACTTGGCTTTTTCTTTGTTAAACCCAAACTTGCTGTTAGTTGGGTTTTTGGGGAAATTTCCTTCCAGTTCTTTTAAAGAACTTCTTCGCCCTGTAAGTTAACAGATCCATCTGTTAGACAATGTCCATGCACTCAACATCATCTGGGCTGAAACATTCTAGATCATCAAGACAGAATTGAAAATCACTAGAATGTCCATTTCCTTAGACAAAGGCACAGCTGTCCTGGAAGGACTTAGCTGAGCCTATTGAGACCTTGGAGTCTCAAGGAATGTGATGTATGGCCCGGAAGAACAGGATGGCTGCTGGGAGTAAGTCAATTACTGCTGAGGTTAGGGAGTTCTTGAGCCTTCAGCAACCAGTAAAGTGTTGCAAGCAGGATGGCTTGAGGGTCTGCTCACCTGGTGGCCCTTCTTGTTCTCCATCTCTAGACGGTATCCATCAAGGATGCCATATAGTTCAGTCATGGTGAGGGAGTTCAGGTTCTCTGTCCTCTTGATAGAGACACAGTAGAACGTCCACTCATTTAGAAGTGCACTCATGAACTTTCTTGGGATATCTCTCATCTCAGGAGTCACTCCCATAGACTGAAGTAAAGAAATAAGATTCGTGTACCTGAAGTATTGCTGGCTAAGGGTCTCTCCAGCAATATAAGTGAAATTTTCAAATTGTTGCTTCAGTGAATCTTTCTTGGAGTCATTGGAGCTGGAGTACATCTGAGTCAAAGCATCAAATAGTTCTTTGGCTGACTGGTATTCTCAAGTCCCACCATGATGGAGTTGGGAATGGCAAACATCAGAACAGTCATAGCTTTGCTATCAATGTCCAGCCGCTTGTGGTCTTGATCAGAATAATCTTCAACCGCCTTCTCTTTCATAGCACCATTTCCAGAAGGTGTTGCAACCTTTGGCTTGTAAGGGCCATTGGTGATAGATTTCCACATCTTGCTGTCTTGATATCTGATGAAGCTTCAATACGTCTTCTCCATGATCTGAAGTTTTCTGGGGTGATGATAGGTGCTTTGGTCATCGTCCCAAGTTCACATTCAGATTTTTGGTTGAGGGCCATTTTGAGTGAAGTGAGTGTATGAGTGATGAAAAGGTTGTTTTGGATGGTTAGATCACACAATCAAGAGCCTAAGAAGCTCTGATACCAATTGCAGGATCGAGTTTTGTCACTCAACACGATTTTGGTCTCTCAAACTCACTAAGTCTCACTCGGATTGATGATGCAGAATCCTTCTAAGAGTTAATAATAATATACTAAGTAAATAAAACAAAACACAATAGAATAATTTTCAAGATACTTGTATATATTACTTCTCAACTCAAAGTATTACAAGACTCTTACAAGCATGTTTACAGAGTTACAATGAGAAACTATATATACTACTATCTATAGCCGGTTATACTTTGATACCAGCTGGGAACTTACAACTAAAGCAAATACTACATTGCTAGAGGTAAGGTATCCTAGATAAAATACTATCTAAGATTTGGTAGTCATGACATGTCCATGACTTACCTTTTGTCACCAACCGAAGTTGATAACTGTACTAACTGATAAGGAATGAACAGTGGAATAAAGTATGGTCAACTACATGGGCATGGAAAGCACCATGCAGTATCTCAGAGATTTGTAGTGGAGTGTTAGAGGGACCATACTTATCTCCACTTGTTCATAGTAGGTTCTTCTGAAGGTTAATTGGCTTCGGAAGAACAAGTTCTTCCAAAGCCACTTATACATCGGAAGAGGCTACTTCTTCCGAGGCTTGATTTGTTCTTCAGGCTTTCATACTTCTGAAGTCATTGTCTTGAAATCTTCTAAGTGTTGAAACTTCGGAAGAGGAAGACTTTGTCTTCGGAAGCTAGAGTTCCTCTTTGGAAGCTCTTTCGGACTTGACCTTCGGAAGCTCAGCATTTGCTTTCGGAAGTTCTCTTTTTGCCTTCGGAAGTTCCTTTGTCAGTTGCACCAAAAATGTTCTAAGTTTTTGTTTTGGTTGCACCAGCCTTACTTGATCCAACACGGTTATTTTTTCTCATTTAACATCTCCGTCACAACGTGAGGGTCCTAGATCGACATAATTATTGTTATTAATGTTTTACATTTTACATGCGTGGTTGTACGTTTTTACGCTACTTTTCGTTTGTTTTTATTTTATTCGTTATTAATTTTTTAGTACGAGCTTTTTCGGTGTTGATGGTCGCTGATGATAGTTTGACATTGGTACAACTTGGCATGGTTTTACGCCACCCATCGTAACGCGGGGGGCTTAATACTAATTTTAATTATTTACCACTCTACCCTTGGTTCCTTTTTAATATTTTTAAACATCATTTTTTGAATTTTTGTATACATGTTTAAACTTTGAATCAAATTGATTTTTGTAGTGTCTTTGGGCAAGGTGGTTGGATGGTCAAAGAAAAAATACAGGTATAATGGACGTGTAAATGGTCACAATGGAGGTTGTGGAGGTGGGTTTTATCGTTATCTATGAAGCTCGAGATAAAAATTTATTTGTCTTTATGATTTCTGTTTTGTTAAACTTATTTTGTACGTTTCTTTAGTTACATTGTTGAGTTTAAATTGGAACTCGAAACTTTTGAATGAATTACTAAATTGCAATATAAAACCTAGCCAAAACGAGCAGAACTTAGCGCTTGGTTATAAACCAAACTGAGTTCGAGTGAGCACTTTTCGCTCGATTTCTTAAATTCAAACCGAACCGAACGAATCGATTTTAAATGAACCAAGCTCCACGGAGGCTTCCTTCGGTTTGGTTCCGTTCAGTTCGTGAACAGTCCTACCGACGAGAACACACATTGCGGATCAATTATTAAGATATCATATCAATTAATTATCCCTATATTAACTGAGGTGTATGATGAACACTTATTTTTTTGTACACCTGTTCAGCAGCATCGTACAACACATTGATGCTTATGTTTGCCATCAAAAGAAGGAGAGAGAGATATTGGAATGCAGAAAAGCTTTTTCTAATTTTAAGAAAGAGAGGGTGATTCCGGTGACTTAATCCTGCCGGAGGTCGCCTTCCCGACCGTTTTTCACCTCGGTGGGTTACATTGGCGGTGATGATGGAGACGGCGACGACGGAGGTGGGTTTTCCGCTTTGATTGTGATGGTGGCGCGACGGCAGAGGCCGTTGCCGGTCCGCCGTTCTTCTGTGGTCTTTGTTCACTAGCTGTGAACGGTGGCGATAATGGTGGTGCAAATCGCATTCATCTCGCTCTGATGCCCATTTCGTCTTTATTTGGCGTCTCTGATGTCATTGGCGGTTGATTCGGTTCCCTACCGGTGACTGGGTGGCCGTGGTGGTGGGCTGAGGTGGGGCTGATCGCTGTCTCCTATCGGCGAGGGGTTGCGACGGTGGTAGTTAGACCACCACTGTTGCCCCATTGTCGTCGCGTCTCTCCAATACCCATTTAGGGTCTTTGGTTTTGTATCTCTCTCGGGTGTGGTGATTGTCACGTCTCTGGGTTTTCAGATCTGCATTTTGAGTGTTGTTCTTGGTTGTTGGCCATCGCTATTGATGCAACCCATTTAGGGTTTTCAGATCTACATTTTGGCTTTTGTTGTTGGCCGTAGGTCAGTGCCGTTAATGATGGTGTCGTCGGTCTTCGGCCGGACGTGACATGCCATTCTGATTACTGCTCGCCGACCGACCTCAATGCCTATTTTGGACTCGTCTAGCGTGGATGGTAGCGGTGGCGACGGTTGTGGTTGCACCAATAACCCTTATGTTGACCCATGTTTGAATGGATAGTTATTTTAGAGGTATAGTGTTTGTGATGCTTAACGTCTGTTGTACCGATGTCGATGACGATGGATCACACCTCATCTGAGACCGGTTGTAAGTTGGCACATCATTGTTTAAGCATCAGGTATGTCGATGACGACGAGTTATTACTCTTCTGAGACGAAAGTTGTTCTATTAGATATATCGTAATTGTGTTTACTTGCAATTGATACCGTGGGTTTTGGTAGGCGATGTTGATATCAAAAGATGATTAGTGCGTTGTTATGGCATGGTGAAAACCAATGTTTTCAGAACCGGATCGGACGTCGAACCGGACGCCTTACTGGTTTGGTGGTCGGACCGGTCGGACCGGTTGGACCGGATTTAACTATATTTTAATTATATTTATATATGTGATTAAATATATGTTGGAAATAAGGGTGTAAAGGGAGTCTCTTTAAGAATCTAACATTCTTGTCCCACATTGGTGTAACAAATAAAACATTATGTGTTTATATGTGATAACAAGGTGAAAGGTATTGAATGTCTTTATGATATCTTTTACACCATGACCTACCCGCGCGCAGGGGGGGGGGTGGTGCAAAAACGGGTTTCTGGCTGGATAATTGTGGTCGCCCACGCACGACATGCGGACACGAATGCCGTTCGAAGTAAACCGGGTCCGCGTGAAGCCGCTTTTTGCTTTTTTTGCTCTTAATTTATGGTTTAACTCCCCGTTTTTACCCATTAAAATAAAAACAAAAAAAAATAAAAAAAAAAAAAAGAAAATCCGGCCCGAACCAGCCCGGTTCTCCCGGTCCGACCGCCGGCTCGGGACAAACCGGCCGGTTCAAAGCCCCAAAAACGAATCACCCCCGACCGGACCGGACCAGGCCCCGATTCCCGGCCGAACCGGTCGGACCGGCCGGTCCGATCCGGTCTTAACAACATTGGTGAAAACAACCTATTATATATATACAATTACCAAACATAACAGAGTTTCTATATGGACCCTCACATCATATTAAACTTACTCTTTAAACCTTGTACTTTTTCTTATATTTTTTAATTATTTTGGACCAACCACATTATGACTAGTGTCCTGCACATATTTATTATATTTTTTGGTTTTTCTATGATAACTTTGAAAATATGATTTTACATAAAATTTCAAGTATATCGTTGCAAGCAAGATAGCTTTGTATACGTTTTGTTGTAAGTGTCACTCTAAATTGTATTGTGTGTGATAATATATAAATCATCGAAACATATGTTACCAAGTCGTCAAAGCTTTCTTATGCTATTTTCTCTTTCTTCATTTTTTTCTTTTTTAGGTGTTTTTTACGAGACATATATTAAATGTTATCACCTACATTTATGTTTAGTTTTTCTTATTTTAAATGTGGGGGACCATGGTAATCTTTCAACGTTTGTTTTTATTTTTATGGTTTATACTTCCGTAGCAACGCGATGTCTTAATATTAGTTAATAACAATTATATGATGCTGGAGGGCGGATTGAACGTTAATTTCAAAGATATCCCGACGACTATCGTTTCATCGAAGTGTATATCTCATTATCCACAATTGTACAAAATAGTGTTCATAACACATCTAATATCAACCTGTTTCTTATTAATTAGAGTTAATTCTAATTTTGTTTCTTAAGATCTGATAAAAGTAATATTTTTCGTTCAAAATATTAAAAACATCAACTTACCTCTAAAAGTTTCATAAGTTGTGTTAATTTCAATCCAGAAGTTTTATTACATTCCATCAAACTGAAACAACTAATAAAAATTTTTGACAGAAATTCAAACAACATCGAAACCGTTGAAGGTAAATTGGTGGTTTTAATATTTTGAAGTAAAATGTTTATTTTTGTCAAATCTCAGGGAGTAAAAATAAAACAGTAAAGTAGTTGTTATTTTATCATTGTGTTTTACGTGTTATATTATTTGTGTTATGTTATTTATCTTTTTTTATATATTACATAAAGTAGTTGTTCTTTTATCATTGTATTTTACATAAAAGAAGTATAAAATAATGTTTGTTCACCATTACGTATTTTTTAATTCATCATTTTTGAAAAAACTACAACAGATTCAAGATAACACAATAATAAAATAAAGACACAAAGAACTGCAAGAAATACACAATGATTAACATAAATTATATGAGTTGAAAAACTTATTTTTTTCTATTTTTGTATATAACGATAATGTACTTGTTTTAAATATATAAATGCTCGTTTTCTAAGCATAATATTTATAAAAAAATAATATCGTATATAAAAGTGACGAACATACTAAATGAACTTGAAAAAAGTTAACAATAGTGACCATGCCTAATATATTATCTAACAACTTTTTCCTACAATTTGATCTCAACCATTAATTAAAAAAAATAATGGCTAAATTTTTTTATTTTTTATTTTTTTGAACTTTTTAGATTAAAATCACTTTTTATTTAAACCCTAACATAAGGGGTTGTTTGGCAATTTTCGAATGATTAAGTGATGAACTAGTAAGAGATCTAAACCATTAATGTTGAACCATTAAGAGGTCTGAACCAATAAATGCTAAACCATTAAGATGTCAGAATCATTAAGAGCTAGTATATCGCTTAACTATTTAAAGGCAAATATCTGACCAATTCAGATAAGAGATCTTAACCGTTCAGCATTAGACCTCTTAACCATTCAGCATTAGTATAATGACTAACTATTCATCGGCAAATGTCTGAATCATTTAGAAATTTGCTCCCGAAACAAACAGTCTGAACCATTAAATGCTGAACCATTTAGACATCTGAACTATTAAGAGGCTGATTCAGATGCTACCAAACAACCCCTAAGTTTTATACGGACGAACACTTACATTTCTCTATTCATATTGTGTAATTTTAAATTGGAGTGTTCTGAATAACTTTTGAATTTTGTTCCTCTCTTTTAGATTAAAATTATCTTCATGGTACTTCAAAAACTAAATTGGATATGACAAGGTGTTGAAGAACGAGTGTGTAATTTGTTTGATAAATTGTTAGGTAATCATAAGAATTCGATACCCAAAATCAGAGCAAATTAATGATTCTTTATAATCATCATAACCATCATAAGGAAATTACAACAGTAGAGAAGTACGTTACTAGAAAGAAGTTACTACTGATCTTTAATTTTACTACTAAACGTTAGTCACTATGGAAGACCAAAGTTGCTACCGAACTTCATTTCTACTACCAAAGAACAAATTTTCTGTTTGAACTTTACTATTACTGCCAAAAAGTTGTATTTCTATTTATGATCTAAGTTACTCTTGATCATGATATTCCAGCAACTTTTATTAACTCTGTCCCTTCGTGTCACACCCTTAAAATCCGCATGTGGGGTTTTACCGCGACGCATGTGAACAACCATGATCCAAGTCATTAGTTACTCCGAGCAACTCTCTATGGATTTTAAAAACTAACCTTGGAGTTTAAAAGATTAATACATTGTGAAAGCATATAGTAAATATTCCAAACCCAAAGTATTTAAATG
The DNA here is from genome assembly GCA_025215565.1 of Flaveria ramosissima. NCBI lineage: Eukaryota > Viridiplantae > Streptophyta > Magnoliopsida > Asterales > Asteraceae > Flaveria > Flaveria ramosissima. The sequence goes on along the minus strand of CM046037.1, from coordinate 31,071,247 downwards.
TAAATGCACAAAACACGCGCACGAACCATTGTTTAAATGTACGTTTAAAAACCAAATCTTAACAGATGAATGTTCAAAAGCACGCTTGACCCTTGTTGTGCTTCTAGATGCCCCTGTTACTAACTACATGAGAAAACCATACTAAAGTGTCAACACAATGATTGCTGAGTTCAAGAGTTTATAAGTAACACAAACAAAAGCATTTGTAAAACATAAGTAAGTGTATTGAGATAGATAGCTAGCCTAAATTAATAAGTAATAACAATAGTGATTTCGCAATCAAAGCTGACTATTTTCGGTTGTTGTGTGGTAATAAGTTAGTTAATTACTGCAGGACCGTTTAAGGGCTTAAACACAATTACAACACAACAACACAATGAGGAGATTAACTAAACTTTAATCAAACAGTGAACTTGGAAACCAAAGTGATACAAAGAACACAAGTAAAGCAAGAGACAGAACAAGAGAGTATGGGTTTCAAGGAGGCAGTATATTGCTTTCTCAAGTTCTTTTACAAGTGTTACAAAGCATAAAGAAAGATACAAGAACTTGAAATACTTATACTACAACCTACAGCCGGCTATACTTTGAAAGCCAGCTGGATACAATTGACTAGACACTAACAAAATCAATTGTAGGATCAAAAGGCATATTTGCCTTTTGACCTTGTGACTATGACATGCCATAGCTCACATCCTTATACATTACAAAAAGGATAAAGTACATGAAGTGGAAAGTTACAGACTCAAGACCTCAATATACAGTTACCAAAAGCAAGGCCCTTTTCACCAACTCATGTAAGTTGGTGACTTTACAGAGATGCAGCGGAAAAGGTGCTTTATGGAACAGTACATCAGATAAAGCATGTGTACTAAAAGTCTTCGGAAGAAATCTGTCTTCATAGGTTGAAGCTTCGGAAGACTTTGTCTCTGAAGCTTCGGAAGACTTCATGTTTGGCTTCGGAAGATATTGGTCTTGGCTTCGGAAGATTTTACACTTAGAGTATTTTCTAATGCTTTGTGTAAAACTTCCGAAGCATTCTTCACTTCAGTACTTAGTGCATGTTGCTGAGACACTTAGGCTGTTTTGGGTTGCATCAGACTTCAGGAATCCTTACAAACTCCCCCTAGGCCGATGCTACCAAAACACTTAGAAGATCTTCAAATGTTGGTAGTCTTCAGTACAATCAGGACCATTCCTTTCTTCATGAGATGGTCAGGATCATCAAGACTCTCATAATATCTTCTCATCTCAAAGAGATCATGCAGAGGTAAGTTGATTATGTCTTGCCATGAGTAGACATTCTCAACACCTTGATCTCTGATAACATTCCATCTTTCTGGATTGGTAGAGTAAGTCCAGGACAAGATGGGTGTCTCACTAGTTAGAGGAGCCACTTGAATAGGAGTTGTTTGGGCTGCCTCATCATGCACCTCCTCAGGTTGATCTGATTCAGCCTGAGGTACAAAGGTAGATGACTTTGGCTTCTTCTTCTTAGTCTTTGGTTTAGAAGCCATCCTCTTCTTCCTCTTGGATGTCTTTAACTGAGAAGACTGGTTGCAGCACCATGTTGATCATCAGTGTCTTTCTCAGTTGGGTGTTCCTCCCTCACAGGTTCAGAAGGAGAGGGAGTTTGACCCTGCCTAGGATCAAAAGATGAAGCTTGCTGAGGCTCAGCTGGAGGTGCTGGTTGAGGTGTCTCTGGTTGTTCAAACTTGACCTCCACTTCAGGTGGGACTTGACTTGGAAGAGAGTGCAAGTCAATGAGTTCTCCACTTTTAATCTTCTGCTTGATCACCCTAATATGCTCATCCATAGTGGATAGAGACATGGGGCCAAGTCTCCTTCCGGAGAATCCATACAGCTTCAAGAAGCTCACCATTCTTTGTTGTCAGCAGACTTCTTTGCATTCTTTTGAATGATGGCTCTTGACTTTGCAGCTTCTTCCCTTAGCTTCCTTTTAGTTGTCTTTCTTTCCTTGACTAACTCAAGCTCAAGTTGCTTTAGATACTCGAACTCAATGAAGTCATAGGACAAGGGAAGAAGTGCATCTGCCTGATAGAAGCCTGTGGCACTCAGGTAGTTGATCATCTTGATCCTATCTTCTTCTTTATCTACCTGAGGTTCTTGTGGAGCCACATCTTCCTGTGCAGGACTTTCTTGAACTGGTGAGAGAGTGGGAGCATGCTTGTAAGTCTTTTCTGTCTCTTCTCCTCTTTGAGTTGGAGAAGTATCCTTGCATCCTCTTTCTCCTTCAACTCTCTTGACACTTCCATGTCAGCCAGTTCATTTAACTCTTCTAAGGGGAGGGAGATGATTTCATCAATGTCATAGTTCCTGGTCTGTAGATAGGTAATCCTGACTGCCCTTAACTCATCATCTTGAGTATTTGGTCTGGGAGCAGCCCTGATTGCAGCTTGCATGAAGCTAGATGACCCAGTAGAACTTTCTCCCCTTAGTCTCCTTTTCCTCTCTCTCTCTTCCTCCTCAATTTCCTCAGGAGTCATTATCCTTTTCCCTTTGTCACCAACAGACCTTTGTGACTCAGGGTGGATTGAAGCTTGGCCTTCATTGCTTGGAGTAGCTTCCATGCTCTGGCCAGAGAGAGGCTGAGAAACACCTTCACCAGCAGATGTCTCAGATGGAGTTTGGACCTCTGCAGCAGTTGTTGATGATGAGACAGGGGTCTCAGGTTCTGCCACTGGGCCTTCAGTCAAGGTTTCCCCTATGAAACTAATCTTAGGGTCCACCTCAACATCCAGTTGACCGATGACATTGCCTGATTCCCTAAGTCTCCTTCTTAGAGTAAACTCTGCAAGGATCTTGTCTTGGATTCTTTGAGCCAGCCTGTCAGCTTGTCTTGAATTGCTTGGATTGACAAGTGGCAAGTTGACTAAATCCAGTCTTTCATAGAAGCTCAGGCTTTGGAATTGAAAAATTCTTGTTGGCCTTGAACTCTCTGAAGTATAAGGGCTCTCCTGTCATCATCATACCTCCACCTTATGATGTAGTTGCCAGTTCCTTGTGGTGGAGATGAGACAGCCCTTGGTATACCTTCCTCAAAGAGACTCCTGATGAGAGAGTCTATAGAGTCCACATTAATGTGAACTTGAGGAAGTTGCTGAGAATGCACAACAGCAAGTGAGGATGGTGAGTCCTCTATGTCCATTCTCTCTGAAGAACTCCCAGGTTCTGTGGTTGTAACAACTTTCTCCCCCTTTTTGGTAGCATCACCCACTTGCATAGGTGAGCTGGAGGATAAGTCAATCACTTCCACAGGTTCTTGTGTTCCTGGTTGAGCTCTCCTTAAAGGTCTCCCAGCTAGTTTTTCCTGCAGATATGAAATCTGGAGTTGCTGATCATTGACCCTGTTTTGCAGGGTAGTCACCTGAGATTCCAAGTGACTAACCTTAGAGACTAAATAGGTGCATGTTTTTGACAATTTTTGCACCTTTAGTCTCAAATTCCCCTCATCTTCATCAGAAGATTCATTGGGGGATGAGATGATTGGACCAAAGTCCTCTCTCTCACCACCAGCTTGAGTTTCTTGGCTGCTGGTTTTCCTCTGCTCACTGGCAGCCTCAGTTGAGATGCCAGTGGGCTGAGTTGCCATGGTTGAGGTCTTAATGATGTAATCACTTTCAAAAGTGAGAGCCTCTTCCATATGGACATCCTGAACAGGTTCAGAAGTGTCCACCTCAGTAATAGGTGACTGATGGGGGATAGACTGAGGAGAGTCAGAGGTACTCATCTCTCTTTGAGTAGGGGAGGAGAAGAGAGACTCATGGTACTCACTGAATCCTAAGTCTTCATCAGTGTAAAAGGATAGGTTGGGAATTGGTTGGTTGAGATCCAAAGGCTGGGGATGGTAGCTGTCCCCTGAAGGTTGTTCACTTGAGTGTTGAGACTCAGAGTGAAGCTTAAGGTTGTTGGGCTAGTGAGCTCATCAGGTGAGCTTGAGGAACCTCAGCCCTGATAGGTGAAGTAATGGGAGTGGTTTGCTCCTCAGGAGAAGTGGGAGCTCTAGTGTCCACTTCTTCCTGTAAGGTTGAGTATTTGGGGGCCTGCACAGACTCAATAGCCTGAGCAGGGGTTCGTTTGGATTTTCTTTGGTAGGTGAGGGTGATTTCTGGTCTTTTTAAGGGTAAGGACAAAAGAGGTGTGGGTTCAACACTAGCTTGTGTTGCTAGGTTGTCACCTTGAGCAATGAGCTCTAACATTTTTGGGACTAGGGCTGTTTCTACCCCTGAGAAGCCTACAGTTGGCTTCTTCATTATTTTAAAGATGTCGGGCTTCATCTGTCCCAATTTAAGAATATTACTTGTTTCCCTCAACTGTGAGCCCAGTTCACAGTTGAGAATGTGTTGAACATATCTAGGAAACATGTAATACTCTAAGGAGTCTAAGTTTGCAAGTAAATTAGTATAAACAAATTGTGAATACCTGAACTTGACCCCCTGAACCATTCCATGAACTATAAAGGAGAGATCCTCAGGAATCTGGTCCCATCCACCATGCTTGTTTGACAAGCTGTGGATAACCACATGGAGCAGGAATTTCCATTGGGATGAGACCTTCCCTTTCCTAAAGGTCTTTACAGAGAAATCTCCCTCATAGCCCATCTGCTCAAAAGAATGATTAACAGCTTCTTTTGGGAAGGACACCTCACCTTCTTCATCATCCAGCTGCAAATGTTGATTAATGATGGCCGGAGTGATGAAGATTGTCCTCCCTTGCACTGTGGCAGACAGTGCCTTCTCCCCATCCATAATGACCTCTTGGCAGGTCTTCCAGAATTCAAGCAAGTGATCCTCATATAGAGTAGGATCAATGGTCAGGGAGGTGAAGTAGTTTGACAGAGTCAAGAATTGGCAAATCTCTGAGAAACTTGCATCTTTCTCAGAGCTTAACAGAGCAACTTGATTATGTTGCCTGTGAAGTTGCATGGAGAAATCAGGGTTGTTTCTGCGGTTAAGGTTGGCCATTTCAGAAGCTTAAGGGTGAAGAAAGGTAGAAAGCAAAGGCGGTTTAGAGAATTAGGTTAGAGAAACAGTAGAATTGAGGAAGATAGTGGAAAGAGGGGGAACCGTTGGGTATTTATATGAAAAGGGATTTGAACCAAAGTTAATGAAAGAGGATAAACTTTGAAATCCGGAAGTCGGTCCCACCTCTGAAAAGGTAGTTTACTTTTGCTCAAAAAGTAGTTTTCTTGGAATTCGAAAAGCTTCCGAAGTTTATTTGTCTTCGGAAGTTTTGATTGAAAAAGCTTCCGAAGCTAAAATGGCTTCGGAAGATTTTCCTGAGAGTCTTGAAGATTTATGCTTCGGAAGAGAAATAAACCCTTGAATGCTTTGTATAGGAATAAACAAAGCTTCCGAAGGTTAATTTTGCTTCGGAAGGAAAAGGTCCTTAAAAATAAATAAGTGTCTGAGATAAGAATTTTAAGCTTCGGAAGATGAATTTGACTTCTTCCGAAGGTAAAATCTCTTAGACAGTTATGTATTTTAAAGACATGTTTTTCTTCCGAAGATAAAATTTTATCTTCCGAAGTATCAAAAATTTTCAAGAATCTAAGGAAAGTCTTCAAAAAGAATTTTACATCCAAAGAAAACATGAGCTTATGAAAGTGATGAACTAGACAACTTAGGACACACATATTTTAAGAAGAAATAATTAGAATTAGTTTTAAGAAAAAGTCTACTCAAAGTTAATCATCCCAATAGCTGATATCAGATACTTAAATCTCTGTTCATCAAAAGCTTTTGTGAACAGATCAGCATATTGTTCATCTGTATGAACTTTGACTAGTTTAATTAATCCCTTTTCATAGTTATCTCTTATTAAATGATACCTGATGTTGATGTGTTTGGTCCTTGAGTGCTGCACAGGGTTCTCAGTGATAGAGATAGCACTATTGTTGTCTATGTGGATAGGAGTCTCTTTGAAGTTAAATCCATAGTCCAGCATCTGATTTTGAATCCAAAGCACTTGAGCACAGCAGCTTGCAGCAGCAATGTATTCAGCCTCAGCAGTTGATGCAGACACACAGGATTGTTTCTTGCATTGCCATGAGACAACCCTTCCACCAAGGAATTGACATCCCCCAGATGTAGACTTTGCAGTCATATTGCAACCACCATAATCACTATCTGTATAGGCATACAGATTGAAATTTGGATTCTTTGGATACCATAGACCAAGTGTTGAAGCACCTTTGAGGTATCTTAAAATCCTTTTCACAGTGATTAAGTGAGACATCTTAGGGTTGGCTTGATATCTTGCACAAATACATGTAGCAAACATGATATCAGGCCTGCTAGCTGTAAGATACATAAGAGACCCAATCATAGCCCTGTATAAGTGCTCATCTACACACTCCCCCTCAAGATCTGGACCAAGGGAGTGGTTTCTGGCTATGGGTGTCTTAGCAATCTTACAATCAGTCATGTTGAACCTCTTGAGTATGTCTTGAACATACTTTGACTGACTTATGAAGATGCCATCTTCAACCTGCTTCACTTGAATTCCCAGAAAGAAGTTGAGTTCTCCCATTGAACTCATCTCAAATCTGTCTTTCATCAGCTTCTCAAAGTCTTTGCAGAGCTTTGGATTAGTTGAACCAAAGATGATGTCATCAACATATACTTGAACCAGCAATAAGTCATTTCCCTGTCCTTTGATGAAGAGAGTTCCATCTATAGTACCTCTCTGTATCCATGTTTACAAAGATACTCAGATAGTGTCTCATACCACTTTCTGGGTGCCTGATGCAGCCCATAAAGAGCTTTGTCAAGCTTGCAGACATAATCAGGATGATCAGGATCTACAAAACCAGGTGGCTGTTTGACATAAACCTCCTCATCAATCACTCCATATAAGAAAGCACACTTTACATCAAGTTGGTAGACCTTGAAGTTCTTGGATGCAGCAAATGCCAGGAATATCCTAACAGCTTCTAGTCTTGCTACAGGAGCAAAGACATCAGTGTAGTCAATCCCTTCTTCTTGTGTGTATCCTTGAACAACTAGTCTTGCCTTGTTCTTGATGATGATTCCTCTATCATCCTTCTTATTTCTAAAAACCCATTTGGTTCCAATGGTAGTCTTCCCATGAGGAAGAGGACAAAGGTTCCAAACTTTCTGCCTTTTGAATTGAAGCAGCTCTTGTTGCATAGCTTCAACCCAACTTCCATCCTTTAGAGCTTCATCAACTTTCTTAGGCTCTATCTGAGATAAGAAACAAGAGTGAAGACAAACATTTGCTTCATGGGTTTGTCCTCTTGTTCTTACCCCTGTGACAACATCTCCAATGATGTTTGTGGTGGGGTGAGACTTGTGGATCCTTAGCTGAGGGATCACAGCAAGTTGTTGAGAAAGATCTAAATTTGAGAAATTTAGATCTGGTCTGGAAGATTCACCCTCCACATTATCACACTTATCAAGATTAACTTGATCCAATGAGTGTGAGACATCATTGATGTTGTCATCTATGGTATGGTTATTAGCATCAAGAAATTCCTGATCACTATCACCATCACCATTGTTGTCTTCTACAAGTGAGGTGTCTTTATCTGGTTGAGAGGCCTCTGAGCTGGAATTTGAAGGCATGCCAGATGTATCAGCTGAATTTGTCATTGTTGTGCTGATAGAAACCTCATTTGCTGAAGTAGTTCCAACTGGAGCTGAAGATGTATGAGTTGAAGGTCTTCCTAGCTCAAATCTTGGATCAGGATCACCTGTATTTAGATTTTCTGCAGATCCTGAAACATGCTCACAAGATTTGTTAAAACAGTTGGTAACTAAATCAAGATCAAACAGCCAATCCGGACCAGAACCAGCCACACAAGGAGTGTGCTCATTGAAAGTCACATTGGCTGACTCCTCAACAATTCTAGTTCTGAGATTGTATACTCTATAAGCTTTAGCTTGAGAAGAGTATCCAATGAAGTGTCCATCATCTGATTTCTCAGCAAACTTGGCAATTTGATCTTTGGTATTCAAGATGGTGCAGGGACATCCAAATGACCTGAGAAAACCAATGAAAGGTTTCCTCTTGTGCCAAAGTTCATAAGGAGTCTTACCATGTGTCTTAACTACTAAAACTCTGTTTTGCACATAGCAAGCAGTATTAACTGCCTCTGCCCAGAAGGTGATAGGCAGTTTAGAGTCAGACAACATAGTTCTTGCAGCTTCAATAAGTGTCCTGTTTCTCCTCTCAGCAACTCCGTTTTGCTGAGGAGTCCTGGGAGCACTATATTGTCTTGTAATACCTTTTTCATCACAAAATGTATCAAGGATTTGGTTCTTGAATTCAGTTCCTTGATCACATCTTATGGTTTTGACCTTGTGATCACATTGATTCTCAACTTTTAAGATGAAATTCTTCAGAATCTCAGGGGTTTCATCCTTAGTTCTAAGGAAGAAGACCCAAGTGAATCTTGTAAAATCATCTGTGATCACCAAACAGTAAGAGGTCCTTCCTAAACTCATTACACTGGTGGGGCCAAAGAGATCCATATGTAACAAGTGTAGGGGAGTAGTGATGGAGTTCTTTTCCTTAGGCTTGTGAGATACCTTTGTTGCTTCCCTTTCAGGCATGCAACACAATGATCATCACTTGTAAACTCTTTCTTTGGCATTCCAGTTACCAGATCATGTTTAATTAATTTATTCATGTTCTTAAAGTTTACATGGCACATTCTTTTATGCCATAGGAAAGACTCATCACTATTTGCTTTAGATAGAAAGCATGAAACTTCTCCAGAGGGAGATGTTTCTTGCAAATCCATCTTGTACATGTTCCCTTTCCTGGGGGCTCTGAGCAGGATATGCTCATGAGGAATGACCACTCCAGGCTTGAGAACAATGCACTCATGCTCAGTAAAGAGCATGTTATGACTCTGATCACAAAATTGGGATACACTCAGAAGATTGTACCCAAGCTCCTTAACAAAGTTTACCTTCTCAATGCTGAGCTTACCATTTGTGACCTTGCCCCTTCCAGAAATGTAACCACCTTCATCTCCTCCAAAAGCAATGGTCCTCCATCAATTCTCTCAAAATTATGGAGTAGAGACCTATTGCCTGTCATGTGCCTGGAACAGCCACTGTCAATTATCCAGACATTCCTGTTTGTCTTGAGCTGTTCCTGCACAAAGAAAATGATTAGTTACATTTGGAAACCCAAGCCTTACTTGTCTTGGGCTCATTAAGTGTAATAGAAGGTAATGCAACAGTAATAGATCCTATGGTTGTACTATGGGGATCTTCAGCTGTTGTTGATGGAGAAACCTCAGTCATTTGGTCTTTCTTAGACTTCCACACCACCTTTGGAGTCTTGGACTTGACCTTCAAAACCTTAGAAGCTTTTGGAACTTCACAAGTTTTGATGACTGATCTTCGGAAGAATCTACAGTCACTGCAGCAGACTTCAGTGCTTCGGAAGAACTCCTTTCTTCCGAGACCAACTTTGCTTCCGAAGGTAATTTTCCATTTACCTTCTTCTTTGATTTGGAGCTTCCGAAGGAAACAGATTTTCCTTCCGAAGCTTGAGACTTCTTGAGACTCTTTGAAGTCTTTGTTTTGGTCATGTGGACAGTACTTTTAGGATTGTATGGGCAATCCTTAGCAATGTGAGAAGTACTTTCACACATAACACACAACATTTTCTTCTTCAAAGAAGTCTCCTTTGAGAGCAAGACTGGCTTTGGTCACATCCCTTCTCCACCTTCATCTTGGTAGATGCTGAGACAGTTCCTTTGGGCTGTGAACTGTTCTTGGAGTTTGATGGTCCAGGCTGTGCAGCAGTGGTACACAGCAGCTCAGTCTTCTTCTTTGTACTGAGATGATTTGAACAAGAACCAGAACTCTTAGCTGAGGAGTTTTGGTGATGTCTTCAGTCCTTACTACTTTGAAACCTGCAGAGATAAAAACTTGTTTCTGCTTAGCATCAAAAGTAGCCTTGATTTCTTGAGCCTTCTTTGCTTTCCTTTTGCTCTTCCTGATCAAGTTCTTTCTCTTGGACTTGGTCATCACAGTTGATTTCTTCTCCTCAGAAGGATAGTGGCCCTTGGAAGAATCCTCTTCTTCACTCTTCTCAGAGGAATTCTTCACTATCACTTCTTCATCATCCTCACTTATAGGATCTATGAGAGGAAGCTCATCTTCATAAGTTCCACACCTAGGAGATCTTACAGACAAGATTGTGTGTGGAGGAGCTATCTCATTTGATCCCAGTCCCTGTCTATTTTGATAACAAACCTTGTTGTGTAGGGATGAGGATATCATGTTCTTGAAGGTCTCTTCTTCAAGAACACTCTTCTCTGCCTTGGCTTTGCTGATCACAAGCTCAGCCTGGCACTCAGTCAACTTAGTGATGAGATCTTGGATCTGAGTTCTAAAATCTGTATGTTCATGTTTTAGTACTGAAATGGTTTTCTCCAAGTCCTCTATCTTTAACTTGTAATCATTTTTAGACTTTCTCATCTCTAGGTTGTAGGACCTGTATCTATTTACTTTAGCAATGCATTCAGGGGAGCAAAGATGTTCCAATACCTTGGCTTCATCATGGTCAGCCATCAGTGCTTGGTTTGGAGAAGCATCCTCCACCTGAAAACTCCAGTCAAAGCCTCCCTCTTCAACAGCAACAGCAGCATGTTGCTTTGTCTTCTCAGCCTGAGGGGCTTTGTCAGTGTAGTTTGGTTTGGGTTGTGTTTGGCCCCCATTTGCTTTAGGTGCCTTACACTCCCTAGCAAAGTGACCCATAAGGTTACAATTGTAACACTTAACTTTGCTTTTATCCAGCCCAAACTTACCACTGGTAGCATTGCTTGGAAATCTTCTTCCTGTCTCTTGTAGAACTTCTTGGCTCTGTGAGTGAGGAGAGCCATCTGCTGAACTATCTCCATGTATTCCAGGTCATCTGGATGGATACAGTCCAGGTCTTCAAGAGTGAAAAGATAATTCCCACAGCTTTCATCTGCAGACACAAAGGCTTGAGAAGAACTTGTCTCTTGGAATGGGCTTCCTTGAGTAAAGTTCTCCCTTGGTGTCTCCGGGAAGGTGATGAAAGGACCCTTTTGTGAGTTGTCAGGGTAGCATATGAGATGATGTTGGGGTTCTATGCTGTCCCTTTCAACCACATGAAGGGCTGAACCATTTGATTGTTGGAGTTGCCAGATGAACCTTGCATGTTCATCTCCATCTGGTATCCACTGAGAATCCCATACAACTCTGTAAGAGTAAGAGTCTTAAGGTTCTCAGTCCTGAGTTGTAAGGTTCTCTCAGTCCTCTTGATCACCACACAATAGTGTGTCCATTGCCTAGGAAGTGAGGACATGAACTTCCTTACAATGTCCCTGTTCTCAAGAGGAACTCCTCCATCCACTAGGGTATCCACAATCTCAACATACCTGAAGTATTGTTGAGTCATGGTTTCACCTGCTTTGAAGGTGAAATTCTCAAACTGCTGCTTCAGAAGATCTTTCTTGTTCTCCTTGGCTTCAGAGGAGCCTTCATACATCAGCTTCAGTGCATCCCACAGCTGTTTGGCTGTCTTGCACTTCTTAAAACCTCTGTATACAGAGTTTAGGAGAGCAGTCTGAAGAGCAGTCATGGCCTTCCTGTCAATCTCTACTCTTTTTCTATCTTCATCTGAGTAGTTGGCCACATCTTTAGGAATCATACCAGCACTAGTAGCAGAAGGGGTGCTGGGTATGAAAGGTCCATTCTCAACAGATTCCCACATTCTTGAATCAAGAGACCTGATGAAGCCTTCCATCCTCATGCACCAGGTGTCAAAATCATCAAGAGTGATCAGTGGGGATTTGTTCATGGTTCTAGTCTCCATATCAGTCTTTGAGATGGAAGCCATTTGAAGAGTTTAGCTTTTGTGTGTGTGAGGGATCTTAAGATGGTTAGATCTTATATCAAGAGCCTGGAAAGCTCTGATACCAATTGCAGGACCGTTTAAGGGCTTAAACACAATTACAACACAACAACACAATGAGGAGATTAACTAAACTTTAATCAAACAGTGAACTTGGAAACCAAAGTGATACAAAGAACACAAGTAAAGCAAGAGACAGAACAAGAGAGTATGGGTTTCAAGGAGGCAGTATATTGCTTTCTCAAGTTCTTTTACAAGTGTTACAAAGCATAAAGAAAGATACAAGAACTTGAAATACTTATACTACAACCTACAGCCGGCTATACTTTGAAAGCCAGCTGGATACAATTGACTAGACACTAACAAAATCAATTGTAGGATCAAAAGGCATATCTGCCTTTTGACCTTGTGACTATGACATACATAGCTCACATCCTTATACATTACAAAAAGGATAAAGTACATGAAGTGGAAAGTTACAGACTCAAGACCTCAATGTACAGTTACCAAAAGCAAGGCCCTTTTCACCAACTCATGTAAGTTGGTGACTTTACAGAGATGCAGCGGAAAAGGTGCTTTATGGAACAGTACATCAGATAAAGCATGTGTACTAAAAGTCTTCGGAAGAAATCTGTCTTCATAGGTTGAAGCTTCGGAAGACTTTATCTCTGAAGCTTCGGAAGACTTCATGATTGGCTTCGGAAGATATTGGTCTTGGCTTCGGAAGATTTTACACTTAGAGTATGTTCTAATGCTTTGTGTAAAACTTCCGAAGCATTCTTCACTTCAGTACTTAGTGCATGTTGTTGAGACACTTAGGCTGTTTTGGGTTGCATCAGACTTCAGGAATCCTTACAATTACCCCTTGTTTTATAAATTATAAAACTAACTTCTTGAATGTTTTTTAATCATCTTTCATTTCAAAATATTAACACTTAATAAACCAACTAATAACATACAAATTAAATAACAATCATCTTGCATTAACATTATGTAATTCACATAGTTATATTGTAACGCTTAATCCATAAACTAACACTTAACACTTCACATAATAATTATCATAATTATTATTCAAGTTAACATCACTTAACCCAATATTAATTATTTGTAAAGTCACCGACATTCAACGACAACTAGTGTGTGCTCAAGATACGTATATGCAAGATCTAACAGTACTAACAGAGTTTTGGTAAATGAAAATTAAAAAATATCACATTATCATCATGTTGAAAGAATTTTCGTCATGAAAGTTGCGTTATATAATTTCGCTACATCACTGACCTACTGCCATGGCAACAAGAAATCGCGTGAGTTGTCACATCATCCCCATGTTTGATAAAATTTCGTCTCGAAATTTAATCAATACCTTTGACAGCCTTTGTAGTCGTTTCGAGCATGAGGATACTTAAGCTTTACCTGATTCCCACGTTTGCATGTGAATTCCGGTCCACGTTTTGAGTTCCAGCGAACCTTAACTATAAGGTATCTTGCTTTGCTTGAGGGTATTAACCTCACATCCATAATCTTAAGCGGTTCTTTGATGAATCGTAATTGTTCATCTACTTGTACTTACTCTAGTGGTACAACCAATGTCTTGTTAGATAAGCACTTCTTTAAATTCGAAATGTGAAAAATATTATGAACTCCATTCAACGAATTGGGTAGATTTTTTATCTGTATGCCAATGGACTGATTGTTTCTAGAATCTCAAATGGCCCAACACACCTTGGGTTAAGCTTGCCTCATTTTCCAAATCGAATCACACCTTTCCACGATAAGACTTTTAGCAGGACCTTTTCCCCGATTTGAAACTCCAAGGGTTTTCTTTGCTTGTCAACGTAGCTCTTTTTTTGATCTCGTGTTGTAGCCATATGATTTCGTATTTGTATGATATTTTCCGTAGTCTCATGCACCAATTCAGGGTCTATCAGTTGACTATCACCAACTTCCACATAACAAACCAGTGATCTACACTTTCGCCTATATAGTGCTTCCAATGGTGTTGCCTTGATAATAGTGTGATAGTTGTTGTTATAGAAAAACTCCACCAAGGGTAAGTGAACTTCCCAATTATTCCCAAAATCAATCACACAAGCTCGCAATGGCTTCCAAGGTTTGAATATTATGCTCACTCTACCCATTTGTCTGCGGATGGTAGGCAGTACTCGTATATAAACATGTACCTAAGGATTTCTACAATGATTGCTAGAAATGAGATGTGAAACGAGTGTCACAATCCGAAATAATTGAGATTGGTACACCATGTCGAGAAACCACTTCTTTTAAATAAATCCGGGTTAGCTTATCCATCTTATGTGTTTCTTAAATTGCCGGGAAATGAGTGGACTTAGTTAACCGATCCACGATCACCCATATCTTATCACAACCACTAGGATTTCTTGGTAACTTTGTAATAAAGTTCATTCAGATTTGTTCTCACTTTCATAAAAGAATCTCAGGTTATTGTAGTAACCCAGATGGCTTTTGGTATTCAACCTTCATATTAGAGTAGGTTAGACACTTTCTCATATAGGTAGCCAAATCTGTTTTCGTATTAGGCCATCAATAGTGTGCTTTTAGGTCATGATACATCTTGTCGGAACTAGGATGTATAGAGTACCTAGACTTGTGTGCTTCACTCATAATCACGTCTCTTAAATTCCATACATACATACCCAAAATCTGTCCATGAAATAATGAATTCTATAAGCTTTCACTTCAAGTTGTTTTATTTATCCCATGCAATTTTGATTCAACATTTCCCTCTTTCAAACCTTCCATCTAAGCTTCCTGGATTTGCTCGTACTTTTCTAGGTTTCGCAGTTTCCTTCCAACTTAAGGCATCAGTGACTACATTCGCCTTTCCTGGGGGATATTTAATAGCATAATCACAATCGTTTAATAATTCCACCCAGCGTCGCTACCTCATGTTCAACTCTTTCTGCTAAAAGATATGATGAATACTCTTGTGATCGGTGTATATAGTGCATCCGAAACAGTACAAGTAATGTCTTAAGATCTTCAAGGAAAAGACTACAACAGTTATTTCCAGATTATGGGTCATATAGTTCTTCTCATGCACTTTCAATTTCTTGAGGCATAGGATATCACCTTGTCGCATAAAAACACAACCTAGTTCTTGAATAGAGTCATCACAGTAAACCATGAAATCATCATTCCCATCTGGCAATGATAATATTGGTGCAATGCAAAGTTTCTATTTTAACAACTGAAAAGCGACTTCTTAACTTTCACCCGATTTATACGCCATTCTCTTATGAGTCAAACTAGTGAGAGGTTAAGCGATCTTGAAAAATCCCTTGCAGGACCGGTGAAGGGTATACAATTACAACACAACAACACAATGAGGAGAGTTACATAGAACACTTAAAAGATCAAATAGGAAACTGGTTAACTTAAGTGAAAGATGCTAAGAACACAAGTAAAAATGAGACAGAATAAGATAGCAAACAACACAAGTATTTGGTTTTCAAGAATGTTGTATATTACTTCTCAAGTTCTTTTACAAATGTTACAAAGCATACAATAGAAAGTTACAAGTACTTGAGATACATTATACTACATCCTACAGCCGACCATACTTTGAAGGCCAGCTGGATACATAAGACTAGACAACAAAATCAAATGTAGAGTCAAAAGGCAGATTGCCTTTTGACTAGTGACTATGACATGCCATAGCTCACATCCTAATATATTACAAAAAGTATAAAAGTACATAAAGTAGAAAGCACAAACTCAAGACCTTAATGTACAGTTACTAAAAGCATGAACCTTTTCACTAACTCATGTAAGTTGGTGACTAAACAGAGTTGCAGCGGAAAGGTGGTCCAGCTTTATGGTAAAGTACATCAGATAAAAGCATGTCTCTAAAAGTCTTCAGAAGAAATCTGTCTTCACTATTTGGCTTCGGAAGATTTTGTCTTTGAAGCTTCGGAAGACTTCACTTTTGGCTTCAGAAGATGTTGGTCTTGGCTTCGGAAGATTTTACACTTAGAATATTTCTAATGCAAGGTGTAAAACTTCCGAAGCATTTCTACTTCTGTTCTTCAGTGCATGCATGCAGAGAGACTTTGGATGTTTTGGCTGTATCAGACTTATATGAATCCTTACAAACTCCCCCTAGGCTGATGCTAGCAAAACATTTGAAGATCTTCAGCTTTTGACAGTCCTCATAATGATGATGACCATGCCCTTATTCATTAGATGGTCAGGATCACTCAGACTCTCATAGTATCTTCTCATCTCAAAGAGATCATGCAGAGGTAGGTTGAATAGGTCTTGCCATGTGTAGACATCTTCACCACCTTGATCTCTGATCACATGCCATCTCTCTGGATTAGTTGTGAAGGGCCAGGATAAGATGGGTCTCTCAGATGCAAGAGGAGCCACTTGGATTGGAGTTGATTGGGCTGCCTCTTCATGCACTTCCTCAGGTTGATCTGACTCAGCCTGAGGTATAGAGGTGGATGATTCAGGCTTCTTCTTCTTCTTTGACTTTGGTTTAGAAGCCATCCTCTTCCTCCTCTTTGAGGACTTTAACTGAGAAGACTGGTCTGCAGCACCTTGTTGATCAGTCTTGTCTTGCTCAATGGGGTGATCCTCCCCTACAGGTTCAGAAGGAGAGGGAGTTTGACCCTGCTGTGGATCAGAAGATGAAGCTTGCTGAGGCTCAGCAGGAGGTCCAGGTTGTGTTGTCTCAGGTTGTTCAACCTTAACCTCTACTTCAGAAGGAGCTTGACTTGGAGGGGAGTGTAAGTCAATTAGCTCTCCACTTTTGATCTTCTGCTTGATTACCCTAATGTGCTCATCCATTGTAGATAGAGACATAGGGCCAAGTCTCCTTCCAGAGAATCCATACAGCTTCAAGAAGCTCATCATCCTTTGTCTGTCAGCAGACTTCTTCATGCTCTTTTGGATAATGGTTCTTGACTTTGCAGCCTCTTCCCTCATCTTTCTTTTTGTTGCCTTTTGTTCTTTGAGTACTTAAAGTTCAAGCTGTTTGAGATACTCAAACTCAATGTACTCAAAGGACAAGGGAAGAAGTGCAGATGCCTGGTAGAGACCTGTGGCACTCAGGTAGTTGATCATGTTTTTCCTATCTGTTTTCCTTGTCTACCTGAGGTTCTTGTGTAGCTGCCACAGTCTCTTGCACAGGGCTTTCTTGAACTGGGGAGAGAGTAGGGACATGCTTGTATAATCTTTTCTGTCTCTTCTCCTCTTTGATTTGGAGAAGTAGCCTTGCATCCTCTGCTTCCTTCATATCTCTTGACACTTCCATGTCAGCCAGTTCATTAAGTTCCTCTAAGGGGAGAGATATAATCTCATCAATGTCATAGTTCCTCGTCTACAGGTAAGTAATCCTGATTGCCCTGAACTCATCATCTATAGTGTTTGGTCTGGGGGCAGCCCTGATTGCAGCTTGCATGAAGCCTGAAGACCCAAAGGAACTTTCTCCCCTTAGCTTCCTCTTCCTCTCTCTCTCCTCCTCCTCAATCTCCTCAGGAGTTAGAATCCTTTTCCCTTTGTCACCCACAGACCTTTGTGACACAAGGTGGAGAGAGCTTTGGCCTTTATTGCTTGGTATAGCATCCAAGCTCTGGCCAGAGAGAGGTTGTGATACACCATCACTAGCAGGTGTTTCACTGAGTGAATGGATTTCTGAAGTATTTTTTGGTGTGATAGGGCTCTCAGGCTCTATCACTGGGCCTTCAGCCGAGGTTTTCCCTTTGAAGCTAATCTCAGGGTCTGCCTCAATATCCAGTTGACCAATGACATTACACGATTGCCTTTGCCTCCTTTTTAGACTGAACTCTTCAGTAATTCTGTCTTGAATCCTTTGTGCCAGCCTGTCAGCTTGTCTAGATTGACTTGGGTTGACAAGTGGCATGTTGATCAGGTCAAGACCTTTATAGTAGTTCAAGGTCTGAAAGTTGAACACCTCTTGTTGCCCTTGAACTCTTTTAAGAATAAGGGCTCTTCTGTTAGCATCATACCTCCACCCAATAATGTAATTTGAAGTTCCTTGGGGTGGGGATGATATAGCCCTTGGAATGCCTTCCTCAAAGAGACTCTGAATGAAAGAGTCAATAGAGTCGACATCAATGTGAACTTGAGGAAGTTGCTGAGTATGCAAAATTGCAAGTGAGGATGGTGAGTCCTCAATGTCCATACTCCCTGAAGGACTCCCAGGTTCTGTGACTGTAATGACTTTCTCACCCTTTTTGGTATCACCCTCTTGCATAGGTGAGCTAGGAGTTAGGTCAATCACATTCATAGGTTCTTGTGTTCCTGGTTGAGCTCTCCTTAAAGGTCTCCTAGCTAGTTTTTCCCTGAGATAAGACATCTCAAGTTGCTAATCATTGACCCTGTTGTGCAGGGTAGTCACCTGAGATTCAAGGTGACTAACCTTAGAGACTAAATAGGTGCATGTTTTTGATAGTTTTTGCACCTTTAGTCTCAAGTTCCCCTCATCTTCATTAGAAGAATCATTGGGGATGAGATAATTGGACCAAAGTCCTCTCTCTCACCACCAGCTTCAGGTTCTTGGCTGCTGGATTTCCTTTGCACATTGACAGCCTCAGTTGAAGTGTCAATGGGCTGAGTTTTCATGGTTGAGGTCTTAATGATGTAATCACTTGCAAAAGTGAGAGCCTCTTCCATATGGATCTCCTGAACAGGTTCAGGTTGATCCACCTCAGTAATAGGTGACTGATGTGGGTTAGACATAGGGGACTCAGAAGCACTCATCTCTCTTTGAGTGGGGGAAGAGTAGAGAGACTCATGGTACTCACTGAAACCTAAGTCTTCATCAGACAGAATTCAAGGTTAGAAATGGGTTGGTTTAAGTCTAAAGGCTGGGGATGGTAATTGTCCCTAGAAGGTTATTCACTTGAGTGTTGAGACTCAGAGTGAAGGCTTAAGGCAGTTGGGCTTGTGAGCTCATCAGACTAAGCATGAGGAACCTCAGCACTGGTTCTTGAAGAGATGGGAGTGGTTTGCTCCTCAGGGGAAGTGGGAGCTCTAGTATCCACTTCCTCCTGTATGGGTGAGTGTATGGGGGCCTGCACAAGCTCAATAGCTTGAGCAGGGGTTTGTTTGGATTTTCTTTGGTAGGTGAGGGTGATTTGTGGTCTTTTGGGTGGTTGGGAGGTAGAAGGTGTGGGTTCAACACTAGCTTGTGTTGCTAGGTTGTCATCTTGAGCAATGAGCTCTAACATTTTTGGGACAAGGGCTATTTCTACCCCTGAGAAGCCTACAGTTGGCTTCTTCATGATTTTAAAGATGTCGGGCTTCATCTGTCCCAATTTAAGAATATTACCTGTTTCCCTCAACTATGAGCCCAGTTCACAGTTGAGAATGTATTGAACATATCTAGGAAACATGTAATTCTCTAAGGAGTCCAAGTTAGCAAGCAAATTTGTCTAAACAAACTGAGAGTACCTAAACTTGACCCCTTGAACCATTCCATGCACTATAAAAGAGAGATCCTTAGGAATCTGGTCCCACCCTCCATGCTTGTTAGACAAGCTATGGATAACCACCTGGAGCAGGTATTTCCACTGGGATGAGACCTTCCCTTTCCTGAAGATCTTTACAGAAAAATCTCCTTCATATCCCATCTGCACAAAAAAATGATTAACAACTTCCTTTGCCAAGAACAACTCACCTTCTTCATCATCCAGCTGTAAATGAGTGTTGATGATGGCCAGAAAATGGCAAACCTCTGAGAAACTATCATCTTTCTTAGAGTTCAACAGAGCAACCTGGTTGTGTTGCCTGTGGAGTTGCATGGAGAAGTCAGGGTTGTTTCTGCGGTTTAGATTGGCGATTTTGAGAAGGTTAAAGGTGAAGGAAGGTGAAGAACAAAGGCGGTTTGGGAGAATTTAGGTTTAAGGAATAGTGTAATTGAAGAAGATATTGACAGAGGGGGGAACATTTGGGTATTTATGTGAAAAGGATTTGAGACAAAGTTAATGAAAGAGGATAAACTTTGAAATCCCGATGCCGGTCCCACCTCTGAAAAAGTAGTTTACTTTTTCCCAAAAGTAGTTTTCTTGGAAGTCAAGAAATCTTCCGAAGGTTATTAGCTTCGGAAGTTCTGAAGAAAAAGCTTCTGAAGGCACATTGGCTTCGAAAGATATTTCAAAGGTTTTTGAGAATTTTGCTTCGGAAGAGAATTAACACTTAGAGTTTTTAATCTAAAAAGAATGACAACTTCCGAAGGTAAATTGCTTTCGGAAGAAAATTGTTCTTATAAAACATAAAATTACTTAAGTTGATTTTAAGCTTCGGAAGTTATTTCAGAGATTTCTTTCGAAGGTAAAATTACTGAAGCAGTTATTTGTTTACTAAGACATAAATTTCTTCCGAAGGTAATTTTAAATCTTCCGAAAAATAAAGAGATCAAAATTTTCAAAAATCTAAGGAATGTCTTTTGAAAATATTTTCTTCCAAAGAAAACAAGGGCTTATGAAGATGATGAAATAGACAACTTAGGACACACAGGTTTTAGAAATAATATGATTAAGTTTTAAGAAAAGCTATTCAAAGTTAATCATCCCAATAGCTGATACAAAATATTTAAATCTTTGTTCATCAAAAGCTTTGGTGAACAGATCAGCATATTGTTCATTTGTGTTAACTTTGACTAGTTTGATCAATCCCTCTTCAAAGTTATCTCTAATCAAATGATACCTGATATTGATATGCATTGTCCTTGAGTGCTGCACAGGATTTTCTGTGATTGAGATAGCACTGTTGTTGTCTATGTGGATGGAAGTCTCTTTGAAGTTGAATCCATAGTCCAGCATCTGATTTTGAATCCAAAGCACTTGAGCACAGCAGCTTGCTGCAGCAATGTATTCAGCCTCAACAGTTGATGCAGACACACTGGATTGTTTCTTACATTGCCAAGAGACTATCCTTCCACCAAGAAATTGACATCCCCCTGATGTAGACTTTGCAGTCATGTTGCAACCACCATAGTCACTATCTGTATAAGCATACAAATTAAAGTCAGAATTCTTTGGATACCAAAGGCCAAATGATGAAGCACCTTTGAGGTATCTTAAAATTCTTTTGATAGTGATCAGGTGTGACATCTTGAGGTTGGCTTGATATCTTGCACAAATGCATGTAGCAAACATGATATTAGGCTTGCTAGCTGTGAGGTACATAAGAGACCCAATCATTACCCTGTAGAGATGCTCATCAACACACTCCCCCTCAAGATCAGGTCTAAGGGAGTGGTTCCTGGCTATGGGTGTCTTAGCAACCTTACAATCAGTCATGTTGAACCTTTTAAGTATGTCTTGTACATACTTTGACTGACTTATGAAGATGCCATTGTCAACTTGCTTCACTTGAATTCCTAGAAAGAAATTAAGTTCCCCCATGGCACTCATTTCAAACCTGTCCTTCATCAGCTTCTCAAATTCTTTACAGAGCTTTGGATTAGTTGACCCAAAGATAATGTCATCTACATATACTTGAACTAGCATTATGTCATTTCATGTTCCTTTGATGAAGATAGTTCCATCAATAGTATCCTTTTTGTATCCATGCTGACAGAGATACTGAGATAGAGTCTCATACCACTTCCTTGGTGCTTGGTGCAGCCCATAAAGAGCTTTATCAAGCCTGCAGACATAATCAGGATGATCAGGATCTGCAAATCCAGGTGGTTGTCTGACATACACCTCTTCATCAATCACTCCATAGAGAAAAGCACACTTGACATCAAGTTGGTAGACCTTGAAGTTCTTGGATGCAGCAAAAGCTAGGAATATCCTGACAGCTTCAAGTCTTGCTACAGGAGCAAAGACATCTGTGTAGTCAATTCCTTCTTCTTGAGTATACCCTTAAACAACTTGTCTTTACTTGTTCTTGATGACAAGTCCTCTATCATCCTTCTTATTCCTGAACACCTATTTGGTTCCTATGGTAGTCTTCCCTTGAGGAAGAGGGCATAGGTTCCAAACCTTTTGCCTTTTGAATTGAAGCAACTCCTCTTGTATAGCTTCAACCCAACTTCCATCCTTTAGAGGCTAATCAATTTTCTTTGGCTCTATCTGGGACAAGAAACAAGGGTGAAGACAAACATTTGCATCATGGGTTTGTCCTCTTGTTCTTACCCCTGAATCAACATCTCCAATGATGTTTGTGGTAGGATGAGACTTGTGGATCCTTAGCTGAGGGATCACAGCAAGTTGCTTAGACAAATCTAAATTTGATAAATTTTGATCTGACAAGGAGGATTCACCCTCCACATCAGCACACTTATCAAGATTCACTTGATCCAATGAGTGTGTGACATCATTGATGTTGTCTTCAATGGAGTGGTTATCACCATCAAGGAATTCCTTATCACTTTCACCACCACCATTATCTCCAACATTTGAAACTCCTTCATCTGAGTTTCGTGCCTCTAAGCTGGAATTTGAAGGCACCCCAGAAGTATCAGCATGATTTGTCATTGAAGTGCTAGTAGAAGCTTCATTTGCAGGATTGGTTACCACTGGAGCTAAAGGTGTGTAGCTTGAAGGTCTTCTTAGCTCAAATCTTGGGTCAGGATCACCTATAGGTAGTATATCTGTGGACCCTGAAACATGCTCACAAGATTTGTTAAAACAGTTGGTAACTAAATCAAGATCAAATAGCCAATCCGGACCAGAACCTTTCACACTGGGAGTGTGCTCATTGAAAGTCACATTGGCTGACTACTACTCTAGTTCTGAGATTGTATACTCTATAAGCTTTAACTTGAGAAGAGTATCCAATAAAATGTCCATCATCTGATTTCTCAGCAAACTTGGCAATTTGATCTTTGGTATTCAAGATGGTGCAAGGACATCCAAATGACCTGAGAAAGGTTTTCTCTTGTGCCAAAGTTCATAAGGAGTCTTACCATGTGTCTTAACTACTAAAACTCTGTTTTGCACATAGCAAGCAGTGTTCACTGCCTCTGCCCAAAAGGTGATGGCAGTTTAGAGTCAGACAAGATAGTTCTTGCAGCTTCAATTAATGTTCAGTTTCTCCTCTCAGCAACACCATTTGCTGAGGAGTCCTGGGAGCAAGATATTGTCTTGTAATACCTTTTTCATCACAAAATGTATCAAGGATTTGATTCTTGAATTCAGTTCCTTGATCACATCTTATGGTTTTGACCTTGTGATCACATTGATTCTCAATCTTTAAGATGAAATTCTTTAGAATCTCAGGGTCTCATCCTTAGTTCTAAGAAAGAACACCCAAGTGAATCTTGTAAAGTCATCTGTGATCACCAAACAATAAGAGGTCCTTCCTACACTCATTACACTGGTGGGGCCAAAGAGATCCATATGTAATAATTGTAGGGGATTAATGATGGAATTTCTTTCCTTTGGCTTGTGAGATACCTTGTGTTGCTTCCCCTTCAGGCATGTAACACAATGGTCATCACTTGTAAACTATGTCTTTGGTATTCCAGTTACCAAATCATTCTTAATTAATTTATTCATATTTTTAAAGTTTACATGGCACATTCTTTTATGCCAGAGGAAAGACTCATCATTATTTGCTTTAGATAGAAAGCATGAAACTTCTCCTGAGGGAGATGTTTCTTGCAAATCCATCTTGTACATGTTCCCTTTCCTAGGGGCTCTGAGCAGGATGTGCTCATAAGGAATTACCACCCCGGGCCTGAGAACAATGCACTCATGCTCAGTAAAGAGCATGTTATGACTCTGATCACAAAATTGGGATACACTCAAAAGATTGTACCCAAGCTCCTTGACAAAGTTTACCTTCTCAATGTTGAGCTTACCATTTGTGACTTTGCCCCTTCCTATAATGTAATCTCCTGCATCTCCTCCAAAAGCAACTGGTCCTCTATCAATTCTTTCAAACTTTTGGAGTAGTGACCTATTGCCTGTCATGTGCCTGGAATAGCCACTGTCAATGATCCATACATTTATGTTTGTCTTGAGTTGTTTCTGCACAAAAGAGATGGTTAGTTATATTTGGAAACCCAAGCCTTATTGGTCTTGGGCTCATCAAAAGAAGTTGAAGACAATACAATAATAATTGATCCTATAGTCATGCTAGAAGGATCATTTGCTGATGTTGATAAAAAACTTTCAGCCACTTGGTCTTTCTTTGACTTCCACACCACCATTGGAAGCTTAGACTTGACCTTCAATACTTCAGAAGTTTTGTTGACTTTGGAAGTTTTGATGATTGGACCTTTGGAAGATCTTACTTTCATTGCAGCAGGCTTTAGTGCTTCGGAAGTATTCCTTTCTTCCGAGACCAATATTTCTTCTGAAGGCAAGTTTCCACTTGTCTTCTTCTTCATTTTGGAGCTTCCGAAGGTAAGAAATTTTCCTTCCGAAGCTTTCTTCTTCTCCAAACCCTTAGAAGTTTCTTTCTTGGTCATGTGGAGAGTACTCTTTGGATTGCAAACACAATCCTTAGCAAGATGAGAGGTACTCCCACACATAACACAATCCACTTTCTTCCTTCTAGGACTTTTCCTTTGTGAATTAGGCTGAACTTGATCACTTTCCTTCTCCATCTTCATCTTTGCAGATGTTGTGGCAATTCTTGTGGGGATAGAACTACCTTTGGAGCTAGATGATTCAGGTTGTACAGTAGTGGTGCACAACTGATCAGCCTTCTTCTTGATGATGGGATGATTTGGACATGAACCCGAACTCTTGTTGATGGAGTTCAAGTTGGTGTCTTCAGCCTTCACCACTTCAAATCCTGCAGGAATGAAGACTTGTTTCTGTGCAAAGTTGAAGGTGGCCTTGATCTCTTGAGCCTTCTTGAACTTTCTTTTGGCCTTCCTGATCAAGTTCTTTCTCTTGGACTTGGTCATCCTAACAGCTTTACTCTCCTAAGAGGGATGGTGACCTTTCTTAAAATGCTCTTCTTCACTTTCTCTGAGGCATTCTTCACCATCTCCTCTTCATCCTCTTCAGTCAAAAGGGTCTATGAGAGGAAACTGATCTTACAGACAAGGTTGTGTGTGGAGGAGCTATCTCATAAGATCCCGATCCCTACTTATTTTGATAACAAACTTTTGCATGCAAGGATGAGGATATTACGTTCTTGAAGGTCTCTTCTTCAAGAACACATTTTTTTGCCTTTGCTTTGCTGATCACAAGCTCAGCCTGACATTCAGTTAACTTAGTAATAAGGTCTTTGATTTGAGTCCTGTAGTTTGTGTGCTCATGTTTAAGAGTTGAAATGGTTTTCTCTAAGTCCTGTACCTTTAGTTTATAATCATTTTCAGCTCTCTTAAAATCAGCTTTTAAGATATTTAAGGACTCAAGATCAGATCTTATTTCTAAGTTATAGAGCTTGTATCTATTAACTTTAGCAATGCATTCAGGAGTACAAATATGTTCCAATACCTTGGCTTCATCGTGGTCTGCCATGAGTGCTTGGTTTGGAGATGCATCTTCTACCTGAAAGCTCTAGTCAAAGCCTCCTTCTTCAACAACTACTGCGGCTTGCTGCTTTGGCTTCTCATTCTGGGGAGCTTTGTCAATGTAGTTTGGTCTGGCTTATGTTTGACCACCATTTGTCCTTGGTGCCTTACACTCCCTTGCAAAGTGTCTCATCTGGTTACAGTTGTAACACTTTACTTTGCTTTTATCCAGCCCAAACTTTCCACTAGTTGCATTGCTTGGAAAATTCCCCCCTGTCCTCTTGTAGAACTTCTTGGCTCTGTGAGTGAGAAGAGCCATCTGCTGAACTATCTCCATGTACTCCAGATCATCTGGATGGATACAATCCAAATCTTCAAGGGTGAAGAGAGAGTTGCCTGTGGTTTCATCAGCAGAGACAAAGGCATGAGAACTTGTCTCTTGGAAAGGACTTCCTTGAGTGTAGCTTTCTCTTGGAGTCTCTGGGAAGGTGATGAAAGGGCCTTTTTGTGAGTTGTCAGGGTAGCATATCAGATGATGTTGTGGTTCAATGCTTTCCCTTTCAACCACATGGAGGGCTGAACTCAGTTGATTGCTGGAGTTACCAAATGAGTTTTGCATATTCATCTCCATCTGGTAGCCACTAAGAATACCATACAACTCTGTAAGAGTAAGAGTCTTAAGGTTCTCAGTCCTCTTGATAACAACACAATAATGTGTCCATTGTCTAGGAAGAGAGGACATAAACATCCTTACAATGTCCCTGTTCTCAAGAGTTACTCCAACATCCATTAGAGTATCCACAACCTCAACATACCTGAAGTATTGTTGAGTCATGGTTTCACCTACCTTGAAGGTGAAGTTTTCAAACTGCTGCTTCAGGAGATCCTTCTTGTTCTCCTTTGCTTCAGTGGACCCCTCATACATCAGCTTCAGTGCTTCCCATAGTTGCTTGGCAGTTTTGCACTTCTTGAAGCCTCTGTAGATGGAGTTTGGAAGAGCAGTTTGAAGGTCTGTCATGGCTTTCTGATCAATCTCTATTCTCTTCCTGTCTTCTTCAGAGTAATCAGCCACAGCCTTTGGAATCATACCACCACCAGTAGCAGAAGTGGTGCTTGGTATGTAAGGTCCTTCAACAACAGAGTCCCACATCCTGGAGTCTTGAGACTTGATGAAGCCTTCCATTCTTTGACACCAAGTATCAAAATCTTCAGGAGTGATCAGTGGAGACTTTGTCATATTCCCAGTTTCCATATCAGCTTTGGTAATAGCTACCATTTCAATTGTTAAGTATTTTGTGTTTGTGAGTGATCTTAAGATGGTGAGATCTTATATCAAGAGCCTAGAAAGCTCTGATACCAAATGTAGGACTGGTGAAGGGTATGCAATTACAACACAACAACACAATGAGGAGAGTTACTTAGAACACTTAACATATCAAATAGGGAACTGGTTAACTTAAGTGAAAGATGCTAAGAATACAAGTAAAAATGAGACAGAACAAGATAGCAAACAACACAAGTATTTGGTTTTCAAGAATGATGTATATTGCTTCTCAAGTTCTTTTACAAATGTTACAAAGCATACAATAGAAAGTTACAAGTACTTGAGATACTTTATACTACATCCTACAGCCGGCCATACTTTGAAGGCCAGCTGGATGCATAAGACTAGAAAACAAAATCAAATGTAGAGTCAAAAGGCAGATTGCCTTTTGACTAGTGACTATGACATGCCATAGCTCACATCCTAATATATTACAAAAAGGATAAAGTACGTAAAGTAGAAAGCACAGACTCTAGACCTCAATGTACAGTTACCAAAAGCATGGACCTTTTCACCAACTCATGTAAGTTGGTGACTAAACAGAGTTGCAGCAGAAAGGTGCTCCAGCTTTATGGTAAAGTACATAAGATAAAAGCATGTTTCTAAAAGTCTTCGGAAGAAACCTGTCTTCACTTTTTAGCTTCGGAAGACTTCACTTTTGGCTTTGGAAGATGTTGGTCTTGGCTTCGGAAGATTTTACACTTAGAATATTCCTAATGCAAGGTGTAAAACTTCTAAGCATTTCAACTTCTGTTCTTCAGTGCATGCATGTTGAGAGACTTTGGATGTTTTGACTGCATCAGACTTATAGGAATCATTACATCCCTCAATAAAGCATCGCTAATATCTTTCCAACCCAAAAGTTTCCATATCTTACTAGGGGTCTTAGGAACTGACGAGTTCTACATTTCCTCAGTCTTAGTAGGATCCACATGTATTCCCTTATCATTTACATTATGCCCTAGACACTACATCTCACGAATCCATAAGTCACACATTCAAAAGTTCGCGTACAGATGTTCCCTTTTAAGCAATTCCAAGATAAGGTGTAGATACTCCTTGTTTTCCTCCTTAGTCTTAGAATGCATCAATATGTCATTGATAAACATGAAAACAAACTAATCAAGGTAGGGTTTGCACACACTGTTCATAAGATCCATAAACAACATTGGTGCATTAGTCAACCTAAATGGCATGACCAAGAATTCATAATGGCCATAGTGAGTTTTGAAAGCACTCTTCGAGATGTCTTCCTCACGAACTCTTAGTTGATGATAACCAAACCTAAAATTAGTCTTGGAATAATAGCTAACTTCCTGAAGTTAATCAAACAGATTATTGATTCGAGGCAAAGGATATTGGTTCTTGATCATAACCTTGTTAAGTTCTTTGTAGTCAATACACATTTGAAATGTGCCATCCTTATTTTTAGCATATAGGATAGGGGTTCCTCATGGTGATAAGCTTGGTTGGATAAACCCTTTATCCAACAGCTCCTGAGGTTGTGTCGACAACTCTTGCAGTTCGTTAGTTCTAATTGGTAAGGTGCTCGTGTAATTGTCTAGGAAGAGAGGACATAAACTTCCTTACAATGTCCCTGTTCTCAAGAGTTACTCCAACATCCATTAGAGTATCCACAATCTCAACATACCTGAAGTATTGTTGTGTCATGGTTTCACCTACCTTGAAGGTGAAGTTTTCAAACTGCTGCTTCAAGAGATCCTTCTTGTTCTCCTTTTCTTCAGTGGACCCCTCATACATCAGCTTCAGTGCTTCCCATAGTTGCTTGGCAGTTTTGCACTTCTTGAAGCCTCTGTAGATGGAGTTTGGAAGAGCAGTTTGAAGGGCTGTCATGGCTTTTTGATCAATCTCTATTCTCTTCCTGTCTTCTACACAGTAATCAGCCACAGCCTTTGGAATCATACCACCACCGGTAGCAGAAGTGGTGCTTGGTATGTAAGGTCCTTCAATAATAGAGTCCCACATTCTGAAGTCTTGAGACTTGATGAAGCCTTCCATTCTTTGACACCAAGTATCAAAATCTTCAGGAGTGATCAGTGGAGACTTTGTCATAGTCCCAGTTTCCATATCAGCTTTGGTAATAGCTGCCATTTGAGTTGTTAAGTATTTTGTGTGTGTGAGTGATCTTAAGATGGTGAGATCTTATATCAAGAGCCTAGAAAGCTCTGATACCAAATGTAGGACTGGTGAAGGGTATGCAATTACAACACAACAACACAATGAGGAAAGTTACATAGAACACTTAACATATAAAATAGGGAACTGGTTAACTTAAGTGAAAGATGATAAGAATACAAGTAAAAATGAGACAGAACAAGATAGAAAACAACACAAGTATTTGGTTTTCAAGAATGATGTATATTGCTTCTCAAGTTCTTTTACAAATGTTACAAAGCATACAATAGAAAGTTACAAGTACTTGAGATACTTTATACTACATCCTACAGCCGGCCATACTTTGAAGGCCAGCTGGATGCATAAGACTAGAAAACAAAATCAAATGTAGAGTCAAAAGGCAGATTGCCTTTTGACTAGTGACTATGACATGCCATAGCTCACATCCTAATATATTACAAAAAGGATAAAAGTACGTAAAGTAGAAAGCACAGACTCAAGACCTCAATGTACAGTTACCAAAAGCATGGACCTTTTCACCAACTCATGTAAGTTGGTGACTAAACAGAGTTGCAGCAGAAAGGTGCTCCAGCTTTATGGTAAAGTACATCAGATAAAAGCATGTCTCTAAAAGTCTTCGGAAGAAACCTGTCTTCACTCTTTAGCTTCGGAAGACTTTGTCTTTGAAGCTTCGGAAGACTTCACTTTTGGCTTCGGAAGATGTTGGTCTTGGCTTCGGAAGATTTTACACTTAGAATATTCCTAATGCAAGGTGTAAAACTTCCGAAGCATTTCAACTTCTGTTCTTCAGTGCATGCATGTTGAGAGACTTTGGATGTTTTGACTGCATCAGACTTATAGGAATCCTTACATCCCTCAATAAAGCATCGCTAATATCTTGCCAACCCAAAAGTTGTCGTATCTTGCTAGGGGTCTTAGGAACTGACGAGTTCTTCATTGCCTCAGTCTTAGTAGGATCCACATGTATTCCCTTATCATTTACATTATGCCCTAGAAACTGCATCTCACGAATCCATAAGTCACACATTCAAAAGTTCGCGTACAGATGTTCCCTTTTAAGCAATTCCAAGATAAGGTGTAGATGCTCCTCGTTTTCCTCCTTAGTCTTAGAATGCATCAATATGTCATTGATAAACACGATAACAAACTAATCAAGGTAGGGTTTGCACACACTGTTCATAAGATCCATAAACAACATTGGTGCATTAGTCAACCTGAATGGCATGACCAAGAATTCATAATGGCCATAGTGAGTTTTGAAAGCACTCTTCGAGATGTCTTCCTCACGAACTCTTAGCTGATGATAACCAAACCTTAAATCAGTCTTGGAATAATAGCTAACTTCCCGAAGTTAATCAAACATATTATTGATTCGAGGCAAAGGATATTGGTTCTGGATCATAACCTTATTAAGTTCATTGTAGTCAATACACATTTAAAATGTGCGATCCTTATTTTTATCATATAGGATAGGGGTTCCTCGTGGTGATAAGCTTTGTTGGATAAAACCTTTATCCAACAGCTCCTGAGGTTGTGTCGACAACTCTTGCAGTTCGTTAGGGCTAATTGGTAAGGTGCTCGTGTAATTGTCTAGGAAGAGAGGACATAAACTTCCTTACAATGTCCCTGTTCTCAAGAGTTACTCCAACATCCATTAGAGTATCCACAATCTCAACATACCTGAAGTATTGTTGAGTCATGGTTTCACCTACCTTGAAGGTGAAGTTTTCAAACTGCTGCTTCAGGAGATCCTTCTTGTTCTCCTTTGCTTCAGTGGACCCCTCATACATCAGCTTCAGTGCTTCCCATAGTTGCTTGGAAGTTTTGCACTTATTGAAGCCTCTGTAGATGGAGTTTGGAAGAGCAGTTTGAAGGGCTGTCAAGGCTTTCTGATCAATCTCTATTCTCTTCGTGTCTTTTTCACAATAATAAGCCACAACCTTTGGAATCATACCACCACCAATAGAAAAAGTGGTGCTTGGTGTGTAAGGTCCTTCAACAACAGAGTCCCACATCCTGGAGTCTTGAGACTTGATGAAGCCTTCCATTCTTTGACACCAAGTATCAAAATCTTCAGGAGTGATCAGTGGAGATTTTGTCATAGTCCCAGTTTCCATATCAGCTTTGGTAATAGCTGCCATTTGAGTTGTTAAGTATTTTGTGTGTGTGAGTGATCTTAAGATGGTGAGATCTTATATCAAGAGCCTAGAAAGCTCTGATACCAAATGTAGGACCGGTGAAGGGTATGCAATTACAACACAACAACACAATGAGGAGAGTTACTTAGAACACTTAACATATCAAATAGGGAACCGGTTAACTTAAGTGAAAGATGCTAAGAATACAAGTAAAAATGAGACAGAACAAGATAGCAAACAACACAAGTATTTGGTTTTCAGGAATAATGCATATTGCTTCTCAAGTTCTTTTAAAAATGTTACAAAGCATACAATAGAAAATTACAAGTACTTGAGATACTTTATACTACATCCTACAACCGGCCATACTTTGAATGCCAGCTGGATGCATAAGACTAGAAAACAAAATCAAATGTAGAGTCAAAAGTCAGATTGCCTTTTGACTAGTGACTATGACATGCCATAGCTCACATCCTAATATATTACAGAAAGGATAAAAGTACGTAAAGTAGAAAGCACAGACTCAAGACCTCAATGTACAGTTACCAAAAGCATGGACCTTTTCACCAACTCATGTAAGTTGGTGACTAAACAGAGTTGCAGCAGAAAGGTGCTCCAGCTTTATGGTAAAGTACATCAGATAAAAGCATGTCTCTAAAAGTCTTCGGAAGAAACCTGTCTTCACTCTTTAGCTTCGGAATACTTTGTCTTTGAAGCTTCTGAAGACTTCACATTTGGCTTCGGAAGATGTTGGTCTTGGCTTCGGAAGATTTTACAATTAGAATATTCCTAATGCAAGGTGTAAAACTTTCGAAGCATTTCAACTTCTGTGCTTCAGTGCATGCATGTTGAGAGACTTTGGATGTTTTGCCTACATCAAACTTATAAGAATCCTTACATCCCTCAATAAAGCATCGCTAATATCTTGCCAACCCAAAAGTTGCCGTATCTTGCTAGGGGTCTTAGGAACTGACGAGTTCTTCATTGCCTCAGTCTTAGTAGGATCCACATGTATTCCCTTATCATTTACATTATGCCCTAGAAACTGCATCTCACGAATCCATAAGTCACACATTCAAAAGTTCGCGTACAGATGTTCCTTTTTAAGAAATTCCAAGATAAGGTGTAGTATCTCCTCGTTTTCCTCCTTAGTCTTAGAATGCATCAATATGTCATTGATAAACACGATAACAAACTAATCAAGGTAGGGTTTGCACACACTGTTCATAAGATCCATAAACAACATTGGTGCATTAGTCAACCTGAATGGCATGACCAAGAATTCATAATGGCCATAGTGAGTTTTGAAAGCACTCTTCGAGATGTCTTCCTCACGAACTCTTAGTTGATGATAACCAAACCTCAAATCAGTCTTGGAATAATAGCTAACTTCCTGAAGTTAATCAAACAGATTATTGATTCGAGGCAAAGGATATTGGTTCTTGATCATAACCTTGTTAAGTTCTTTGTAGTCAATACACATTTGAAATGTGCCATCCTTATTTTTAGCATATAGGATAGGGGTTCCTCATGGTGATAAGCTTGGTTGGATAAACCCTTTATCCAACAGCTCCTGAGGTTGTGTCGACAACTCTTGCAGTTCGTTAGTGCTAATTGGTAAGGTGCTCGTGTAATTGTCTAGGAAGAGAGGACATAAACTTCCTTACAATGTCCCTGTTCTCAAGAGTTACTCCAACATCCATTAGAGTATCCACAATCTCAACATACCTGAAGTATTGTTGTGTCATGGTTTCACCTACCTTGAAGGTGAAGTTTTCAAACTGTTGCTTCAAGAGATCCTTCTTGTTCTCCTTTTCTTCAGTGGACCCCTCATACATCAGCTTCAGTGCTTCCCATAGTTGCTTGGCAGTTTTGCACTTCTTGAAGCCTCTATCGATGGAGTTTGGAAGAGCAGTTTGAAGGGCTGTCATTACTTTCTGATCAATCTCTACTCTCTTCCTGTCTTTTTCAAAGTAATCAGCCACAGCCTTTGGAATCATACCACCACCAGTAGCAGAAGTGGTGCTTGGTATGTAAGGTCCTTCAACAACAGAGTCCCACATCCTGGAGTCTTGAGACTTGATGAAGCCTTCCATTCTTTGACACCAAGTATCAAAATCTTCAGGAGTGATCAGTGGAGACTTTGTTATAGTCCCAGCTTTGGTAATAGCTACCATTTGTGTTGTTAAGTATTTTGTGTGTGTGAGTGATCTTAAGATAGTGAGATCTTATATCAAGAGCCGAGAAAGCTCTGATACCAAATGTAGGACCGGTGAAGAGTATGCAATTACAACCCAACAACACAATGAGGAGATTTACTTAGAACACTTAACATATCAAATAGGGAACTGGTTAACTTAAGTGAAAGATGCTAAGAATACAAGTAAAAATGAGACAGAACAAGATAGCAAACAACACAAGTATTTGGTTTTCAAGAATGATGTATATTGCTTCTCAAGTTCTTTTACAAATGTTACAAAGCATACAATAGAAAGTTACAAGTACTTGAGATACTTTATACTACATCCTACAGCCGGCCATACTTTGAAGGCCAGCTGGATGCATAAGACTAGAACACAAAATCAAATGTAGAGTCAAAAGGCAGATTGCCTTTTGACTAGTGACTATGACATGCCATAGCTCACATCCGAATATATTACAAAAAGGATAAAAGTACGTAAAGTAGAAAGCACAAACTCAAGACCTCAATGTACAGTTACCAAAAGCATGGACCTTTTCACCAACTCATGTAAGTTGGTGACTAAACAGAGTTGCAGCAGAAAGGTGCTCCAGCTTTATGGTAAAGTACATCAGATAAAAGCATGTCTCTAAAAGTCTTCGGAAGAAACCTGTCTTCACTCTTTTGCTTCAGAAGACTTTGTCTTTGAAGCTTCAGAAGACTTCACTTTTGGCTACGGAAGATGTTGGTCTTGGCTTTGGAAGATTTTACACTTAGAGTATTCCTAATGCAAGGTGTAAAACTTCCGAAGCATTTCAACTTCTGTTCTTCAGTGCATGCATGTTGAGAGACTTTGGATGTTTTGACTGCATCAGACTTATAGGAATCCTTACATCCCTCAATAAAGCATCGCTAATATCTTGCCAACCTAAAAGTTGTCGTATCTTGCTAGGGGTCTTAGGAACTAACGTGTTCTTCATTGCCTCAGTCTTAGTAGGATCCACATGTATTCCCTTATCATTTACATTATGCCTTAGAAACTGCATCTCACTAATCCATAAGTCACACATTCAAAAGTTCGCGTACAGATGTTCCCTTTTAAGCAATTTCAAGATAAGGTGTAGATGCTCCTTGTTTTCCTCCTTAGTCTTAGAATGCATCAATATGTCATTGATAAACACGATAATAAACTAATCAAGGTAGGGTTTGCACACACTGTTCATAAGATCCATAAACAACATTGGTGCATTAGTCAACCTGAATGGCATGACCAAGAATTCATAATGGCCATAGTGAGTTTTGAAAGCACTCTTCGAGATGTCTTCCTCACGAACTCTTAGTTGATGATAACCAAACCTCAAATCAGTCTTAGAATAATATCTAACTTCCTGAAGTTAATCAAACAGATTATTGATTCGAGGCAAAGGATATTGGTTCTTGATCATAACCTTGTTAAGTTCTTTGTAGTCAATACACATTTGAAATGTGCCATCCTTATTTTTAGCATATAGGATAGGGATTCCTCATGGTGATAAGCTTGGTTGGATAAACCCTTTATCCAACAGCTCCTGAGGTTGTGTCGACAACTCTTGCAGTTCGTTAGTGCTAATTGGTATGGTGCTCGTGTAATTGGGGATGCTTTGGGAGTTAAGTCAATTTAAAACTCAACCTAACGATGAGGTGGTAATCCTGGTAAATCTTCTAGGAAGACTTCTGGAAAATCTTTGATTAAAGTAATATCCCTCAATTTCTTTCCTCCTACTATTATCGGTCACAAGAGCTAGTATAGCTAGGCGACTTTCCCATAGCCATTTCTACATCTTCATGAGATGATGCCTATCACTACACCACTCTTTTGACCTTTAATTGATAGAATGTGTCCACCAAGGAAAGGTATATGAATACCTTCTCACGGTAGATGACTTCCTCCTACTTCTCCAACAGCTAATCCATGCCCAAAACTATGTCAAAACTTCAGAGCGAAACAGGCATGAGCTTAATGTCAAATGTGTGCCAAGAAAGTTCTCTCTTGCAACCTGTAAGAATATGTGTGACGTGAATTACCTAACCATCAGCTAATTCTACGGTATACTTGGATTCTAACATAGATGCCATATCATTCAACAGACTGCTAAACTTAGTAGAGATAAAGCTCTTATCAGCTCTAATATCAAACAAAACAGTATCATAATGAACATTCACTGGAAAGTTATCACTAACAGTGGTAAGGTTGTTTACAGCCTCACTTGAACCTATGACGAAGGCTCTTCCCTTAGCTCCACCATGGTTTCCATCATTATTTCCACCATTGTTGCCATTGCCATCACCATTTTCATTATTGTTCCCAACAGTTCTACCATTTTTCCTATTCTTCTACATCTAAGGGCATATCCTTTTATAATGCCCTTCCTTCCCACATTCAAAACCATCCTTTGGTGTTTCTTGCGTCTGGTTGGGCTTCCTCATCAACTCACCATGACAATCCTTCGCTACGTGGCCTCTTTTCCCACAACATTAGCATCAAAAGCTATCACACCTGCCA
Source organism: Flaveria ramosissima (assembly GCA_025215565.1). Classification (NCBI taxonomy): domain Eukaryota; kingdom Viridiplantae; phylum Streptophyta; class Magnoliopsida; order Asterales; family Asteraceae; genus Flaveria; species Flaveria ramosissima. The sequence goes on along the minus strand of CM046037.1, from coordinate 31,035,583 downwards.
ACGTGATGGTAGTTACATTTATTACACTTCGGGTACTTCCCAACATACCAACATTCTCCTTGAGTTGTTGAAGACGATTGATTGAACTTTCGATTGCTATCAAACTTCCTTTGCTACTGTTGTTGCTGAGTTTGGCTAGATGATCCTTTGTTGTTATAACTATCCTATTTTCGCATGTTATCAGGCATGCTCGCCACTACACCCCTTTAGGCAGCTTTTCTTGCTCCACCCCAAGATCCGTTTGCTTGTGAGCCAATCGGATTGCATGCTAAACAGTAGTGGGGCTTGAAGCAGTCATCATACTTACTGGCACTAACCCACATAGGTAAAGTTCAATTTGCTTGTATGGCTACTCTACCATCCCGGACAAAGACTTGCAAGTTCATGATACCTAGTGGAGTATGCCTCGATTTCAGACCCATCCATTTTCAACTGCTAGAATTCTGCCTCCAACTTCTGTACTTCATCTGGGACAGTACTCCTTCATCATCATAGTTCTGACTTCTGCCCAGGTGAGGCGTTTGCCATTGCTTGACCCAACATTTGCACCCTCTAAATGGAACATACAATGAATGTTGGTTGAAATCTTGGGTTAAAAATCATAAACAGGATTGCAATGGACAAAAGTTAGGAATTGGATAGAATGTTGTTAGAAATTTTGGTCATGTTGTATAGGTCATATATTGGTCACATGGAGTCTAATTGGTCAATTAATATGTCCAAAAGTAAGTTCAGAGAGTCCCCTAACTAACCCTAGTAGGTTTACCTTAATCGACATTGTTTGGTCTTCCAAAAACATACAACAAAACCAAAGTTCAAATCTGGAATATTCAGATAGAATGTTGGTCCATATTCAAGAGGTCATATCTACCTCATTCTTTTCTCATTTGAGATGACACTTTTTTTGGATTCAGTTTAGAATCCTAGCTTTTCAATAATACCTTATTTGTGATGTTTATTATTGTTTCAACCTCCAAGCATACAATGCAAGATTGGTGCGCGTTCGGCTCTACATGTTGAAATATTATAACTAAAGTTAACTAAAGTACAACCTTCAAGTCTAATGATGTCACTCCCCCGCTAATAGCGGAACCACGAAGTTATGACAGACGAGATCATCATAACATATTGGGGTTTAAGAGAATCTCTAATGGAATTCTCTATCAATGGATCATGACATCGCCCGACACACAAGAACAAGTGCCAAGAATAATCAATACTTCTTATGTCTATGTGATTATTTGTATGAAAAAATAATCCAATGTTCCAAACCAGAACAACCCAATAAAAGTACAAAATACAACAAACATACGTCTAAGCAAATGAACATAATCCAAACAAATTAAACTTTGTCCAAAACCAAGAAATTCAAAAAATTCTTGACTATTCTAGACTTATAACATACAATTTAAATACTTCATGTGTCTATAGTATTAAACATTATTCAAGTTAACGTTAAATCAACATTCAAGTGAAAATCCATATTTTGGTTAAAGTCAAATCTAAAATAAAAAACAACACATTTTTTTGGTGACGAATGTCATAATATCCCTCAGTTGAAAGAACTTTATCTTGAAATTTAGTTGGAGTCATCAACTGAAACATCTTTCGTGAATAGGTGAGGGTACTTAGTCCACATTTGATCGCGCTCCAAGGTAAATTCGTGATCTTACTTGGAGTTCCATCTAACCTTGTTGATCAGGATTCTACTACGTTTCAAGGTCTTTATATCGTCCCTATCCATGATATCCACTAATTCTTTGATGAATTGATTATCATCCACCTGTATTTCTTCAAGCAGCACACACAAAGTTTCATCAACAAGACACTTCTTGAGGTCCAACACGTGAAATATGTCATGGACCCCGTTCAGTTCTTGCGGTAATTCCAACCAATAAGCAACATGACCAATCTGCTTAGTAATCTTAAATGGACGCACATACCTAGGTGCCAGATTGCTTCTTTTACCAAAGCAAACAATGCATTTCTAAGGCGAAACCTTTATCAAAACATTATCCCAATATTAAATTCCAAACGCTTCCTTTGATTGAGGACATAACTGTTGGAGCTGTAAAAGATAGTCTATATTATCAACACAATGAAAGTCAACAAAAGTCAACGTCATGGTCAAAGTCAACAAAAGTCAAACCCGACACGTTCGAGACGAGGAACCGAGACAAGACGTTGAAGATTTAAATGACTAGGAGTTTTATTGTAATAAATATATTTTGTGTGAACAAAATATATTTTATCTTGTTTTTAGTCATTTTTATGCTTAATATGTAATTTTGTATTAATTAGCCTATGTCTAGGGGGTTAAGTGCAATTAGTGAATCTTAGTCTAGACTATAAATAGGTTAATTGTCATTAGGTTTTGGGTTAATGATTGCATGACCAATTGATTGAGGGATTATTCATATACACATATTTTTGCAATCTAATTGAAGATCAAAGGGGTTTTGATTGTGATTATCATATTTTGATCTAATTCTTCATGATTTGATTCAAGTTTGATGTTCCTGGAGTAACAATAAAATATAAATAATTTTTTTTTTCAAAAATAAAAATTTAGGGGGAGAGTATGAGTTAAAAAAATAATTAAGAGAACTGAGAACTTGATTCGAGATGACTGAGAAATGATTGTATATCTTCTTGAATTGATTGTTTTTGCATGACTTGCGTTTGAAAAATAAGAAATGATAGTAAATGATGCTGTTATCTGATTTACATCTTATTTTTAAGTGTAAATAATAGAAAAACAAACAGATTCTTTATTGATATGCTTGGTAGACTCAGCCTGAAGAATAAAGTAGACAGCAGCATAATGATTTAAATTAAAACATCATGCTTAAGGATGTCTGGATTTACGCAATCATTTTGGCCTGCACGAAAACTGAGTCCCGACAAAAATTGGATTGAGAATTGATCTTTCACCCACCGTGATACAAAATCATATTAGTCATATCTTTTAGCCATGATTGGTGTATTTATGTGTCTTGTGTTTGTGCTAATCTCTTCTGCTGTACGGAAGTACTGACCTGGAGTGATGATCTCCTCTGCTGTACGATAGTACTGACCTGGAGCTCTCAAAAATAATAAGAGAACTGAGAACTTGATTCGAGATGACTGAGAAATGATTGTATATCTTCTTGAATTGCTTGTTTTTGCATGACTTGCGTTTGAAAAATGAGAAATGATAGTGAATGATGCTGTTATCTAATTTACATCCTATTTTTAAGTGTAAGTAATAGAAAAACAAACAGATTATTTATTGATATGCTTGGTAGACTCAGCCTGAAGAATAAAGTAGACAGCAGCATAATGATTTAAATTAAAACATCATGCTTAAGGATGTCTGGATTTACGCAATCATTTTGGCCTGCACGAAAACTGAGTCCCGACAAAAATTGGATTGAGAATTGATCTTTCACCCACCGTGATACAAAATCATATTAGTCATATCTTTGAGCCATGATTGGTGTATTTATATGTCTTGTGTTTGTGCTAATCTCTTCTGCTGTACGGAAGTACTGACCTGGAGTGATGATCTCCTCTGCTGTACGTAGTACTGACCTGGAGCTCTCAAAAATAATAAGAGAACTGAGAACTTGATTCGAGATGACTGAGAAATGATTGTATATCTTCTTGAATTGCTTGTTTTTGCATGACTTGCGTTTGAAAAATGAGAAATGATAGTAAATGATGCTGTTATCTGATTTACATCTTATTTTTAAGTGTAAGTAATAGAAAAACAAACAGATTATTTATTGATATGCTTGGTGGACTCAGCCTGAAGAATAAAGTAGACAGCAGCATAATGATTTAAATTAAAACATCATGCTTAAGGATGTCTGGATTTACGCAATCATTTTGGCCTGCACGAAAACTGAGTCCCGACAAAAATTGGATTGAGAATTGATCTTTCACCCACCGTGATACAAAATCATATTAGTCATATCTTTGAGCCATGATTGGTGTATTTATGTGTCTTGTGTTTGTGCTAATCTCCTCTGCTGTACGGAAGTACTGACCTGGAGTGATGATCTCCTCTGCTGTACGATAGTACTGACCTGGAGCTCTCATCAGCACATGATTAAATGGTCATCTCCTTTGTTATACGTGAGTATAGACCTGGAGCTTTCACCATTTTGATCTAAATAGTGTCAAATCATCTAAACGATGAATTCATCACAGAATGTAATATTCTGTTGATAATCACTTGCACACTAATGCACACGCCTTGGTCTATAAAAATCGTAACAAAATTCAAGAAATCCTGAGGTTGGGTGAGGGTTTTTGCCAAATGATTGTGGGGTCCTAACATTCTAAAGCATCTAATCGAACCTTAACAAATCATTTGCTGCTTGTTGAAAAAGATAGGGCATGAGTTTAAGTGGACAAATATATCAGCAATCATTATTGGTCTGTTTAAGAATTTCAAAATCATTCAAAGACTGTGAGTAGATTCAGTTATCAGTGTGATCTCATTGCTTGTCGATGATAAAATTCAACTTTGTGCTAAGTATATCTTGAGGATGTGATCTTATGATCGATTCAGTTCTCGGTTTAAAAAAAAACATAAAAAATTATATAATAGATATAAAATCTGTTATAATAAATGTATATAATATAAAAAAATTATAATAAAATTTATTTTCAAATTTTTTTTAGGTCTTCCATATTATGTTGTTACAATTTTCTTATTTTTCATGCATTTCATAGAAATTGCGCACAAACGAACACGGGTTCGCTTGTTTTTCACACACAGATAAACACGTGTTTATTTTGTTAAAATGAAATGATCTAATTAGAAATGTCGAGATTGTGGTTGAGAATGTGTTTCAGGTTTTTGCTTTAAGTGATGGCCGATCATCAGTTGAGCAGTGTACCTGATCAGAGAACCTGTTCCTCAAGTTTGCAGAAGATACCGAGGTAGGAATCCTCCTCCTACACCTTCTGAAGCACTCAAAATTAGAGATTTGGGAAACCTATTCCAATATCTTTGTAAAGCTTGCACTCGAAAAGGGGGAGCATATAAATAGAGGGAGCTTATGAGATGAATAACTTTTCTCATAAAATTCAAAAAGCTTTAATTTGAAGATCTTTCTACAGTTGATTTCTCGGGGCTGAATTCATATGAAGACTTTGATAATGATAGACTAAGGGGGAGTATTGTTGGAGCTGGAAAAGATAGTCTATATTATCAACACAATGAAAGTCAACAAAAGTCAACGTCATGGTCAAAGTCAACAAAAGTCAAACCCGACACGTTCGAGACGAGGAACCGAGACAAGACGTTTAAGATTTAAATGACTAGGAGTTTTATTGTAATAAATATATTTTGTGTGAACAAAATATATTTTATCTTGTTTTTAGTCATTTTTATGCTTAATATGTAATTTTGTATTAATTAGCCTAAGTCTAGGGGGTTAAGTGCAATTAGTGAATCTTAGTCTAGACTATAAATAGGTTAATTGTCATTAGGTTTTGGGTTAATGGTTGCATGACCATTTGATTGAGGGATTATTGGTATACACATATTTTTGCAATCTAATTGAAGATCAAAGGGGTTTTGATTGTGATTATCATATTTTGATCAATTCTTCATGATTTGATTCAAGTTTGATGTTCCTGGAGTTACAATAACTTTTTTGACGATCTTGGGCTGCCTTCAATCTATCCTTTGTCTGGAATACCTTATTCGTAGTCATCCTGATAATCTTGGGTCCAGCCATCTGCTTTCCCTGACTTAAAACTAACATATCTAAGACCGACAGGACATTCGTAAAGTGCCTAAAATGGTGCACACTTAATACTCGTATGATAGCTATTGTTATAAGAACACTCAACCAATGGGAGTTAAGTACCAAGCTACCTCCTAATTCAATGACACAAGCCCTCATATCTTCCAAGTTCTAAATAATACTCTCACTCTGCCAACGGTCTAAGGGTGATAAGTCGTACTCATGTCCAAACGCGTTCAAAACGCTTTCTACAATATCCGACAACAAAAAAGTTTATTGTCGATGCTTTGACCCAAAAACTATCCTTTGTTTGAAGTCGCAACGGATTACCAATGATGAGCCTCCAACATTCATGATTTGTTTATTTGTATTATTTTTATACTTGTATTATTTGCCAAACCAACCAATTTTATCGACCCGATATCAAGCTTAACCCATCGCATCATGGCGGAGAATCCCCTAGCTTGCATTAAAAGATAAGGCAAGGCTGAAAATACATGAAAGTAATAAAATTCTACAAGAGAAACATCCTTAAGCAAACAATAAAACTGATGAACTTAACCCCTTAGATTACAACCTAAATTACTCAAGAATAATCTTTGGAGATAGTAGAGGCAGAGAGCAGCAAACATAAACATGATCAAGAGGCAGAAGAGGGCCGGATGCATTGAGAGTGTAAGGATTACACTTAGAGGTCGATGCAACCAAAGAGCTCTCAGCATGCAACACTGAAGTACAAGGAAGTTAATTCAGAAGATTTTACACAACTAAGTGAAATATGCTAAGTGTAAAATATTCCGAAGCCAAATGACCATATCTTTGGAAGCCAAAGATGAAGTGTTCCGAAGCTTCAGAGACAAAGTCTTCCGAAGCCAAAGACTGATTTTTTTCGAAGATAGAGAAGACATGTTTTCTCTGATAAGCTTTTGACAAAAGCTGAACTACTTTTCGCTGCCATCTCTGTAGACTCATCAACTTAGATAAGTTGATGAAAAGATCCATACTTTTGTCAACTATAGATTAAGGCCATTGGTCTGCAACTTTCTACTTTTGTACTTTTATCCTTTTTGTAATATATTAGCATGTGAACTATGGCATGTCATAGTCACAAGTCATAAAGGCAATCTACTTTTTGACAGTGTTGCAACAAATATATTTCGAGCCAAATACATGTGTTTCATCTTGCCAACCCTAATACATGTGTTTCCAGCTGGCTTTCAAAATATAACCGGCTGTAGGATGTAGTATAAAGTGTTTCAAGTACTTGTCTTTATTTTCATGCTTTCTAACACTTGTAAAAGAACTTGAGAGCAATATACACCATTCTTGAAAACCAATATTATCTTGTTCTTGTTCTTATCCTGTCTGATATTTACTTGTGTTCTTAGTATTATCAATATAAACCCGGGTCCCTATTTGATCTGTTAAATGCTCTAAGTCTCTCCTCATTCTGAAACTGTAGAATTGACCCCCCTTTAATGGTACTGTAGAGAGGTACCATAGTAGAATAATGATGCATGAGAGTGACCCACGATAAAGCTGACCAATTAACTTAGGAGGGAAAGCAATGACCAAAAATCTGAAATTTGATAAGATCTTGCATGGTAAATATTATTTAAGTTTAGGTGTTCATCTTAATACTTCATTTGTCAAAGTATGTGTTGGTCCAAATGATCGATATTCAATGCAAATGATTTACAATAACAATAAATCCACTGATCAATCATCCATGATATCAACAACACAATGATCAAGTTTCAATGATTTTTAATAATGATCAAAACAAACACATAATAAGAATATCAAAGGCTCAAGATGAATACAATTAACTTCGAGCCACCAAAACAGTGTTGCAACAAATATATTTCGTATTAGGGTTTTTGCAAAACTTAGCCTACAATGAGGGAAAAGATCCAATATATAGGCAGACCCAAATTCGTTGACAGTTTCGCTGGACAACGAAACTGTCAAGTCCATGACCCAGTTTCGCCCGGCGACGAAACATAGATTCGTCAGGTTAACTAGGTCAGCTGACAATGAGTGAAACTATAGTTTCGCTCATAGTTTCGCTGAACTACAAAAAACACATATTACAAATTACAAACTAAGTAATCTAACATCAAACCTATTACATTAATAATAAAATAAACACTAACTAAGGTGAGTCAAACCTAATCTAGATCTTCAATACTCCCCCTAGGTTGGACCTCACCTACTTGATCTTCTGGTTTAGCATCAACTACCTTTGGATCCTCTCCAGCTTTTGTAGAAATCTCCTATTCGGCTTCGGCTATACTACCCGCCTCTCCATGTGCACTGGCTTGCTCAAATTTCTTAGCGATCTCCTGCATATCCATCCTAACCTCATCAGCTTGAAAGATCTTTTCAGCAAGCTCCCTGACTTCTACTCTCACCCCACGAGCTTTGTTAGCAACCTTCATGAACAGGCTTGCCTTTAATCTTGTTTCAGCTCCGGCTACATCCTTGATGTGGTTCTCACATAAAACCAACAAATCTTCATCACAAAATGAGAACACCTCCATAAGATCAAAGTGTCTAATCTCAGCTCCATCCTTTACCCTAATCACAACTTCCCCAGTGTTCTTGTCATAGAACCATTTCTCGAACTTTTGTAGCCTTGGGGCAAGAGGATCAGGTAATCTCACCTGGTTAACTATCATTACAGGCTTCGACCTAAGAACTACCCTTCCTTTTCCAATGACCCAATCTTTGTCTTTCTTTGATCTCCTCCTCTCTGCTTTCATAAACCCAAATGACTCGAAGTTGTCATAAATCCCCCTCTTTATTTCTTCTTCAAGCAACTTTGCCCTCTCACTTAAGTTGGAATCTATCAAGGGAATCTCGGCCAATCTTATCAAATCCTATTTAGGTAAGGTTTTGAAAGCCTTCCTATTGTGCAGATAGGAGATTCCCCCACCCCTTTTTTTAATCATAAACATCTTTAGGCTCACATTGTACTTCCAACTGATAATCTTTTTATCTAACTTCTTCCTTCTTGGCTCTTGTATGTTCTGAAATAATGGAGTCAGTTGTTCTTGTTGTTTTTCTTTAACAAACTGTTCATCTTTCTCCATCTCGAATACATCACCTTCAATGGAACCTCTCTTGGCCACATACGTCAAGGGGCGCTCATCAACTTCATAATACTCAGGTTTAGAATCATAATCCACTAATTGTTCTTCTACTTCCTCCTCCTCATCAACCAACTTCATTTCACTTTCCTTCCCTCTAACATCATCATTTTGATTCTTTACCACCTCCTCACCAGAAAAATCTTTATCTATATCAAGTCCTAAATCAATAAATCCAGCCTCAACTACCTCGTCCACAATTCCCGCAACTCTTTCTTTTCCAACTCCACTACATCCACCAACTTCAAAAGAACCAATTCCAGCACTTGCATCACCAGCCACATTACCAACCCACTACAACCCTCTCTTGCCTTAGATGAAGTACTCACTTTAAGAAATGAGTATTTAGACGTATCTTTAAGATCATTTAACTCAGACTGATTCAACTGATTTGGCAGGCCGGCAGATGCTTTCAGCTCGTTTACTTCATTTAGCAGTCTCTTAATTAAACTTTGCTGATCCATCATCATTATCTTCATGCTTTCTAACATTTCATCCTCCTCCTTCTCTCTTAACTCCTAGTTAACCAACTTTGTCTTTATCATACTCAACTCATTTGCCAAAGAAGAATTCAGGTTCCTTATCACATCCTTATCACATCCTTCTCTCTTAACTCCTAGTTCAGATATGTCATCTCTTCTTGGAGTCTCAGAGAAGGTCTGGTGCTTATGCTTGGATCTTGTTTCTGTTACATTCATAGGTTCTCCTTGGTCAGCCTTCTTTTTTGACCTCTTCTCCTTCTGTACTCTCGACGCCTTCTCAACTTCATCAATTTCTTCTTCAAAATCATACTCCTTTTCTTTGGCTTATCTTTTTCTTTTCATGATAGCCTCAGACTGCTTTTTGCTATTTTCTTCAGCATAATTATTTTCATTCTCTATCAATCTTCTAATATAGTTCCATCTCTCAGCTGGATACATATTCTCCCACAAGTGAGTTATCTTCCCACTAAAATCATGTCTGATAGCATAACAGTCTGCAAAAATCCTCATGTTAATCTGAACTAGCCCTTTTATCTCACCATGACGGGGCACATTAGGAATCATATCCCCAATCAACACTTGGACAAATCTCGAATATAAGAGCCATTTGTCTTTCTTTAATGCCATAATATTCTCTGTCGTGCACTCAAAGATGAGCTTGGCAATGTTTGCCTTTTGGCCTCTACAGAAAACAATCATAGCTTTGTCCTACTCCAAGTTCAATCCATCAGAACCTCCTTTTCTATGATCTAGGCACATAATAAACATGTGAGCAATATATCTTCATTCTTTGTAGAGAAAAGATTTCTTGATCTCTTTTCAGGTACCAAATGGAGGACCCTCATATCCGATGCTTCTTAAAGCTTCGAGCACCTATGCCTCACACAGCACCACCTCTTCTCCACAATCATTCTCCAACCTCAGTTTCCTCGCAATGATCTCAACAGTAATGGAAATATCATGCTCTGGAACTCTTACAACTATCCGAGGAGGGTTTGACCCAAGGTCATATTCTGCTTTCCTCCAAAAATCTATGATGTGGAGATCATAAATTGTCGGTGAATATGAAATGGCATAAGATATGGGTGAGTTCCTTAGCCATCTGATACAATCTCTAAATCACGTAGGATTTTGGATTACCATCATCCAGAAGAGCTGTAATGTTGTTCCTCTCATCGAACTTAAGATTCGCCATTTAACTGAATTACAAATAGAAGAAAGTTAGAAAAAAATAATAATAATGAAAAATAAATAATTAAATTAAAGGAAAACAATCATAGTTTCGTTTGGCTAAAACTATAGTTTTGGCAGGGCGAAAATATAGTTTCGCTAAGATAGGGGAACATGAACAAGTGCCGAGCGAATCTATAATTTCGTTGAATCCAATCAAGCGAAACTGTCAAGTTCGCACATGCAGCATAACTAGAAAATTTCGCTGGAACTCAATGAACTTTCGTTCAGTTTCGTAGAAGGCTTGGATAGTTTTGCTAATTGAATCAGCGAAAACCACCGAACCGACAGATTAAAAAGGTCAAGAAACACGGAAAAACACAATCAATGTTTAGAGACCGGTTCGAAATACACACCTAAACACAATATATCATCCAATCAAATCAAAAACGTGTAAAAAGGAGATTTCAGATACGGAGAGAAACTAGGGCACTAAAGGGTCAACAAAAACGATCATGCGGACTTATAGTTTCGCTGGGTGAATCTACCAGCGAAACAACAGTTTCACTGACATCAAACCTTAACATTTTTGTTAAAAATTTTTAAATTTTCTTTAATCAAATGATTAATTATTTAACATAAGCATTCAAGAAAAACTTAATCACCCCACAAGACCAGCACCACTTCACAAAAAAGAAAAATAAGATAAAAAATAAGATAAAAAAAGAAAGAACTATGGTAAAATAATGGATAAAAGGATATTAAAACACCTCATTTTGAAGAGGTTCTCCAGAAAATCATAGATTGGCGGGATTAATGATATGTTTTTCCTTTTATACCTATGCCTCTTTTTTTCTTTCAACGATTGATCAGCAGCTCCTATTATCATGTTTTAAATTAATTTGAAGAAAACTCAGATGACTCGGTTCCCATAGACATTTGGCAAAGAACATATCCTGTCCTCATGATTTATTGAGCAATATGATTAACTCTGCTTGTTTTTCTTAAAGAGTACACAACTATGATCTTATTCTTAAGAATCACAGAGCTATTATTTTAAAGAACAAATGATGAGAGCTCCAGGTCTATACTCACGTATAACAAAGAAGATGATTATTTGAACTTAACAAATGAGAGCTTCAGGTCTATACTCACGTATAACAGAGAAGATCATCAAAGTGCTGATGAGAGCTCCAGGTCTATACTTACGTATAACAGAGGAGATCATCACTCCAGGTCAATGTTCACACATAGCAGAGGAGATAAGCATGTGATATACATGTCAAGTGCTTGGACAAGATGAACTTATAGAGCTAGCTTGTAGCATTATTCAGGACAAGAGATTAGAGGAATGGAGATATTTCAGAACAAATCAAAGTAGAGTTTTTTTTACGCTCTCAACCCATTTTAGAAAAGGACTTGTAACTTTGTGTAGGCAAAAATGTCAAATGGATATTTCTTATCACCGAGTCTCTTAGCCTTTTAGTTTAGCTACTAGATCACTGTCTACTTCATATTCTGGCTGAGCCTACCAAGCAAATCCCAACATAATGTTGTTGGCCTCCTTCAAACCTTTCAATCAAATAAAAACCTTATTTCGGGGATTCCTGCAAAGACAAAAAGAATAAAAGATTATTATCTTATTTTATTCTCCCCCGAAATTTCTTTTTATCAGCAAGATAATAGAAATTTTTTACTATGTATATATATACAAGATCAATTTTTTTATTTTATTTATGTAAAATAGCGAAGGACTATGGAGCATAGAAGTTTATCAGAAAGGGGTAAAAAAGAAGAAAAGAACAGAAATATTCACAGTATGTAGAAGTTTAATTTAAGAGTAAGAGGTTTCAAAAAGATATTAATCCCAACATAGAGATCAGTTCATAAAAACAGGGTTTATCAAAAGTTTTAGTGAAAAGATCTGATTTTTTATTTTTTGTGTCAATAGGAATAATATTAATGAAACCCTTTTCTTGAGCATCACGAATGGCATGAGTTCTTGTTTCAATATGCTTGGTACGAGAATGATGAATTGGATTTTTGGCGATCCCAATGGCTGCTTCATTGTCACAGAATAAAGGAGTGTGAAGAAAGTTAATATCATAATCAATCATCTGGTGTTGTATCCATAGCACTTGAGAGCAACAGCTAGATGCAGCTATATATTTTGCCTCCCGAGTGGAAAGAGACACAGTTGTTTGTTTTTTGCTCTGCCATGATACGAGACAATTGTCAAGATATTGGCATCCACCAGTGATTGATTTTTTATTCATCATGCAACCATTAGAATCACTATCAGAATAAGCATGCAAATCAAATTTGCCACCATAAGGATACCACAGACCCAAACGATTAGAACCCTTTAAATAACGAAAAATTCGTTTGACCGCCTTTTCATGAGACTCCTTTGGGTTTGTTTGATATCGGGCACAGTATCCCACTGCAAAAGTAATGTCTGGGCGACTGGCGGTAAGATACATTAAGGAGCTGATCATGGATCTATAGAAATGAGGGTCTACTTATTTCCCGTTTTCATCAGGAGTAAGACATGTCAGAGTAGTAAATGGTGTTAGTTCAGTAGACGCATCGTCCATCTTGAATTTCTTGAGGATTTCTTTGACATATTTTTCTTCATGGATAAGAATACCTTCAGGCTTCTGTCCCACTTGCAGACCAAGAAAGAAGCACATTTCGCTCATCATGCTCATTTCATAGTGATTTCTCATAACTTCCTCAAATTCCCGACAAAGCTTAGGATTGGTGGAACCAAATATAATGTCGTCCACATAGACCTGCACAATTAATATCTCATCAGCCACTTCACTTTCGAATAGAGTCATCTCGATTGTGCCATGAGAAAAACCATTGTTGAGAAGATATTATATGAGAGTCTCGTACCAGATGCGAGGAGCTTGATGTAAACCATAACGAGATTTATCAAGTTTGTAAATTTTATCAGGATAGTCTGGATCCTCAAAACCCGGTGGTTGACACACATATATCTCTTCATCAATATCTCCATAAAGGAAGGCACATTTAACATCCATCAAATAGACTTTAAAATGCTTGTGAGCGGCATGAGCGAGAATGATACGGATTGCTTCTAGACGAGCCATAGGAGCAAAAATCTTCGTGTAATCTATCCCCTCCTCTTGTGCGAAGCCTTGAACGACCAATCTGGATTTGTTCCTCATAACAATACCACGATCATCTGGTTTGTTTTTGAACACTCATTTTGTTCCAATTGGACATTTGTTCGATGGGAGATCAACAAGTGTCCACAATTTAAGCTTTTGAAATTGTTGAAGTTCCAACTACATGGACTCAACCCAACAAGGATCCTGAAAAGCTGCATGATCATTTTTTGGAACAGTCTGTGATATGAAGCAAGAGAACGGACACACCTTTATCAATCCAGATTGACTCCGCGTTCTAACACCATCAGTAATAGAGCCAATGATGTTGTCATGAGGATGGTCTTTCAAATATTTAAAGTCAGTGGTTAAAGTTAATAGATTGGTTTGGGGTGGGTATACAGGTTGATGTTGAGTAGATAATAGAGGAGAGAGCGGGGGAACAGGTTGAGGTGATTGAGAGGTTTGACAGAATTGAGATCGAGTTGAAGATGGGGTTAAAGGGTTAGAGTCTGAGACAGGTGGAGGTGGAATTTCAAAGGGTGAGGAAGATGGAAGTTCAACTGAGGTCGGATGTTCATTTGATGAATTGAGAAGGTCTGGGTGTAATGGATTAGATGGAATAAGTTTTGTTTGAACACTAGAAAAAGACGCTCATCATCAAAAATTGGAAGATTGAAAGAGTTGAAAACAATGTTTGAGTCAAAGAACCATTCAGGTTTAGTTCTAGTATTTGAGGAATTAGATTCCTGCCAGTCAACATAAAATGACTCTTGCACTATATGAGTTCTCTTGTTATACACTTGGTAAGCTTTCTGAGAGGAAGAGTAACCAATGAAGTAACATTCATCTGAGACAGCTCCAAATTTTAAATTTTGTGCATGAGTGTTTAGCAAGGTACAGGAATATCCGAAGGGATGAAAGAAATTGATCAACGGCTTCCGTCTATGAAACAATTCATAGGGAGTTTTCATCCTATCTTTCACAATCAGAACACGATTGAGAACATATGATGCACAATTTACTACTTCAGCCCAGAAAATAATTGGCAATTTAGATTTAATCAACATAGTACGAGCAGCTTTTAGCAACACCATTTTGTTGAGATGCTTTGGCAGCATTGAATTGTCTCAAAATTCCTTTGTTTGCATAGAAGGAGTCAAAGATATGATTTCTGAACTTGGTACTGTTGTCACTTTGAATAGCCATTACCTTCCTTTTGCTTATCATTTCAATTGAAAGAATCAGTTTATGCAACTCTTCAACTGTTTCTCCTTTATGAACTAAGAATCTCACCCAAGAATACCTGGAAAAATCATCTGTAACAACAAGACAAAAAAATTTCTTAACAATTGATTTTACGTTGATTGGGCCAAACAAATCAGTATGTAACAACTCAAGGGGATTAGAAATAGTCCTTTTAAGTTTTGGCTTATGTGGTTTTTTGTGTTGTTTTCCTTTGGCACAAGCCATATACTTTTCTACCATTAAAAAATCTTTTAATGGTAGTCCCCTAAAAAGATTGTTTTTAACCAATTTGTTAATGTTTTTAAAATTAACATGGCCCAATCTTCGATGCCATAAAAAGGATTCAGAAAATGAAGCTTTTGATAGGAGGCATGTGACAATGGAAATGGATTCTTTGGATCACATGTCAAGCAAGTATGTATCATTCTTTCTTGGAGCTCTCATTAACACCATCTCTTTAGAAATATTAAACATTGGCTTCAGAAATAAGCATTCATTTGAAAGAAACAGAGCTGGAATGTCTTTGTCACAGATCTGTGAGACACTCAATAAATTGAACGCTAGTTCTGGCACGAAGTTGACTTTCTCCAGAGTCAGAGATCCATTTGACACTTCGCCTTGACCAACCATCTTTCCACCTTTCTTGTCACCAGCAAACGCCACATACCCACCATTGATAATTCTATAATTAGACAAAAGATCTTTTAATCCAGTCATATGTCTAGAGCATCCACTGTCCACGTGCCAATAGCTATTTATAGCTTTAGTGGACGTCTCCTGCACAAAAAGAGAAAAAACGAGTTAGCCATTTGAGACTGGAACCCAAGTTTGAACACCTTAGGTTTTGGTAGAGAAGATTTTTTTCAAAAGAATTTATTAACAATATGTGTTAATCTACTACCAAAAGAACTCTTATGTACAAATCTGTGATGTAGCTCAGGACAGTTTTTAACTACATGACAATCTTTACCGCATCTAAAGCAATGAGATTTTAATCTAGATTTTTTATGCAACAAATCAGGGATTTTATCTATACATATTTCCTCCTCACACTCAAACATATTGGAATTAACATCATTATAAGTCTCATACATTTCTCTGGTTCTGGATTTATCTTTTAAGGTATGAATTTTCTCAGATGCTGATGTATCATCATTTATGATACTTGAAGTACATGTACCACTAGTACTAGCATTTGAAGAAGATGCTACTCGTTCAGTAGATTTTGAAATTTTAATTGGAGTAAAAGATGGAATGGGATGAGAAAAAAAATTTCAAAATTGTTTCTTCTTGTTTTATTGTCAGGAGTATTAACAGAACCATCGACATTGTCATTCACACAATCATTTGAAATACCATCATTACATTTTAAATCATCATTCAAAAGAGTGGAACAATAACTGGAACTAACAGAGACAATATCTGAGACAAACTTTTGAGGAACAAAGATACTATTTAAACTATCACTATTATCTGGAACAGATTTTGGAGATTTAGAGGTACTAAAGCTATTGTTTCCAAGCCCACTCGATGTTCTATAATCGTACTCCTCACGCACTTCCTTATGGTTAACACCTGCTAAACCTGCAAACAGATTGTTAGTATCCGTTTGAATTAAAACATTTGAAGGATGTGGAATTGACATTGGTGAATAACAGTAGGTACTGGAAGGAGGATAGACTGAAGCATTTTCATAACCCAAACCTGTTTTGATTCTAGCTCCCCGTTGTGATTTACACAAATCGTCATGCTTCATCCCCGAGATTATCCATTTATCAAGCTTTGATTGAAGTTTACTTGTTTCAAACTCAACAAGAGAAACATTAAAGTATTTACTTCTACATTTCTTTCTAAAAGAATTCTTTTAAGATGCTCGTTTTCTTTCAAATCTTCATTTAATTTAACAAAGTATTTTGACTCATTTAGTTTAAGTTAATCATTAATGCGTTTTAATTCCTTTTCATTATCGAGTAACATACAATTTGCTTTATAAACACCAAATAATCTGATTTTGCAAGCAGGAGAGCACATGTCTTGTATTACCTCATAAGGAAGACCCATCACCACCTTTTCTGCTGCAAGGGCTTTGTCACATTGGCACACTAGAGTACTTTTCTTGATTTCCTCAATAGTGTTTTTGCTTACTTGCTCCTCATTAACCTTCTCCTCTGTCTGCACTTTCACTGACCTTACACCACCAACCTTGAATTCTTCCTGAGTATCATTCACGTCATCAACAGTCACACCCTCATTACAACAATCCTTCTTTTCACACATCTTAATTGCATCAGCACTAGCTTGTTCAACAACCTTAGAGACAAGAGTTTGAGTAACTTCAGCTTCACCTTTAAACTCTTTGAGAGGATCAAACTCTTCAATAATTTCCTTTTCATCCACGACCTCAGCAAACAGTGCTTGATTGATTTCTTCTTCAGTCTCTTGAGCTTCAGCACTCCAATCAAAACTAGTAAGCAAAGCTGTTTCTTTCTTTGGTTTACTCTCTTCCTTCTCAGCACTTGAAGGTAGTCTTGGAACACTTGAATTGCTTGGATTAGTCATGATTGGCAAAGGGCACTCTCTTTTGGAAATGTCCTAACTGCTTGCAGTTAAAACATGTTAACTTGGATTTATCAAAACCCAATCTTGAATTGGAAATTTGACCTCCAAAATTCTTTCTCCTAGTCCTCTCCATAAACCTCCTAGCTCGAAGAGTCAACATGGCCATCTGCCATTGATTGTCTGTTTCCTCTAAGTCGTCTGGATCAACTTGGTACATATCTTCTATAGTCATCCCTTTACCTTTCAATTCACCAGCTACAAGAGCTTCGTAGCTGTGGACAAACATACCATATAATGCCATTGAGTCAGACGTAATTGGTGGACCGGAAACGACCTTTGAATTTGGTTGATCACTTGATGAACCACCACCACTACTTGACTTATCATATGAAACATTTGTAGTTGATCCACCATGCTTTGATGCATGCATTGGTGAGCTTGCAGCAGTTGAGATTAATGCAGCATTTTGAGAAAATCTAGATGATGGCATCATAGACTGATTGAACTCTCTTCTTTTCAAATCTAGTTCAAATGATTTCAACTTATTGATGATATCCACGAGCTTGTAGTCAGTGAATCCTCTCTCTTGCTTTAACATTCTAACCTATAAACTCCATTGAGGAGGAAGTGAATCCAACAACCTATTCACTTGTTCTCTGTTTGTGAGCTTTTCATTATATTTCTTTAGAGTACTTGAGACAGTCAGAAATCGATTTTTTAGATCAGTAAGACTTTTATTCTTGTATCACATGAATTAATTGAACTCTTTCTCAGCTTGTATCCCTTTATCTTTGACTAACTCAACATTGCCATCATAGAATTCGCATAAAGCATCATACGAAGCCTTGGCATTTTTGTGTTTAGCAAATCAGTTGTAAATGTCAGGTGCAAGGCATAAAGTTAAGGCTCCAAATTCCTTTTGATCTCTGTCAATCAGTTTCAAGTCTCTCTTATTGAAAGTGGATGGATCTTTGTTTTGTGAAACAACCTCTCCAACAGTAACTGTAGGAATATGCAAACCAGTGATACTTGATTCCCATTGATTGTGTTCTGTGTAGTAAAAGAATGCCTTCAAACACCTCTTCCAATCTTCAAAATTATCTCCATTGATCAATCTTGGAGGTCGGCTTGGTGCCACGCTCTCTAAATCGGATATTGTAAGAGTTGCCATTTTTGACATGATCAAACAAACAGTTTCGCAGAAGATGACCTAATTTTGCTGATAAAATCGCATCTAACTTTGCTGGAAATTTCGGCAGCAGTTTCGCTAGACAGTAGCTCAGAGATGCTAGTTTCGCACGACAATTTCGCTCGAAACTAGAGATGAATACTCAATTACTGCTGAACTTTCGTTCAATGAGGATACTTTCGCAGGGATCAGTAGAGTAATCACAGCAATCAAATCGACTATAGTTTCGCAGCTTGAGACTGTAATTTCGTTGGATGAACCACAAATTCGCCCAATGATTTTGAAAAAGCTTTTTCACCACAAAATCGATTCAAAATCACCCAAATCTTAATGAACTTGAGATCTGATGATTACAAAAGCTTCCCACACCAAACTCTAACCAAACTCAATCAATTTCCATATCTTAATCAATCAAAACCGATCCAGAATTGATGAAACAGTGATTTCAAACTAAAACACCCAAAAACTCAATCAATCAAGAGCACTAAAGCTCTAATACTATTTTGTTGGTCCAAATGATCGATATTTAGTGCAAATGATTTACAATAACAATAAATCCACTGATCAATCATCCATAACATCAACAATACAATGATCAAGTTTTAATGTTTTTCAATAATGATCAAAACAAACACATAATAAGAATATCAAAGGCTCAAGATGAATACAATTAACTTCTCGCCACCAAAAAACAGTGTTGCAACAAATATATTTCGTATTAGGGTTTTTGCAAAACTTGGCCTACGATGAGAGAAACAATTCAATATATAAGCATACCTAAATTCAATGACAGTTTCGCTGGACGGCGAAACTGTCTAGTCCATGGACCAGTTTCGCTCGGCGATGAACATAGATTCACCAGGTTAACAAGGTCAGCTGACTATGAGCGAAACGATAGTTTCGATCATACTTTCGCTGGACTACAAAAACCCAAAAATTACAAATTACAAACTAAGTAATCTAACATCAAACCTATTACATTAATAATTAAATAAACACTAACTAATATGATTCCAACCTAATCTAGATCTTCAGTATGTAAACATTAAATATGTGTACTTTTTTAAGAAGGCGGAATGATATAAATCACCAAGCGTACTAACAAGCAGCTAAAAAAGACATAACAACAGGATTGAATTAAACACGTATTGGACTCATGGATGCATAAGATCACTTTTTTGCAAAATGGTTGGGACTCGAATTTAAGACGCCACCACAACTTTGATAGGAGACTCCGATGAGAGCTTTTGACAACCCATGTAACACCCGGAAATTTCCTTTGAAGCCGACGAAAGAAGAAAAAGGAATAAAGTCCAAAGCCGAGGGACCAAACCCGCCAACGAGAGAAACTTTGATGCACGGGAGTATAAAAGGGAGGAGGCACTCCCATTCTCCCCATTTTTCAGCCAAGGGAGGAGAGGAGAAGAGAAGGAGAAAAGAGGAGAAAAGTTGGTTCGGGTGGATTCGAGCGTGGAATTCGACGTGGAGCGAGTCAAATCCAAGCTCTACTCGACGGGATCGTTAAGGTGAGTTCTAGAACCCCTCTTTTACACGTTTTCAACTGATTTTGGGGCTGGAACACGTCCAAAAACCTATTTTCGAGTTTTTGGGTGAGGACCCGTTTTGATGCATGTATGTAAGTGTATGATGCGTTTGAGGCTTGATTTCTTGCTTGGTTATGCTTGTATGAGGTCATGGTATGTTTCCCTAACCTTTAGAAGGGTTGATTTGAGCTTAAAAGAGGTTTGGAAGGGGTTGGAGGTCGAAAACCCGCGGCTGTAGTCGAGCTAACTGCGTTCTGCACCAGGTAGGGCTAGGCGACCGACTAGAGGGCGATTGGAGGCCATTCTGCCTATTGGAGTGAGACTGAGGTCCATGCGCCCGTTAGCCATGCGACTGAGGTCCATACGCATGACGGCCATGCGACTGAAGTTCATGTGCTTGGGAGTCATGCGATTGAGAGATGGTGCGACTGAGGTTCATTCGCACGGAGGTTATGCGACTGAAGTCCATGCACCTGGAGGCCATGCGACTGAGGTTCATTCGAATGAAGAGTATACAACTGAAGCCCGTACGCCTGAAGTCATGCGACTGAAGGCCATACGCATGAAAGTTATGCGACTGAGAGTCCATTCGCATAGATGTCCATTCGCCCATAGTCCATTCGCATAGGGTCCATTCGCATAGATGCCCATTCGCCTAAGTGTTCAGAGATGATAGCCGAGATGAAATTTCACGACGATGTGATGGGCATGGATGGTATAAGGTGACGCAGGACGATGAGATTATGATGATGATGTTGATGGAGATGATAATGATATGTATGATGTTATGTGTTGTGTTAGGCACAGCGGTGCATGTGATGCATGGTATGTATGATGTGTGTGGTGTGATGTATGATCGATGCGTATGTATGATGATGCTGTATGTTTATGTTTATGTTATTTTCCTTATTTTGTATGATTATCTTTCTATGGCTTTGCGTTGAATGCTAATGAATGAAATGAAAGTATTATGTAACGTAAAGTGGAAGATAAAGAAAAGAGGAACGTATTGAATGAATGCATGCATTAATGAATGAATGAAATAGTGAGAGGATTATAAGGGAAGCGTAGTGAAGTGCACGGCTCTAAATTCCTTAAGCTCAACCGTGAGGGGTTCAGCTATCCTATAGTGTGCACGCAAGGGTTCCAGTCTTCGTGACTGACCTTCGATGATGTACCCATTTCGATAGGGGTGATGTACCCATTTCGATGGGGGTGATGTACCCATTTCGATGGGGGTGATGTACCCATTTCGATGGGGGTGATGTACACATTTCGATGGGGGTGATTTACCCATTTCGATGGGGGTGATGTACCCATTTTGATGGGGGTGATGTACCCACTTCGGTGGGGGGGTAGTACCAATAATGTTGGGGGTGTGATGTATGATGGTTACCCGGGTTACGCATAACTCCGGGGGGTGTAGCATAAAGCCATGCATATGTATGAGGTGAGCAACTCTGTCGTTGCAAAAGACTCGAGTAACGTGCTATCGTGATGTTGCCTTGGGGTGAGCAACCTTGTTGTTGCAAAAGACTCGGATAGCTCGCTATCATTAAGATGGGCAATGAGGTGAGCAACCCTAGGGGTGCAAAAGACTCAGATAGCGTGCAATCATTGAGATTGCTATTGAGGTGAGCGACTTTGTGTTGCAACAGCCTCGGATGGAGTTCAATCCCTGTGATTGACTCATATGGGATCTTTGTCGCGTATCCCGGTGTTGTGTCAGTCTTCGGACATGAGTCGGGGGCTTGTGAGCAGGTCCCTGCACAACATCAGTTTTTGAGCATGAGTCGGGGATATTGCATGGGACAAGATTCGAGTAATAAAGGGTAATGAGCAAAGAAAGGAATGAAAGAATGAATGTATGAAATGAACGTTAATGAGATATCCTAATGATGTACGAAATGGGATCCTTGTCATTCGACCTCAGTAATCGTGGCTGTGTACCATGAAGAGGGTAAAGCCTCACAGGATCTAGAAAGAAGTGAAAGATAATGATGTATGATGAATAATGAATGTAACGAACGTAATGACGAAGATAATAATGATATTATCTGTATGTACGTATGTTGTGTGAACGCATGTATGTAACGAACGTTTTTATAAAGAAAGTAAAGAACGGTTTTACGAAAGAAAAGTAAGTTTTATTATAAAACTAGAACTCACTCAGCAACGCTGACTTTGATGTGTTTCCAGTTGGCAGGTATGTTGCTGAGGATGGCACGGGGCGGCTACTCAGCGTATTTTGGATGGCATCCACTATGTTTAATGCTTTTGTAATAAATGTAAATGATATTGTTAAAAGAACGATTGTACTATTGTGCAAAAGTATTTTGATGGAATGAAAATGTGTTTTTAATGTTTCCGCTGCAACGATTTATGAAAGGAAAAATGTAATGTATGTTTTATGTGCGATGAATGACCAACTGTAGGCAACCCGGGAACGGGGCCTTACAACCCAATTCCAAGAACACCATCTGACTTATCTGCACAAGCCTTCTCCTAACAAATCTACTTATCTTTTTGTTATCGCAATGCAACCCCGAGAAAATCCTTCTTTTTTATACAATGCCTCAATAACTTTGCTCGAAGGTAAATAAAATGAGAAGTAATACACCAGAAGACTGTCTTGAACCAACCAGAGTGAGCCGATTAACCCCAATAAATAGATGTTTAGCTTTCCATAAGGATAATTGGGATGCAGGTTAGAAATTATTCAAGTGTAAACCCTAAGAATGTAAATGTATAAGGCCACATAATTATATATACATATGTTGCGCAATGATACGAGAGCATGTACGCCACTTTTAAAAACACATGTCATTTCATAGAATTTGCTTGAAAAAAAGCTAAATAAGCAAAACAGCCATGGTTTAATGACATCTAGTGATTATCCCCATCAAATTTGTCTGAGTACAAATATCATAAAGTGGACTGTAGATAGATTTTAGAGTAAATTAAAAATTGTGTCCTTTATTAATAAATGAAATTATATAGTATGTCTTTTAGTTCTAATAATTACATCCAATGTCTTTTTTTAAATATGTGCATACCTATTGTCATTTACATTAACTTTCATCTAAATGCATAGTTAACTTAGTTATTTATCTTTTACATGAAGTGTATTTTTATCATTTTTCCACATCTAAAATATTAAAAAATAAAAAACATTAATAATTTTATATGAAAAATAAAATTGAAAGGTATACCGTTGGGTAAGTCAGTAAACTCGCATTCCATTAATGTTCAACACCATTAAATCCAGCATCTCTCTCTATTTGAGAGCATAATACCAGTCATCTTCACCACCACCTACAACATCTCACATACCATTAAAGCCCCTTAATGTTATACAAACAATTTTGGTAAGATCAAAATCCCTAATTCACTTTTTGTAATTCGTTGCACTTTGAATTTCTTGCTTAAGTTGTCTTGTGATTAATGAGCGACTCACAGTTCATTTTCTGGCTTTTTGCAATTATATAAGCAATTCAAAGAATTCATAGGTAATCTCCAATTTTGTGTTACCTTATTGATTTTTCATTATTTGTTGGTGTGAGTAGTTTATAAAGTGTCTACGTGTATTTTTTTGGTGTTTATTGTTGATTTTTTGACCTTCTAAATGATTTGTGACTTACACTTCTTATTTTAGTAAATGTTTTGAAGGTTGTTGTTATTAAAAGTTTTGGCGATTAGTCGAATGAACACACATCGAAAGTCATTGGTTTCACCGACTTACCTAACGGTCCGATATCATTTAATTTTTTTTCATTAAAATTTTTTATTTTATTATAATTTTTTAATATATAATAATTTTTTAATATATTAGACATGATAAAATATGACAAAAAATACCCTCATGTGATGGAGCACATAACTAAATTAAATGTACATTTAGATCATAGTTAGTGTAAAGGAAATATGTGTGTACATATTTTAATAAAATAACATTGAATGTAATTATTGAAAATAAAGACATATCATGCAATTTCATATATTAATAAAGTAGACAATTTGTTACTCTAGATTTTAGGGTAGATTTCACGGGTTGAATGTTTGCAGTTAAAAATCTAAAAATTATAAAAATATAACCGGCCTCTATCATGTGTTTGTGACTTTCAACGCATGAAAGTCGATCGCTGGTCCGACTATATTGCTTTGTGAATATTTCTGTAGAATCGTCAAAAGTCATATCTATAAACTAGAAGGGTGCCCGCGCAATGCGGCGGGTGACATTTCACATCCGGGACGTGTTTCTAATATTTTGTTATTGTTATGTATTTTTATAAAAGTCTATTATGTTTTTTCTAAGCTAAAATTTTAAATACCAAATAAATGGGTTATGTATGACTACTTGTATATTTACGCATTAACTTATTGTACCTCACAAAATACAGATCGGTTCAGGAAAAAGTTTACACCAAAACGTTTAAAAAAACACAGGTTACAATTGTAGTTTAAAAAAATTTTAAATGTGATAGACTAAAAGATATAGTTGAAATCTTAAACAAATTAAGTTTTTATTTATTTATGGGCAGATAATGAAAAACTTTATGTAAATGTTAATATGTGTAAGGTTATTATGTAACTAATTATAAGGGGTAATATGTAAATAATGTTATAAATACTATTTTACCCTCAAAATTGATTGTATCTTATGCATTGAATTAAGTACTTGTTTTTAATTTTATGGTATCTTAAAATACCCTTCTTATATGCTTTATATATAGTATAGATAAGAATTAGGAAATATGCTAAAATGTTTTGGCTTACCAAGTCAATTTGTTAATATAAAATATTATCTATGTTCCTTTCTTTTAAAGGCCATTCTTTTATTGCAGACTTCACACCGATAAATTTAATTACTTTTCTCATTCGTATAATTTTCTTTTTAAGAATAGAAATAAAAAAAATATTGACCGTTTTGGATTCAGATTATCACATGAATATCGTCATACTTTTTAAACTAAAATAAATACTTTACATATTATCGGGAATATTGACCGTTTTGGATTCAGATTATATATCCTTGATTTTAACATCAAACTGGTTAGTAGTGGTCTCCGATTCCAATAACGACATTGATCTGATTAAATACGTATATTTATATCAAAAAACGTGTTACGATGGTACAATATTCAAAAATCGTGAAACAATAACGGACCCTAATGGAGAACGAGAGGAGATGAAAGATGGGGGCAAATAAATGGGCACTACCAACATATATAGATGAACAAGGATGTTGGTAGAAGGTATGGAATGGAAGACATGAGGAAAAATGTAATATCGTTCTTTCTCTCCAATATCTCGGAAGACCTTTCGACCAAGGAGCTATGGCTAGAATGCAAGAATTTTGGTGATCTAGTAGATGCTTTTGTACCAAAGAAGAAGTTAAAGTTCGGTGATGCTTTTGCTTTCGTAAGATTCGATCATGTATCGAATATAGTTGGGCTCACAAACTCCTTGAAATGTGGAAGATTGAAAGTGTCTACAAAGTATGACAAAAATAGGAATCGTGTGGTGCAAACATCCCAACTCTTTAATAATGGTGTTCCTTCCAGCCCCCTAGGGACTTTCATTCAGTCTCTTACACTTCAGATCATACGCATTACAGAGA
Organism: Flaveria ramosissima; assembly: GCA_025215565.1. Lineage (NCBI taxonomy): Eukaryota > Viridiplantae > Streptophyta > Magnoliopsida > Asterales > Asteraceae > Flaveria > Flaveria ramosissima. Next base: position 31,009,738 of record CM046037.1, on the reverse strand, counting down.
TGCATGCGTTGTTTAGGAACAACAGTGGTGGGGAAGTTAATTGTCATTACAAATTAATGAAACAAAAGCTTTCTGAGCTTGGAGATTAAGCTTTCTGATTGGTAAAGTGTTGACATGAAAACAATTTCATGTGGAATATCGAGAAAAAATCATTGGAAAAATCAGGTATCTTTGGGGAATTTATAGTACGATACACTTTCTTTATATTATCATCCAGAATCCAAAAAAGATATCAGGGCAGGTAACCTTAAGCTGGAAAAAAGCAAAGTTTCAGGTTTCGGTTGAAGAATATGATCAATTTTGGGTGCCTTCATACGGTGGCTGTTTAGAAAGTAATGGAATCCTAAAATGCGAGCATCTCCGGTGGTCACTACACCTCCTCCCTCGTGCCCCAAACAGTGGCATTGGAACATTAATTCTCGAGCCCCTAGAAATGATGGTTGTATCTCTCCTCATAATGGATGTTTTAATGATGTCAATTCTGCAGGATTGGACTCGTGTTCTCCGTTTTAAGAGGAATTCCTAATGCAAATAATTCAATTATGGGCTGTGACCCATTTGGGCTATTAACATCAGGGGGCTCGGGGATCCAAGAAAAGATGAGTGGATAAAGTCCCTTTTTATTAAACACAAAATAAATTGTATATGTGTGCAAGAAAAATTCATCTCTGACTCAAACAAAATTTCAATTCGAAATATTTGTGGTAAGCATATCATGATATATGATTCGTGTTACGTATACAATAGATGAGGGGGGTGAATTGTAAAATAGTCGTTTAAAAACTGGAATTGTCATTGTTCATAGTTGATAGATTGAAATTGCAATAATAGATAACGACTAACCGATTACCGTTGGGTAGTTGCTATCTATATTAATAGTCGAACATGAATGAGAAGTATTATGCTTGATTGATCAAAATTCCCTTTCTCTTTGGTTCTTCTCCAATTTGATTGTATCAAGTGGTATCAGAGCTACCGATTCTCGGAAGCTCAAATCCAGTTATCGTGACGAAGAAGATGACTACTCGAAATCAAACATTAGAATAGAAGGTACAAGAACATGAAGCGATTCTATTGCGATTGGAATCGGTGACAAGCATGAATTTGACGGAGCTCGAAGCGATTAAGGCGACATCTGCGAAAAATTCGAATGATTTGGAGGCGATGAAGGTGCAATTAATTCAAATAGAATGTTAGAGATACTCAAAAATCTGCAATTGATTAGCAAAGATCAATTGCATGGCAATGGAACTTCAGGAGCGGATACTGGAAGCATTGACAAGTCAAACAATGGCTATACAAGCAACAATCGTTTAACGAAGATGGAATTCCCCAAATTCAATGGTATTAATGTTGAAGGTTGGCTGTGTAAAGTGGAGCATTTCCTCAACATTGATGGTACTCCAAAGAATATAAAGGTACGGTATGCTATTGTTCATTTAAAAGATATAGCATTACTTTGGCATCAATCATTTGTACGATCAAGAGGGGGAAATATTGATGGTATGGGTTGGAGTGAGTACAAGAGTTTCATTTCTACACAATTTGCCTTAGTTATGGGTCAAGATGTTATGGGTGTATTAGCTGCATTAAGACAAACGGGATCTTTACAAGAATTATGTCAAGAATTTGATTTGGCATTAACTAAGGTTTTATTTGTGATGAATATGATGTGAGTTTATTCCTAAGGGCCGTGAAACCTGATATTGGGTATCCTTTAAGACTCGTAAGACCTAAGAGTCTTCCTGAAGCTTACATGTTGGCTAGAATTTAGGATGAAAATCTGAATTCAACACAACATGTGAGTTGGAATATATCTTACAAACATTTTCCCAAGAACAACGATTATTCAAGTAAAGTAGCAATGACGGGTAATGTGGCCAACCTACCATTGTTACCAGCTCCACCTACTAAACCAAGACCATTTTTCACAAGAAGACATTCTCCTAAGGAAATAGATGAAAATCAGGCAATAAGGGAATCTTTTGGATGTAATGAAAAGTTCACTTCTACTCACAAATGTAAGAATAAGCAACTATTCTCCATTGCAGTGTGGGAAGATGAGCAACAAGAGAGTAGTTGTGCATTTTCATTAGGTGAAGATTCAGCTGAATTAGGTCCTTAGATATTTCTTAATGCAATTATGGGTGTTTCATCATATTCTACTATGAAAGTAACAGGCTCTATCGGTACTAAAACACTCCATATATTGATAGATTCGAGATCTACTCACAATTTCCTTGATGAAAGAATTGCAGCCAAGATTAAATGTCCTATTAAACCCATTCCCTCTATGAAGATTAAAGTAGCAGATGGGAACATAATGAATTGTAACAAGTTATATGAAGGATTGAACTAGATGATGCAAGGCAATTGGTTTACGGCGGACGTCCTACTCATTCCACTTACCAATTATGATATGGTCTTGGGCATTCAATGGCTGCAAAGTTTGGATGATATTACTTGGAATTTCAAAGAACTTACCATGAAATTCCTAGTGGATAATACAAATTTGGAGTTAAAGGGAGCTAAATATTCGGGGGTGACATTATGTTCAAGTGAGAAATTACAGGAATTATTGGTAAATACATCCCAATTGGTGCAGGCCCAAATATTCAGTTTACAACCTGCAAGTTCAATTCCTACTCATACACCCTTGATTAGTGAATGTAAGGATTCCTATAAGTCTGATGCAGCCAAAACATCCAAAGTCTCTCTGCAAGCATGCACTAAAGAACTGAAGTAGAAATGCTTCGGAAGTTTTACACCATGCACTAGAAATGTTCTATGTGTAAACTCTTCCGAAGCCAAGACCAATATCTTCCGAAGCCAAAAATGAAGTCTTCCGAAGCTTCAAAGACAAAGTCTTCCGAAGCCAAAGAGTGAAGACAGATTTCTTCCGAAGACTTTTAGTGATATGCCTTTATCTGATGTACTTTACCATAAAGCTGGACCACCTTTCCGCTGCAACTCTATAAAGTCACCAACTTACATGAGTTGGTGAATGGTCCATGCTTTTGGTAACTGTACATTAAAGTCTTGAGTCCATGCTTTCTACTTTGTGTACTTTTATCCATTTTGTAATATATTAGGATGTGAGTTATGGCATGTCATAGTCACAAGTCAAAAAGCAGATATGCCTTTTTGACTCTACAATTGATTTTGTAGTTGTCTAGTCAATTGTATCCGGTTGGCCTTCAAAGTATGGCCGGCTGTAGAATGTAGTATAAAGTATCTCAAGTACTTGTAACTTTCTATCGATGCTTTGTAACTTGTAATAGAACTTGAGAAGCAATATACAACATTCTTGAAAACCAAATTCTTGTGTTGTTTTTGCAATCTTGTTCTGTCTCACAATTACTTGTGTTCTTAGCATCTTTCATTAAACAAGTTAACCAGTTCCCTATTTGATCTGCTAAGTGTTCTAAGCAACTCTCCTCATTGTGTTGTTGTGTTGTAAGTGCATACCCTTCACCGGTCCTGCATTTGGTATCAGAGCATTTCAGGCTCTATTTAAGATCTCACCATCTTAAGATCCCTCACACACACAAAATACTTAACAACTCAAATAGCAGCTATAACCAAAGCTGATATGGAACACCTTTATAGGGCAATGATTGGGTCTCTTATGTACCTCACAGCTAGCAGGCCAGATATCATGTTTGCTACATGCATTTGTGCAAGATATCAAGCCAACCCCAAGATGTCAAATCTAGTCACTGTCAAAAGAATTTTAAGATATCTCAAAGGTGCTCCATCACTTGGCCTTTGGTATCCAAAGAATTCTGATTTTAATCTGTATGCTTATACAGATAGTGACTATGGTGGTTGCAACATGACTGCAAAGTCTACATCAGGGGGATGTCAATTCCTTGGTGGAAGAGTAGTCTCTTGACAATGCAAGAAACAATCATGTGTGTTTGCATCAGCTGTTGAGGTTGAATACATTGCTGCTGCAAGTTGTTATGCTCAAGTGCTTTGGATTCAAAATCAGATGATGGACTATGGATTTAACTTTAAAGAGACTCCCATCCACATCGACAACAATAGTGCTATCTCCAGCACAGAGAATCCTATGCAACACTCAAGGACAAAACACATTAACAGAAGGTATCAATTGATTAGAGATAACTATGAAAAGGGATTAATCAAACTAGTCAAAGTTAACACAAATGAACAATATGCTGATCTGTTCACCAAAGCTTTTAATGAGCAGAGATTTAAATATCTTGTATCAACTATTGGGATGATTAACTTTGAATAGCTTTTCTTAAAACTTAATCATATTTATTTCTAAAACATGTGTGTCCTAAGTTGTCTATTATATCACCATCATAAGCCCTGTGTTTTCTTGGGAAGAAAAATCTTTTCAAAAGATTTTTCTTAGATTTTTTAAAAAATCTTGATCTCTTTGGAAGACTTTGAAATTACCTTCGGAAGTACTTTATGTCTTAGTAAACAAATAATTGCTTCAGTAATTTTACCTTCGGAAGAAATTTCTGAAATATATTCTGAAGCTTAAAATCAACTTAAATACTTTGTATGTTTTCAATGAACAAGTTTCTTCCGAATGCAATTTACCTTCGGAAGTATTTATTCTTCTTAGAATAAAAAATCTGAGTGTAAAACTCTCTTCCGAAGCAAAATTTTCAAAAATCTTTGAAATCTCTTCCGAAACCAATTTGCCTTTGGAAGCTTTTTCTTCAGAACTTCCGAAGCAAATAACCTTCGGAAAATGTCTCGACTTCCAAGAAAACTACTTTTTTGGGCAAAAGTAAACTACTTTTCAAAGGTGGGACCGACATCAGGATTTCAAAGTTTATCCTCTTTCATTAACTTTTTCTCAAATCCTTTTCACATAAATGCCCAACGGTTCCCCCCTCTTTCACTATCTTCCTCAATTACACTATTCCTTAAACCTAAATTCTTCCAAACCGCCTTTTGTTCTTTTTCTTTCTTCATCCTTAAGCTTCTAAAATGGCCAACCTAAACATCAGAAACAACCCAGATTTCTCCATGCAACTTCACAGGCAACATAACCAAGTTGCTCTGTTAAGCTCTGAGAAAGATGAAAGTTTCTCAAAGATTTGTCGTTTCTTAGCTCTATCAAACTACTCCACCTCCCTAACCATTGATCCTACTCTCTATGAGTATTATATGTTTCCTAGATATGTTCAACACATTCTCAACTGTGAATTGGGCTCACAGTTGAGGGAAACAGATAATATTCTTAAATTGGGACAGATGAAGCCCGACATCTTTAAAATTATGAAGAAGCTAACTGTAGTCTTCTCAGGGTAGAAACAGCCCTAGTCCCAAAAATGTTAGAGCTCATTGCTCAAGGTGACAACCTAGCAACACAAGCTAGTGTTGAACCCACACCTTCTACCTCTCAACCACTAAAAAGGCCCCAAGTCACCCTCACCTACCAAAGAAAATCCAAACGAACCCCTTCTTAAGCTATTGAGTTTGTGCACGCCCTCATATACTCACCCATACAGGAGGAATAGACACTAGGGCTCCCACTTTCCCTGAGGAGCAAACCACTCCCATCTCTTCAACAATCAGGGCTGAGGTTCCTCATGCTCACCCTTATGAGCTCACAAGCCCAACTGCCTTAAGCCTTCACTCTGAGTCTCAACACTCAAGTGAACAACCTTCAGGGGACAGTTACCCCCAGCCATTAGACTTAAATCAGCCCATTCCCAACCTCTCATTCTATACTGATGAAGACTTAGGTTTCAGTGGGTACCATGAGTCTATCTACTCCTCTCCAACTCAAATAGAGATGAGTACTACTGAGTATCCTTTGTCTAGCACACATCAGTCACCTATAACTGAGGTGGATACTTCTGAACCTGTTCAAGATATCCATATGGAAGAGGCTCTCACTTCTGCAAATGATTACATCATTAAGACCTCAATCATGGCAACTCAGCCCATTGACACCTCAACTAAGAATGTCAATGTGAAGAGGAAATCCAACAGCCAAGAACCTGAGGCTGGTGGCTAGAGAGAGGACTTTGGTCCAATCATCTCATCCCCCAATGATTCTTCTGATAAAGAAGAGGGGAATCTGAGACTAAAGGTGCAAAAATTATCAAAAACATGCTCCTATTTAGTCTCTAAGGTTACTCACCTTGAATCTCAGGTGACTACCTTGCATAAAAGGGTCAATGATCAGCAACTTGAGATATCTTATCTCAGGGAAAAACTAGTTGGGAGACCTTTAAGAAGAGCTCAACCAGGAACACAAGAACCTGTGAATGTGGTTGACCTAACCTCTAGCTCACCTATGCAAGAGGGTGATGCTACCAAAAAGGGGGAGAAAGTCATTATAGTCACAGAACCTGGGAGTTCTTCAGGGAGTATGGACATTGAGGATTCACCATCCTCACTTGCAACTGTGCATACTCAGCAACTTCCTCAAGTTCACATTAATGTGGACATAATTGACTCTGTTATTAGGAGTCTCTTTGAGGAAGGCATTCCAAGGGCTGTGTCATCTCCACCTCAAGAAACTTCAAACTACATTATTGGGTGGAGGTATGATGTTGATAGAAGAGCCCTCATTCTTCACAGAGTTCAAGGACAACAAGAAGTGTTGAATTTTCAGACTTTGGACTACTATGAAGGACTTGACCTGATCAACATGCCACTTGTCAACCCAAGCAAATCAAGACAAGTTGACAGGTTAGCACTCAGGATTCAAGACAGAATTACTAAAGAGTTCGGCCTTAGAAGGAGACAAAGGCAATCAGGTAATATCATTGGTCAACTCCATGCTAAGGCAGCCCTGAGATTAGCTTCAAAGGGAAAACCTTGGCTGAAGGCCCAGTGATAGAGCCTGAGAGCCCTGTCACACCAACAACTACTTCAGAAATTCATTCCCTCAGTGAAACACCTGCTGGTGAAGGTGTCTCACAGCCTCTCTCTGGCCAGAGCTTGGATGCTACACCAAGCAATAAAGGCCAAACCTCTATCCACCCTGAGTCACAACGGTCTGTGGGTGACAAAGGGAAAAGGATTTTGACTCCTGAGGAGATTGAAGAGGAGGAGAGAGAGAGGAAGAGGAAGCTAAGGGGAGAAAGTTCCTCTGGGTCTTCAGGATTTATGCAAGCTGCAATTAGGGCTGCCCCCAGACCAAACACTCAAGAAGATGAGTTGAGGGCAGTGAGGATTACTTACGTGCAGACCAGGAACTATGACATAGATGAGATTATATCTCTTCTTTTAGAGCAATTAAATGAACTGCCTGACATAGAAGTGTCAAGAGAGATGAGGAAAAAGAGGATGCAATATTACTTCTTCAATTCAAAGAAGAGAAGAGACAGAAACGATTATACAAGCATGCTTCAACTCTCTCCCCAGTTAAGGAAAGTCCTGTGCAAGAGGATGTGGCTGCTACACAAGAACCTCGAGTAGACAAGGAAACAGATAGGCAAAACATGATTAACTACCTGAGTGCCACAGGTCTCTACCAGGCATCTGCACTTCTTCCCTTGTCCTTTGAGTACATTGAGTTTGAGTATCTCAAACAGCTTGAACTTTAAGTGCTCAAAGAACAAAAGGCAACAAAGAGAAAGATGAGGGAAGATGCTGCAAAGTCAAGAGCTATCATCCAAAAGACTATGAAAAAGTTTGCTGACAGACAAAGGATGCTAAGCTTCTTGAAGCTGTATGGATTCTCTGGAAGGAGACTTGGCCCTATGTCTCTATCCACAATGGATAAGCATATCAGGGTAATCAAGCAGAAGATCAAGAGTGGAGAGCTGATTGACTTATACTCTCTTCCAAGTCAAATCCCACCTGAAGTGGAGGTTAAGGTTGAACAACCTGAGATAACACAACCTGGACCTCCTGCTGAGCCTCAGCAAGCTTCATCTTCTGATCCACAGCAGGGTCAAACTCCCTCTCCTTCTGAACCTGTGAGGGAGGAACGCCCAACTGAGAAAGACAAGGATGATCAACAAGGTGCTGCAGACCAGTCTTCTCAGTTAAAGTCTTCTAAGAGGAAGAAGAGGATGGCTTCTACACCAAAGTCTAAGAAGAAGAAGCATTAATCATCCACCTCTACACCTCAGGCTGAGTCAGATCAACCTGAGGAAGTGCATTAAGAGGTAGCCCAATCAACTCCTTCAAGTGGCTCATCTTGCAGCTGAGACACCCATCTTATCCTGGACTTTCACTACTAATCTCGAGAGATGGCATGTGATCAGAGATAAAGGTGTTGAGAATGTCTATACATGGCAAGACATTATCAACTTACCTATGCATGATCTCTTTGAGATGAAAAGATATTATGAGAGTCTGAATGATCCTGACCATCTAATGAAAAAGGGTATTGTCATCATTATGTTGAAGACTACAAACATCTGAAGATCTTCTAAATGTTTTGGTAGCATCAGCCAAGGGGGAGTTTGTAAGGATTCCTATAATTCTGATGCAACCAAAACATCCAAAGTCTCTCTTCAAGCATGCACTAAAGAACTGAAGTAGAAATGCTTCGTAAGTTTTTACACCATGCACTAGAATTATTCTAAGTGTAAAATCTTCCAAAGCCAAGACCAATATCTTCCGAAGCCAAAAATGAAGTCTTATGAAGCTTCAAAGACAAAGTCTTCCGAAGCCAAAGAGTGAAGACATATTTCTTCCGAAGACTTTTAGAGATATGCCTTTATCTGATGTACTTTACCATAAAGCTGGACCACCTTTCCGCTACAACTCTGTAAAGTCACCAACTTACATGAGTTGGTGAAAGGTCCATGCTTTTGGTAACTGTACATTGAGGTCTTGAGTCCATGCTTTCTACTTTATGTACTTTTATCCTTTTTGTAATATATTAGGATGTGAGCTATGTCATGTCATAGTCACAAGTCAAAAGGCAGATATGCCTTTTTGACTCTACATTTGATTTTGTAGTTGTCTAGTCAATTGTATCCAGCTGGCCTTCAAAGTATGGCCGGTTGTACGATGTAGTATAAAGTATCTCAAGTACTTGTAACTTTCTATCGATGCTTTATAACTTGTAATAGAACTTGAGAAGCAATATACAGCATTCTTGAAAACCAAATTCTTGTGTTGTTTTTGCAATCTTGTTCTGTCTCACAATTACTTGTGTTCTTAGCATCTTTCATTAAACAAGTTAACCAGTTCCCTATTTGATCTGTTAAGTGTTCTAAGCAACTCTCCTCATTGTGTTGTTGTGTTGTAAGTGCATACCCTTCACCGGTCCTGCAGTGAACAACCAGTAGTACGTGCTATAGAGACCTTGTTGAATAGCTATACAGATGTCTTTGCAATTCCTACTACTTTACCTCCAAAAAGATCGTGTGATCATCAAATTGTTCTCAAAGATGGTACACAATCAATTGCTCGAAAACCTTATCGTTACCCAGCTGCTCAGAAAGACATCATTCAGAAAATGACTCAGGAATTATTGGAAATGGGGGTGATTCGAGAGAGTACCAGCTCATTCGCTGCTCTGGTGGTTTTAGTACGAAAAAAAGATGGTTCTTGGAGTATGTGTGTGGATTATAGGAAACTCAATGATGCCATGGTTAAAAATAGCTTTCCAATTCCGTTAATTGATGAGTTATTGGAGGAACTCAGTGCATCAGCGGTATTTTCAAAGTTGGATTTACGATGGGGTTATCACCAAGTGCGCATGTATGAACCTGATATTCACAAGATTGCATTTCGTACGCATCAGGGCCACTATGAATTCTTAATCTTACCTTTTGGATTAACTAATACACCCGCTACATTCCAAGCTTTGATGAATGCCACTTTCAAACCACTCTTACGGAAGTGTGCATTAGTGTTCTTTGATGATATATTGGTATATAGTCCTAACATGGAACAACACCTACAAGATCTCAAGGTGGTCTTAGATCTTTTATGCTCTCACTCCTTATTTGCCAAACGATCCAAATGCTCTTTCGCAGTATCACAAGTGGAGTATTTAGGACACATCATCACTAAAGCTGGGGTGGGTACAGATCCTTCTAAGGTTGAAGCAGTGGTTACTTGGCCAACACCCACTACAATCAAACAGTTGAGAGGGTTCTTGGGCCTTGCTGGATATTATAGACGCTTTATCAAAGCTTTTGGAAGCATTGCAAGACCCTTAACTAATCTCCTAAAAAAGATGCTTTTCATTGGACTTCCGAAGCTCAACAAGCTTTTGATGATCTGAAGTTGGCTCTCTCTACAGCACCTGTTCTAGCTTTACCAGACTTTTCAAATATGTTTATCACTGAAACAGACGCTTCTTCAAAAGGTCTGGGGGCTGTATTAATGCAAGACAGTCACCCTTTAGCCTTCATTAGTAAGGGTCTTTCAGCAAGACAACAAGCCATGTCTGTTTATGAAAAAGAATTATTGGCTATCTTAATGGCTGTAAAACAATGGCATCATTATCTCATTGTTAAGCACTTTATCATTCGTACTGATCAACGCAGCCTCAAATACTTGTGGGATCAAAAGATAAGTACACCCTAGCAGCAAAAGTGGTTAGCCAAGTTATTGGGCAATGATTATAAAATTACTTATAAACAAGGGGTTCATAATCAGGCTGCTGATGCCTTGTCCAGAGTGGAAGGGTTGGCTTTATTCAACCGGGTCTTAGTTCAATTGACCCATGTCTTTGGCCAAAAATTCAAGCTGCTTGGTCTGTGGATTCGGTTATTCAAGACATCATTGTTAAGTTACAGCAGGGTGTTATAATCAAGAATTGGGCTTGGGATGGCAACAGTCTTACCCGCAAGAATCGTGTTGTTATTGCTGACGATCCTTCATTAAATACAACTATTCTCACTCTTTGTCATGCTTCTTCCATGGGAGGTCATTCGGGTTTTCATCCCACTTTACAATGTCTAAGACATATGTTTTATTGGAAGAAGTGTTCAAAAGATGCCCGCCAATTCATTCGTAATTTCCCTACTTGTCACCGAGCTAAATATGAACGCATTGCTCAACCAGATCTTCTTCAACCTTTACCTATTCCCAAATATGTTTTCTTGGATATATCAATGGATTTCATCAGTGGATTACCAAAAGCTTATGGCAAAGATACAATCTTTGTGATTGTTGACCGCCTTACTAAGTATGGTCACTTCATTTGCCTTTCACATCCTTTCACAGCAGCACAATTGGCTCAGTTGTTCTTTGATAATATCTTTAAACTCCATGGCTGCCCATCTACCATTGTATCCGATCGCGATCCTTTATTCCTGAGTAATTTTTGGAAGGAGTTTATGCGCTTGCAAGGTGTTCAACTTGCATATTCCTCTGCTTACCATCCGCAATCTGATGGTCAAACCGAGGTGTTGAATCATTGCTTGGAATCTTACCTGCGTTGTATGGTGATGGATGATCCGTCACAGTGGCCTAAATGGCTCACTCTTGCGGAATGGTGGTATAACACTTCCACACATTCAGCAATTGGCATGTCTCCTTTTGAGGCTCTTTATGGTATTGCTCCACCCATCCATATTCCTTATATTCCGCATGACTCCAAAATCGAATCGATTGAATCTTGGTTTCAAATACGTGAAGAAAAGATGCTAGCTTTAAAAGCTCATTTGAATACAGCTCGCAATCGTATGAAGCAGATGGCTGATAAGCACCGCACTGAACACCAATTTCAGATTGGTGATTGGGTCTATGTGAAGTTGAAGCCTTATGTTCAATCTTCATTAAAGAAGCATCGTCATCATAAATTGTGACCCACTTACTTTGGTCCTTTTTTGATATTGGAGTGGATTGGCCCTGTTGCTTATCGTTTGGATTTACCGGCGGAATCACAAATTCACCCTACCTTTCATGTTTCTTTACTTAAAGCAGCTCCTCCGGGTGCTCCTCAATCCCCTGTTCCCTTGTCTGCGGAACCTCGATTTCATCTTCGCCCTCGTGCAATTCTTGATCTTCAGTTGGTTAAGAGGGGTAATCGAGCCTTAGTTCGTGTATTGGTTCACTGGGTGAATTTACCAATTTCGGAATCCTCTTGGGAAAATTTGGAGGATCTGCAACTTTTGTTTCCTGATTTTCATACTTAAGGTCAAGTATTCTTTTAAGGGTGGGGTATTGTTACGTATACAATAGATAGGGGGTGAATTGTAAAATAGTCGTTTAAGGACTAGAATTGTCATTGTTCATAGTTGATAGATTGAAATTGTAATAACAGATAACGACTAACCAATTACCTTTGGGTAGTTGCTATCTCTATTAATAGTCGAACATGAATGAGAAGTATTATGCTTGATTGATTAAAATTCCCTTTCTCTTTGGTTCTTCTCCAATTTGACTGTATCTTCAGTTGAGGCGTTTGGAAGATCTGGTGGTATAATTAGCTTTTGGGATCCGACAATATTTGAAATGACACATTCCATAAAGCATAGGAATGCTCTTATTATAGTGGGGGAAAATTAAAGGCAGTGGAGAACTTATTAACATTGCTAATGTATATGTGCCTAAAGACTTGAACGGGAAGAAGGATCTATGGAAGTTTTTAAAGGAAAAAAAAGACTCCATTGCTAGATTGTGAATTTTCCTTGGTGATTTTAACGTAGTTAGGCATCCATCAGACCGTATGAATTTAGAATTTAACCATGTGGGGGCTGTAATTTTTAATGAGTTTATATATGAATCTAGCCTACAAAAATATAATATAAGAGGGTCAAAGTATACATATATCTCGGAAAATGGCCTTAAAGCTAGCAAGATTGATCAAGTTTTTGTATGTAGTGACTTCATGAGCAAATGGTCCGACGTAGTGCTTACGGCTTGGCCAGAAAAGCCTCTGACTTTGATTAGATCTGGGGTGGATTTTGGTCCAAAACCATTTAATTTTTATAATTCATGTCTCGAGATTGAAGGTATCGATGAAGTGGTTATCATTGCTTTAAAACTCCCAGTATTGGCGTCTAGGCCGGATGCTAAATTGGCTAAAAAATTTAGAAATGTAAAGGCAACTGTAAAAGAGTGGAATTACAAGCGGAAAGCTAGTGATGAGGAAAAGGCTAAAAATTTAGCAATAAAGCTCTCAACATTAGATTTTATTGCGGAAACAATTGGTTTATCAGAGGAGGAAGGTAAAGAAAGGTATGAAACTAAAAGCAGTTTGTTAGAGATGGAAAAACTCAATTTGGAGGACATAAGACAACAATCTAGAACAAAATGGGTTGTTGAAGGAGATGAAAACACAACTTTTTTTCATGGGATGTTCAAATCTAGAATGTGTTGGATCCTGAAAGGATTATACATGCCAATTCAAGTGGTGGTTGATGGTTGCTCTGCTGGAATTCTCCCCAAGTCCAAGAAGATATGCGGATGAAGAATCTGCATAAAGTAGAAGACAAGTGTCGGCTATCCGCATTTGTTTATGCGGATGACCATTGAACAAATGCTGACAAGTATTTGTTCATCCGCATTAACAAATGCATACAGCCGAACAAATGCTGATAAGTATTTGTACATCTGCATTTACTAATACGGATGCTCAGCAACAAATGCGCACAAGTGTTTGTTCATCCGTATTTGTCAATACTGATGACCAAACATCAATGCTGAAGAACAAAAAGAAATGTTGATGAAGATCAAGACATCCGCATTAGTTAAAGCGGATGAATAGAAGAAAATACTGATAAGGCTTTTGTACTTAGACTAGTTTCCTGATGTATAGTATATGGGTAGTTTAGTCATTTTGTAAAGGCCTTTTGTCAGCCTATAAATAAAATAGAAAACCCTACTTTTGGGTATCCTTATACAATTAGAATATTTTAGAATCTTCGACAGTCGTATGTTTCAGTGGTGTCTTGTTACTGTATTTTGCTAAACCCTAGCATTCATTGTAACTTTTCACCATCATTAAAGCATTTATGAGTATTTCTAGCATTCAATGATCTTTGATTATATGATTCCGCAATATAATTACTGACTCAATCATCATATTCGATCCTAGTTGATTCACATCAACTTAAAATATCATTCTCATAACCCAGTCAATTGGTATCAGAGCTTTGGCTCTCAGATTCGCTTCAAATCTGCCCAAATCTGAACAAAAATCGATTGAACTGGTGATTGAGGTACTATTAGCAAGTTCGTCAACTACTAACATATATTCATGCTGAAATCTCCTTGAAACATCGACTGGATTCTCTGCTCGACTACTCAAAATCAAGAACTCAACTTTGAACAACATTTTCTACTCAAAAACCAGAACAAACACATCATCATCATCATAAAATTTTGACCTAAAATCAACAGCATAGTTATAGAAGCATTCTCAGATTGTTCACTTAGACAACCGTCTACTACTGTTCATAAGAACCATTATAATGTTCAAAAGTTAGACTGTTTGGAGCACTTGGACTTAAAAAAATATATTCCTTATTCAAACAATCTAAAAAAAGCTTATTGCAATGGATTCACTTAACTTTTCTGAACTTGGTCATGCTCCTAAACATTTGCAGGATCGGGTTTTGTCACTTAAACACTTGTGATTCTCTCAAACTCACTTATAGTAACACTCAAATGAGATGAAGCAATGCCTTTAACAAGAGTTGATAATAATATAATAAGCAATCAAAGGAACAAGCAGAAGTATTTTCAAGGTACTTGTATATATTACTTCTCAACTCAAGATTACTAGACACTTACAAGCATGAAACAAGAGTTACAATGAGAAACTATATATACTAGATCCTACAGCCGGTTATACTTGATACCAGTTGGAAACCTACGACTAAAGCATATACTACAATGCTATAGTTAAGGTATCTTAGATAAAGTATTATCTAAAATATGGTAGTCATGACATGTCCATGACTTACCTTTTGTCACCAACTAAAGATGGCAACTGTACTTAACATAAAAAGGTAAACAATAGATTAAAGTATGGTCAACTACATGCTTTTGAGAAAACGCCATGCAGTATCTCAGAGATTTGCAGCGGAGTGTCAGACAGACCATACTTATGTCTACTGGATAATAGAAGTGTCTTAAGAAGGTTAACTGGCTTCGGAAGAACAAGTTCTTCCGAAGCCACTTATACTTCGGAAGATGCTTCTATGCTTCCGAGGCTTTGAGGACTTCTTTATACTTCGGAAGTTGACTTCAGATCTTTGTATCTAAGTCTTGATCTTCGGAAGTAGCTTCTTCTTTGTCTTCGGAGTTGGAGTTCCTTCGGAAGTGTATTTTTACACTTAGACTTCGGAAGAGCTGCTTCTTCCTTCGGAAGTTCTACACTTGGCTTCGGAAGTCCTTTGTATGTTTACTCAACATCTCTAAGTGACTTAGTTTTGGTTGCAGCAGCCTCTCTAGATCCAACAACATTCTATGCTTAAACACAAATCTAAGTTTAAGCAATGGAAAGTCAAGTTTATGAATTATATTACAGGTGTAGATCCAGATTATTGGATTTCCATATGCAAAGGACCTTACATCTTTGTGTCACTCTCGACTGACCAAGCTGCACTATACAAAACAGCAAGAATACCCATTGAAGATTCTAACTTAACCTTAATGATGAGGAGTATAAGAAGATACAGATTGACTTCAAAGCATACTCCATTCTCACACAAGCCTAAAAATGGATGTACTCAAAAGGCTTGAGAAATGTGGAACAACAAAAGCTGTATGGGATGAACTGCTCATTATATGTGAAGGAATCAGTAAAATAGCTGAAATCAACAAAGACAAGCTAGTCAATCAGTATGAAACCTTCCACCACTCCAAAGGGGAGTCAATCTCAAAACAATTGCATCAGTTTGTGCAGTTAGTCAATGATCTTGAGATTATGGGGTTACATATAAGGAAAAGGAGAGAACAAGAAGATGTTACATAGCCTTGAGAGTTGGAAGCAAAATGTAACAATGCTAAAAAAACACACTTGATCTGGAAAGCACCAGTCTAGATATAATGATTGCAAAAATTAAAGCTCTTGAACTTGATGAAAGGAGCAGGAACCTCGGTGGACCACAAGTCATTGAGGCTTACAAATTTCCATCATAAACTCATTCTGTGGAAAATGCATTCATTATTGAAGAAGATGATTTTCTCGCATCAAGAGATCAAATCAAATCAACTGGATTCATTGATGCTCCATCAACTAACAAGCCATCAACTTCAGCACAATCAACTGGATTCACTGCAACTCCCTCAAGCATGCCTGCAGACCAGAAATCTGAAGAGCAAAAGGCTACCTACAATGCCTTTGTTGCAAGCTTTGAAGCCTACTTGGGAGGAAGACTCACCTCTGCTCATCTAATCCAAGAAGACTTAGAAGAAATGGATCCTGATGATGTAGAAGAAATAGATCTACAGTGGCAAATGACTATGATAGCCATGAGGGCTAAAAAGTTCTTCAGAAAGGGAAGGAAGCTAAGTATGAATGAGAATACCAAACTTGGATATGATAAGTCCAAGGTTAATTGCTTCAAGAAGAAACTCACCAAAGTCAAGCTTCCAATCAAACAAACAACATCAATATCATCATCAAAGTCAAAACCAGCAATCTCAACAAAGTCAGCCTCAACTGACGAATCCAGCTCATGGAAGCAGCCAAAATACTTCAAATGCACTTGTCATCAGACAAGATGGAGTAAGTGATTGGAACCTGTATGCTGAGGAAGTTGAGCCTCAATTTCAAAATCACGCTCTTATGGCTCACATAAATGATGGCCCAACTACTATGCCATCCGAGGTATCATCTAATCTTTGCAGTGACAAATGCATTGCTGAACTGCAGGGATACCGTGAACACAATCACAAATTAGCTGCTAAAATTAAAGAAGAAAAAGTAAAATCAGAGATGCTTAAACATGAAATGAAGAGTTTTGAGATTAAAATCATATCACTAATATCTGACAATGAAAAACTGCATGGGGAAAAGTATACTCTTGCAGCTGAAAATGAAAAGTTAACTGAAATGTTAATTCAATCCAAAGCTGAGCAATCAGCCACTGAAGTGAAATTTGAAAGTTTTAATTGTCTTCAGCAAAGCTGCAAGAGATGCTTGATTTACAAAAGGGATCCTAAGGACATGACTGGGATTGGATAAATTCATGTCCACCTCCATACAAGGATAATTACACTGTCATGCCTGAGTCACTCACTCTTTCTGAGCAAATTGAACCTAAGACTATTGAAACTAAATCGATAGTTTCATAGATAACAAATCCTTAAAATAGACCAAGTGTTTATATTGAAACAAATGAGGACAAAATCAAGTTAGGTCATCCAATCAAAATCAAAGAGTTCTCAGACAAGTCTGTAAATGTCATCAAACCAAGGAGCCCAATCAAGGCAATAGTGCCTTTTGTGAAGTTCATCTTTGAAATTCTCAAAGAAAAGAAGAAGGTTGAAGTTACTGTGAAACGATCTGTTGAAAGCAGATCTGATTATGAGATCAAATCTCCAAACAATTCAATCAAATCAAAAAAGTTTCATAGAAAAATAAAGGGAAACTCCTTTGATTTCAAAGACAATGATCAAAACAGATTCTCAATCATCAAAACCAAAGCAAGATGTTGGTTTTGATATTTTCAATAAAGATCATGTAAATCAGCAAGAACAGGAGGATAGAAAAAGCAAAAGGAAACAAAATCAGCCTAAAGAGTCAAAAATAGTAGTATTGTGAAACAAACTACTAAAAAGGATGATGTTGTTTCCTCACCAAAATCAAAGATTAAGGCTCAGTTGAAAACTGGTAAATCTACTAAGGCCTCAACTTCAAGATCGGAATCAAAAGACAAACACGTGTATTGTAACGTGTGTGAAATGTCAAATCATAGAAAATACTGCTCAATCTATGACATGAACAATCATTCCATAGAAAAATATTATTTTAACAAATATTGTTATGTTTGTGATATGACTAATCACAACACATCTGATTGTTTCTTCAAACAAAAATGCTTGAGAATTCTACAAAACAAGCCCATCTCATCAATCTCAACTGTGAAACCCAAAATCAGAAGTTATTATTATAATAAACAATCTAGGGTTTCAACTTCTGATAATGACTTATGTAATCAGAAAGAGTTGAAGAGTGTCCGAAGAAATTTAAACCACAATAACAACAAACACATGATTTTCATTTAAAAGATAAATAAAAAATGATGTATGAAAATCAAAAACGGGTCAAATTTCTTCAAAAAAACAGGGACCAAAGGTTTTAATACTCTTCTGACTCTTCAGTTGAAGTAGATGAGATGAATTCTGCAAGATCTCAATAGAAATCAAACAAAACTTCTTCCTATAAGCCATAATTTAGAGGAAATATCAATAAGTTACTGTCATGGATAGGAACGGGAAACCCAAGACCATCATGGCTTGGGTTCCATTTACTAATTAGTTCTTTTTATGCTTGTAAGGTCGTCCAATAGTTTATGGTATGTGGACAGTATGCTCCCAACACATGACAGGAGACAGTTCCCTCCTTCGGGACTTCAAGCATATTCAAGGAACTACTGTGGTATTTGGTGAAGATTCACAAGGTGGTAGAATCACTGGTGAAGGATCTGTAATGAATGGGCTGCTGTGTTTTATAGAGTGAACTACTGTGAATAACTGAACTTCAATTTGCTCAGCGTGTCCCTGATCTACAACAAAAAATATTACACTCACTTCATTGACACTCATTGTTACATTCTGAAACCAGAATTTCAAATTCCTGAAGAATGAGTTGTCTTGAAGACCCCAAGAAAGAATAATACCTATGTCTTAAACCTCAATTCTACTCTACCTAAAGAAGATACATGTCTTCTGTCAAAAGCATCTTTTGAGGAGTCATAGCTTTGGCATAGATGTTTGGGACATTCAAATGTCAAAAACATGAATAGATTGGTCAAGGGAAACCATGTAATTAGTTTACCTCAGAAAGAATTTCATTTTATTGACCACTGTTCAGCTTGCCTCAAAGGGAAACAACATAAGTCTTCCCACAAGCCAAAGCTTGTGAACACAAACAATTCTACATTGAAGTTACTTCACATGGTTCTTTTTGGACCAACTCATGTTATGAGCATTGGGAAGAAACAATATTGTTTAATGATCATAGATGACATTTCCTGATTCATATGGGTCTTCTTCTTACTTCATAAAAACGAGGGGTGCCAATTAATAAAAGATTTTATCACAAAAATTGAAAATCAACTTGATCTAAAAGTTAAATCAATTAGAAGTGATAATGGGACTGAATTTAAAAATGAAGATTTTGAGTTCATTTTGTACAATCAAAGGCATTGCTCATCAATTTAGTGCAGCTAGAACTCCTCAACAAATTAGGATAGCTGAAAGGCGAAATAGAACACTAATTGAAGCAGCCCAAACCATGCTAGCCGATGCTAAGCTGCTAATTACCTTTTGGGGAGAAGCAGTGAACACATCATGTTTTGTACAAAATAGAATTTTGATTGTCAAAGAAAACAACAAGACTCCTTATGAACTTATTTTTCACAGAAAACCATTTATTAGATTCTTTAAGTCATTCGGTAGTCCTATATCAATATTAAACACCCGAGACCATTTGGGAAAATTTGCTCCTAAGTCTGATGAGGGATTCTTTGTAGGTTATTCCTCTGTCTCAAAGGCTTTTAGAGTGTTTAATCCTTGATTAAATATTATTGATGAATCAACAAACGTTCAATTCAATGAGCATTCATTTTCCAAGTCAACAAATGGTCCCGACTGGTTGTTTGATATTGACTTTTTTACAAGGTCATTTGATCAGTTTCACTTGTCAACTGCAGGAAACATAACTCTGATGGATCCTTTACTACATTATAAAGAAGAGAAGACTTCCTAATGATTCCTCTAATTTCTTCTGATCCTAATAATGTAGATATTCCTCTACAAGCTGATCCTGTCAGACCAGATCCTCTAAATGTGAGTGTTTCAACTGAAGCTGGTCCAAGTATAATTCCATCTCCTTCTGAAGAACCATCAAATAAAGTGAGAAATCAAGAACCAGCTACAACACCAGTTGAAACTGTGAGAAACCAAAATGATGAAAGTCAACAAAGTGTTGCAGATACTGAAGCAGAACAGAATGAAGAGTTGGATTACTTTCATCACTCTCCCACATCACAACATGAAGGTGCCTCTCACCAAGATGATCTGAATGTCTTCAACCTTGATGTATCTATTGCTGGTGACTCAGTTCCAACCACCAGAATACACAAGAATCATATTGTGGAAAGTATCACTGGTGAACTTAATGAACGAGTGACAAGAAACAAGTCAAGAATTGCAAACATTTGTTTGTTCTCTTGTTTTTTGTGTCGAACAGTACCCAAGAATATCAAATAGGCTCTTCAAGACAATAGCTGGATTGAGGCAATAAATAGATTATGACGAAGTGTTTGCTCCTGTTGCCCGATTAGAAGCCATAAGACTCTTTCTTGCATACTCAGCATCCATGAAATTCACTATTTATCAAATGGATGTAAAGTTGCCTTTTTGTATGGAAAGATTGCTGAAGAAGTCTACGTGAGTCAACCACCGGGCTTTAAAGACCCAAATTTTCCACACAGGGTGTACAAGCTTGACAAAGCCTTGTATGGTCTTCATCAAGCCCCACGGAAGTGGTATGAGACTTTATCATCTTTTCTTCTTGAACACGGGTATGAAAGAGGAAAGATTGATCAAACTCTCTTCCGAAAAAGAAAAGGAAAAGACATGTTGTTGGTCCAGATTTATGTGGTTGATATCATCTTTGGCTCTATAAACAAACAACTCTGTTAAGACTTTGAAGACCTTATGCATTCAAAATTCCAAATGAATGCCATGGGGGACTCACATTCTTCTTAGGAGTGCAAGTCCGACAAACAGCAGATGGAATCTTCATCAATCAATCAAAATATATGGAAACAATGTTGAAGAAATTCCATTTTGTTAATTATCAGTCCATCAAAACTCCTGTTGATACTAAACTGAAGATCGGTCCTGATCCAGAAGGCAAATCAGTGGATCAGACTCACTATCGATCTATATTAGGTTCACTTATGTATCTAACAACAGTAGGCCGAACATTATGTTTGGTGTTTGTGTATGTGCCAGATATCAAGCAGATCCCAATGAATCATATGTAAATGCTATCAAGAGGATATTCAGATATCTTAAGGGCAAGCCTGCTCTCGGATTATGGTATCCAAAAGAAGGAGATTTCAATCTCTATGCCTACACTGACAGTGACTATGGGGGATGCAACTTCAATAGGAAATCCACTTCTGGCGGTTGTCAATTTCTTGGTCCCAGACTGGTCTCCTGACAGTGCAAGAAGCAGACAAATGTGTATGTTTCAACAGCAGGAGCTAAGTATATAGCAGCATCAGCTTGTTGCTCTCAAGTTCTCTAGATTCAAAACCAGATACTTAACTATGGTTTTAACTTCTTGCACACTCCAATACATATTGACAACACAGCAGCAATGTTATCACAAATAATCCTGTCCAGCACTCCAAAACAAAACATATTGAAATTATATAACATTTTTTGAGAGATTGTGCTGAAAAGGGTTAATCAAATTGATTCAGGTTCACACTGACAATCAATTGGCTGATTTATTCACTAAGGCATTTGAACCTAGTCAGTTTGAATTTCTAGTTCAATCAATTGGCATGATTAACCTTGAGAAAAATTCAAAATTTCAAAAACATTCATATATTAACAAAATAAAAAAAGAAGTCATTTTGAGAAAGTATGTGTTTTATACTTTTGGGAAATGATATAATTACAGTCGGTATATAATTCACTGTGCTTATTTGAAAATCTGAAAGACTGACTTGACTTATCAGATATGTGGGTAGGCTCAACTTGGAAAAGAAGATAAATGTTATGATAAACTAAAAACTCATATTCAAATATGTGTGTTTTGTAACCTAAGCACACTGTAAGGCCTCGATCCCGGGACGCTCACAGTTGGACAATCATCGTACATAAACATAAAACATACATTTAAATTTGCTAAATACATCGCGACAGAATAACTTAAAAACCATTTCATATATTAATAACTGCTTTTGCAAAACAATACAACATTGTTCACCCTTACAAAATCTCATTGTTTGCATTACATCATAAAAACGTCATTTGTTATACAGAATGGATGCCATCTAAAACTTCCAAGTAGCTGCCTCGTGCCATCCTCAGCAACTCTTACCTGCCAACTGGATTCAGCCACCTTTTTGGCAGTTTTTCTGGCTGCTTTAGCCCTGCTTTTTCTGGCTTTGGTGGTCAGGGTTTGACAATCATTGGCTGGGGAGGGCACAATACCTGTTCCTTCCCTGTGATGATCATGGTCTCCATAGTTGCATCACTCTTTGACTCTTGAGAAGGTGGGTCAACAGATGGAACCTCTTGCTCTTCAGTACCACACCTTGGTTGTTTGACAGACTCATAAGAGTGTGGTGGAGCAATTTCATTAGTTCCCAATCCACTTTTGTTTTGATAACAAAGTTTGGAGTGAGAGGATGATGCAAGTATGGCTTGGATGTTTTGCTCGAAAATAGCATACTTCCTGGCTTGAGCCTAGCAGTGACAAGCTGGGCTTGAGCCTCAGTTAATTTGGATATCAAATCCTTGATTTGAGTCTTGTAGTTGGTGTGTTCATGTTTTAAGAGGGACACAGTTTTCTCTAACTCCTCAATTTTCTTTTGGTAGTCAGATTCAGCCCTTTTAAAGTCAGATTTTAAAACATTTAAAGACTCAATTTCAGATTAAATTTCCATATTGTAGTCCTGATAAAGTTTAACCTTAGCAATACAAGCAGGGGTACAGAGATGTTCATATACCTTGTTTTCATATGTTCCTGCCATGAGTGCTTGAGCAGGAGTCACATCTTGAACCATGAAGCTCCAGTCAACTTCTTGAGCCATTGCTGCTGTTTTAGTTGACTTTCCGTTGGGCTTTGGTGTGGAAGGATGTGTGGAGGCTTGTGAGGTTCCCGGGTTGGACTTGGGAGCCTTGAATTCCCTTGCAAAATGGCCAAGCTGGTTACAGTTGTAACATTTAGCCTTGCTTTTGTCAAACCCAAACTTGCTGGTGATTGGGTTTTGAGGAAATTGCCTTCCAGTTCTCTTAAAGAACTTCTTCGCTCTGTAGGTTAGAAGAGCCATTTGTTGGACTATGTCCACATACTCTATGTCATCCGGGCTAAAACACTCAAGATCATCAAAGCAGAATTGATGATCATTGGAGTGTCCACTTCTGAGACAAATGCACAGCCCTCCTGAAAGGAGCTTTGCTGAGCTTGATGAGACCTTGGAGTATCAGGAAATGTGATGTAAGGCCCAGATGAACAAGATGGCTGCTGGGTGTAGGTCAGGTACTGCTGAGACTGGGAGATGCCTGAGCCTTCAGCAACCATTAAAGCGTTGCTAGCAGGAAGGCTCAAGGGTCTGCTTGCTTGGTGACCCTTCTTGCTTTCCATTTCCAAACGGTATCCATCAAGGATCCCATAGAGTTCGGTCATGGTGAGTGTATTCAAATTCTCTATTCTCTTGATGGAGACACAGTAGAATGTCCACTCATTGGGTAGAGCACTCATAAACTTTCTAGTAAGTTCTCTAAGTTCTTGAGTGATTCCCACAGATTGAAGGGAAGAGATAAGATCCATATACCTGAAATATTACTGGCTAAAAGTTTCTCCAGCAACATAGGTGAAGTTCTCAAACTGCTGCTTCAATGAGTCCTTCTTTGAATCATTCGAGCTTGAGTACATTTGAGCAAGAGCATCAAAGAGTTCTTTAGCAGACTTATAATGCTCAAACCCCACCATGATGGAGTTTGGAATTGCAGTTATAAGAATAGTCATAGCATTGCTTTCTATGTCAAGCTTCTTCCTGTCTTCATCGGAGTAGTCTTCAACGGCCTTCTCGGCACCGTTTCCACCAGCAACTTTTGGCTTATACGGGCCATTAACGATGGATTGCCACATCTTGCTATCCTGGTATCTGATGAAGCCTTCCATTCTTCTGCTCCAAGACCTGAAGTTTTCAGGGTCGATGATGGGAGCTTTGGTCATCGTTCCCATCTCAACTTCAGATTTGTTGAGGGCCATTTTGAGTGAGGTATAAGGAGGAGTGAAAAATTGGTTGATTAGGATGGTAAGATCTCACAATCAAGAGCCTAAAAAGCTCTGATACCAATTGCAGGATCAGGTTTTGTCACTTAAACACTTGTGATTCTCTGAAACTCACTTATAGTAACACTCAAATGAGATGAAGCAATGCCTTTAACAAGAGTTGATAATAATATAATAAGTAATCAAAGGAACAAGCAGAAGTATTTTCAAGGTACTTGTATATATTACTTCTCAACTCAAGATTACAAGACACTTACAAGCATGAAACAAGAGTTACAATGAGAAAACTATATATACTAGATCCTACAGCCGGTTATACTTGATACCAGCTGGAAACCTACGACTAAAGCATATACTACAATGCTATAGTTAAGGTATCTTAGATAAAGTATTATCTAAGATATGGTAGTCATGACATGTCCATGACTTACCTTTTGTCACCAACTAAAGATGGTAATTGTACTTAACATAAAAAGGTAAACAGTAGATTAAAGTATGGTCAACTACATGGCTTTTGAGAAAACGCCATGTAGTATCTCAGAGATTTGTAGCAGAGTGTCAGACAGACCATACTTATGTCTACTGGATAATAGAAGTGTCTTCCGAAGGTTAACTGGCTTCTTTCCGAAGCCACTTATACTTGGAAGATGCTTCTATGCTTCCGAGGCTTTAAGGACTTCTTTATACTTCGGAAGTTGACTTCAGATCTTTGTCTCTAAGTCTTGATCTTCGGAAGTAGCTTCTTTATCTTCGGAAGTTGGAGTTTTCCTTCGGAAGTGTATTTTACACTTAGACTTCGGAAGAGCTCCTTCTTCCTTCGGAAGTTCTACACTTGGCTTCGGAAGTCCTTTGTATGTTGTACTCAAAATCTTCTAAGTGACTTAGTTTTGGTTGCAGCAGCCTCTCTAGATCCAACAAACTCCCTCTAGGCTGATGCTACCAAAACTTCACTTATTTCTGCTTCTCAAAGCTTTCAACACCAGGGACAAAAGATATTTGTCTGTCTCTCTATTCTTCCCAGAAGTAGTGCTGAGAAGCTTGTACAAGTCATTCGTGGATAGGAGATCCAGTCTATCACTTTGAATGACATGTACCCTTTGTTGTGATCCCCTGAAGAGAGTTAGTTGACGGGAGTTATAGTCATACTCCCATCTAACTATGGGCTCAAGTTCAGGACCTTCAACCATTTGAAGAAAGGCTTTGCCTTTGGTTGCTGATCCTTTCCTTTCCTCCTCCTCTCTCAGTTTTAACTCCTCTTCAATCTTGCTTCTAGCAGTAAGCTCGGCCATATGAAGACTGCCTAGATGATTTCTGATGTGGGCAGCTACATCGGAGTTTGAAGGGTTGGAGAATGGTTTCTCTGCTAACTCAGCAATATCAAATCTGCTTAAGTGTAGCAGAGATGAGGCACTCAGCCTGTTGAGCTCTCCATTCTCTCTCTCAACAACAAAGTTGTGAGAAGAGTCTTCGAACCTCCACTGGATTATCTTCTTTCTGGGTACAAGAGATTGTCTTGGTACCCTGTCTCCTTTCTTTGTATCCAGCAGAGTCACCAGCTTTCTCCTCAGCTTCTTTTCTTCTTCATTCAATGTATCAGAATTGAGGCCAAGGAGTTTTGCAGCTTGGTCCAAAGTTCCTCTGGGCTGATCAAGAAACTCATCTTGTGAGGGAACTTGAGGATCCATCAACATAAGTCAAGTTGACTGAATCCTCCTCACAGGAGATGTCGCTCAGAGTTGTACAGTTGATAAGCTTAGTTTTGATCGCCTTGAATTCCGCCATAGAGAGATGTTTGGAAGGCTGAGGGGTTGGTTTGATTGGTTGTTGGGTAGGTTAGGAGTTTGGGTTCTGGCTAAGGTTTTGGGTTGAATGATGGATAGTTTGGGTGGTTGAAGTGAAGAGGTTGGTAGGTGTGATGGTGTAGGTTCAGGGGTGAAAGGTTCAGAAGTGGGTTCAGTTTTGATTGGGAAGGGAAAGGGTATAGGTTCAGGTTGAGGTTGGGTTTGGATTTTGGGTTGAGTGGTTGCTTTGAAGGTCATCCCCTGTCCCCTTCTATACATCTCTTTTCTTCTCCCCGCACGAATGTCAGCCTTGATGTCACTGACATGTCGTTGGAGAGTCTTCTCAGACATGGGACCCACCTGCCTGCCAGATAAGCCGTGAGCTTTAAGATAATTCTTCATCCAAGCTTTCTCACCTATCTTCTTGGCGGCAGACAGTCCAGCTTCTTCTTCTTTCTTTCTTCTTTCCTCAAGCTTCTCCCTTGCAGCTCTCTTTCTCTCCTTCTCCATTTGATCTTGCTCTATGTTGAAGAGCCATAAGATCGTATCACTATTGTGTGGAGACAACTCCTCTTGAGAGAATCCTCTGGAGAGTAGGAAAGTGATCCTTCTCTCTCCTGAGCTGCAGATCAGCTTCCCTTTCTACCATTGTATCCGATCGCGATCCTTTATTCCTGAGTAATTTTGAAAGGAGTTTATGCGCTTGCAAGGTGTTCAACTTGCATATTCCTCTGCTTACCATCCGCAATCTGATGGTCAAACCGAGGTGTTGAATCATTGCTTGGAATCTTACCTGCGTTGTATGGTGATGGATGATCCGTCACAGTGGCCTAAATGGCTCACTCTTGCGGAATGGTGGTATAACACTTCCACACATTCAGCAATTGGCATGTCTCCTTTTGAGGCTCTTTATGGTATTGCTCCACCCATCCATATTCCTTATATTCCGCATGACTCCAAAATCGAATCGATTGAATCTTGGTTTCAAATACGTGAAGAAAAGATGCTAGCTTTAAAAGCTCATTTGAATACAGCTCGCAATCGTATGAAGCAGATGGCTGATAAGCACCGCACTGAACACCAATTTAAGATTGGTGATTGGGTCTATGTGAAGTTGAAGCCTTATGTTCAATCTTCATTAAAGAAGCATCGTCATCATAAATTGTGACCCACTTACTTTGGTCCTTTTTTGATATTAGAGTGGATTGGCCCTGTTGCTTATCGTTTGGATTTACCGGCGGAATCACAAATTCACCCTACCTTTCATGTTTCTTTACTTAAAGCAGCTCCTCCGGGTGCTCCTCAATCCCCTGTTCCCTTGTCTGCGGAACCTTGATTTCATCTTCGCCCCTCGTGCAATTCTTGATCTTCAGTGGTTAAGAGGGGTAATCGAGCCTTAGTTCGTGTATTGGTTCATTGGGTGAATTTACCAATTTTGGAATCCTCTGGGAAAATTTGGAGGATCTGCAACTTCTGTTTCCTGATTTCATACTTAAGGTCAAGTATTCTTTTAAGGGTGGGTATTGTTACGTATAAAATAGATAGGGGGGGTGAATTGTAAAATAGTCGTTTAAGGACTAGAATTGTCATTGTTCATAGTTGATAGATTGAAATTGTAATAACAGATAACGATTAACCAATTACTTTGAGTAGTTGCTATCTCTATTAATAGTCGAATGTGAATGAGAAGTATTATGCTTGATTGATTAAAATCCCTTTCTATTTGGTTCTTCTCCAATTTGACTGTATCTTCAGTTGAGGCGTTTGGAAGATCTGGTGGTATAATTAGCTTTTGGGATCCGACAATATTGAAATGACACATTCCATAAAGCATATGAATGCTCTTATTATAGTGGGGGAAAATTAAAGGCAGTGGAGAACTTATTAACATTGCTAATATATAGTGCCTAAAGACTTGAACGGGAAGAAGGATCTATGGAAGTTTTTAAAGGAAAAAAAAGACTCCATTGCTAGATTGTGAATTTTCCTTGGTGATTTTAACGTAGTTAGGCATCCATCAGACCGTATGAATTTAGAATTTAACCATGTGGGGGGCTGTAATTTTTAATGAGTTTATATATGAATCTAGCCTACAAAAATATAATATAAGAGGGTCAAAGTATACATATATCTCGGAAAATGGCCTTAAAGCTAGCAAGATTGATCAAGTTTTTGTATGTAGTGACTTCATGAGCAAATGGTCCGACGTAGTGCTTACGGCTTGGCCAGAAAAGCCTCTGACTTTGATTAGATCGGGTGGATTTTGGTCCAAAACCATTTAATTTTATAATTCATGTCTCGAGATTGAAGGTATCGATGAAGTGGTTATCATTGCTTTAAAACTCCCAGTATTGGCGTCTAGGCCGGATGCTAAATTGGCTAAAAAATTTAGAAATGTAAAGGCAACTGTAAAAGAGTGGAATTACAAGCGGAAAGCTAGTGATGAGGAAAAGGCTAAAAATTTAGCAATAAAGCTCTCAACATTAGAATTTATTGCGGAAACAATTGGTTATCAGAGGAGGAAGGTAAAGAAAAGTATGAAACTAAAAGCAGTTGTTAGAGATGGAAAAACTCAATTTGGAGGACATAAGACAACAATCTAGAACAAAATGGGTTGTTGAAGGAGATGAAAACACAACTTTTTTTCATGGGATGTTCAAATCTAGAATGTGTTGGATCCTGAAAGGATTATACATGCCAATTCAAGTGGTGGTTGATGGTTGCTCTGCTGGAATTCTCCCCAAGTCCAAGAAGATATGCGGATGAAGAATCTGCATAAAGTAGAAGACAAGTGTCGGCTATCCGCATTTGTTTATGCGGATGACCATTGAACAAATGCTGACAATTATTGTTCATCCGCATTAACAAATGCATACAGCCGAACAAATGCTGATAAGTATTTGTACATCTGCATTTACTAATATGGATGCTCAGCAACAAATGCGCACAAGTGTTTGTTCATCCGTATTTGTCAATACTGATGACCAAACATCAATGCTGAAGAACAAAAAGAAATGTTGATGAAGATCAAGACATCCGCATTAGTTAAAGCGGATGAATAGAAGAAAATACTGATAAGGCTTTTGTACTTAGACTAGTTTCCTGATGTATAGTATATGGGTAGTTTAGTCATTTTGTAAAGGCCTTTTATCAGCCTATAAATAAAATAGAAAACCCTACTTTTGGGTATCCTTATACAATTAAAATATTTTAGAATCTTCGACAGTCGTATGTTTCAGTGGTGTCTTGTTACTGTATTTTGCTAAACCCTAGCATTCATTGTAACTTTTCACCATCATTAAAGCATTTATGAGTATTTCTAGCATTCAATGATCTTTGATTATATGATTCCGCAATATAATTACTGACTCAATCATCATATTCGATCCTAGTTGATTCACATCAACTTAAAATATCATTCTCATAACCCAGTCAATTGGTATCAGAGCTTTGGCTCTCAGATTCGCTTCAAATCTGCCCAAATCTGAACAAAAATCGATTGAACTGGTGATTGAGGTACTATTAGCAAGTTCGTCAACTACTAACATATATTCATGCTGAAATCTCCTTGAAACATCGACTGGATTCTCTGCTCGACTACTCAAAATCAAGAACTCAACTTTGAACAACATTTTCTACTCAAAAACCAGAACAAACACATCATCATCATCATAAAATTTTGACCTAAAATCAACAGCATAGTTATAGAAGCATTCTCAGATTGTTCACTTAGACAACCGTCTACTACTGTTCATAAGAACCATTATAATGTTCAAAAGTTAGACTGTTTGGACCACTTGGACTTAAAAAAAATATATTCCTTATTCAAACAATCTAAAAAAAGCTTATTACAATGGATTCACTTAACTTTTCTGAACTTGGTCATGCTCCTAAACATTTGCAGGATCGGGTTTTGTCACTTAAACACTTGTGATTCTCTCAAACTCACTTATAGTAACACTCAAATGAGATGAAGCAATGCCTTTAACAAGAGTTGATAATATAATAAGTAATCAAAGGAACAAGCAGAAGTATTTTCAAGGTACTTGTATATATTACTTCTCAACTCAAGATTACTAGACACTTACAAGCATGAAACAAGAGTTACAATGAGAAACTATATATACTAGATCCTACAGCCGGTTATACTTCATACCAGCTGGAAACTTACGACTAAAGCATATACTACAATGCTATAGTTAAGGTATCTTAGATAAAGTATTATCTAAGATATGGTAGTCATGACATGTCCATGACTTACCTTTTGTCACCAACTAAAGATGGCAACTGTACTTAACATAAAAAGGTAAACAATATATTAAAGTATGGTCAACTACATGCTTTTGAGAAAACGCCATGCAGTATCTCAGAGATTTGCAGCGGAGTGTCAGACAGACCATACTTATGTCTACTGGATAATAGAAGTGTCTTCCGAAGGTTAACTGGCTTCGGAAGAACAAGTTCTTCCGAAGCCACTTATACTTCGGAAGATGCTTCTATGCTTCCGAGGCTTTGAGGACTTCTTTATACTTCGGAAGTTGACTTCAGATCTTTGTCTCTAAGTCTTGATCTTCGGAAGTAGCTTCTTTGTCTTCGGAAGTTGGAGTTTTCCTTCGGAAGTGTATTTTACACTTAGACTTCGGAAGAGCTCCTTCTTCCTTCGGAAGTTCTACACTTGGCTTCGGAAGTCCTTTGTATGTTGTACTCAACATCTTCTAAGTGACTTAGTTTTGGTTGCAGCAGCCTCTCTAGATCCAACAACATTCTATGCTTAAACACAAATCTATGTTTAAGCAATGGAAAGTCAAGTTTATGAATTATATTACAGGTGTACATCCAGATTATTGGATTTCCATATGCAAAGGACCTTACATCTTTGTGTCACTCTCGACTGACCAAGCTGCACTATACAAAACAGCAAGAATACCCATTGAAGATTCTAACTTAACCCTTGATGATGAGGAGTATAAGAAGATACAGATTGACCTCAAAGCATACTCCATTCTCACACAAGCCCTAAAAATGGATGTACTCAAAAGGCTTGAGAAATATGGAACAACAAAGCTGTATGGGATGAGCTGCTCATTATATGTGAAGGAAGCAGTAAAATAGCTAAAATCAACAAAGACAAGCTAGTCAATCAGTATGAAACCTTCCACCACTCCAAAGGGGAGTCAATCTCAAAACAATTGCATCAGTTTGTGCAGTTAGTCAATGATCTTGAGATTATGGGGGTTACATATAAGGAAAAGGAGAGAACAAGAAGATGTTACATAGCCTTGAGAGTTGGAAGCAAAATGTAACAATGCTAAAAAACACACTTGATCTGGAAAGCACCAGTCTAGATATAATGATTGCAAAAATTAAAGCTCTTGAACTTGATGAAAGGAGCAGGAACCTCGATGGACCACAAGTCATTGAGGCTTACAAATTTCCATCATAAACTCATTCTATGGAAAATGCATTCATTATTGAAGAAGATGATTTTCTCGCATCAAGAGATCAAATCAAATCAACTGGATTCATTGATGCTCCATCAACTAACAAGCCATCAACTTCAGCACAATCAACTGGATTCACTGCAACTCCCTCAAGCATGCCTGCAGACCAGAAATCTGAAGAGCAAAAGGCTACCTACAATGCCTTTGTTGCAAGCTTTGAAGCCTACTTGGGAAGAAGAATCACCTCTGCTCATCTAATCCAAGAAGACTTAGAAGAAATGGATCCTGATGATGTAGAAGAAATAGATCTACAGTGGCAAATGACTATGATAGCCATGAGGGCTAAAAAGTTCTTCAGAAAGGGAAGGAAGCTAAGTATGAATGAGAATACCAAACTTGAATATGATAAGTCCAAGGTTAAGTGCTTCAAGAAGAAACTCACCAAAGTCAAGCTTCCAATCAAACAAACAACATCAATATCATCATCAAAGTCAAAACCAGCAATCTCAACAAAGTCAGCCTCAACTGACGAATCCAGCTCATGGAAGCAGCCAAAATACTTCAAATGCACTTGTCATCAGACAAGATGGAGTATGTGATTGGAGCCTGTATGCTGAGGAAGTGAAGCCTCAATTTCAAAATCACGCTCTTATGGCTCACATAAATGATGGCCCAACTACTATGCCATCCGAGGTAAAATCTAATCTTTGCAGTGACAAATGCATTGCTGAACTGCAGGGATACCGTGAACACAATCACAAATTAGCTGCTAAAATTAAAGAAGAAAAAGTAAAATCAGAGATGCTTAAACGTGAAATGAAGAGTTTTGAGATTAAAATCAAATCACTAATTTCTGACATTGAAAAACTGCATGGGGAAAAGTATACTCTTGCAGCTGAAAATGAAAAGTTAACTGAAATGTTAACTCAATCCAAAGCTGAGCAATCAGCCACTGAAGTGAAACTTGAAAGTTTTAATTGTCTTCAGCAAAGCTGCAAGAGATGCTTGATTTACAAAAGGGATCCTAAGGACATGACTGGGATTGGATACAATTCATGTCCACCTCCATACAAGGATAATTACACTGTCATGCCTGAGTCACTCACTCTTTCTGAGCAAATTGAACCTAAGACTATTGAAACTAAATCGATAGTTTCATAGATAACAAATCCTTAAAATAGACCAAGTGTTTATATTGAAACAAATGAGGACAAAATCAAGTTAGGTCATCCAATCAAAATCAAAGAGTTCTCAAACAAGTCTGTAAATGTCATCAAACCAAGGAGCCCAATCAAGGCAATAGTGCCTTTTGTGAAGTTCATCTTTGAAATTCTCAAAGAAAAGAAGAAGGTTGAAGTTACTGTGAAACCATCTGTTGAAAGCAGATCTGATTATGAGATCAAATCTCCAAACAATTCAATCAAATCAGACAAAGTTTCACAGAAAAATAAAGGGAAAACTCCTTTGATTTCAAAGACAATGATCAAAACAGATTCTCAATCATCAAAACCAAAGCAAGATGTTGGTTTTGATATTTTCAATAAAGATCATGTAAATCAGCAAGAACAGGAGGATAGAAAAAGCAAAAGGAAACAAAATCAGCCTAAAGAGTCAAAAATAGTAGTATTGTGAAACAAACTACTAAAAAGGATGATGTTGTTTCCTCACCAAAATCAAAGATTAAGGCTCAGTTGAAAACTGGTAAATCTACTGAGGCCTCAACTTCAAGATCGGAATCAAGAGACAAACACGTGTATTGTAACGTGTGTGAAATGTCAAATCATAGAAAATACTGCTCAATCTATGACATGAGCAATCATTCCACAGAAAAATATTATTTTAACAAATATTGTTATGTTTGTGATATGACTAATCACAACACATCTGATTGTTTCTTCAAACAAAAATGCTTGAGAATTCTACAAAACAAGCCCATCTCATCAATCTCAACTGTGAAACCCAAAATCAGAAGTTATTATTATAATAAACAATCTAGGGTTTCAACTTCTGATAATGACTTATGTAATCAGAAAGAGTTGAAGAGTGTCCAAAGAAATTTAAACCACAATAACAAACAAACACATGATTTTCATTTAAAAGATAAATAAAAAATGATGTATGAAAATCAAAAACGGGTCAAATTTCTTCAAAAAAACAGGGACCAAAGGTTTTAATACTCTTCTGACTCTTCAGTTGAAGTAGATGAGATGAATTCTGCAAGATCTCAATAGAAATCAAACAAAACTTCTTCCTATAAGCCACAATTTAGAGGAAATATCAAGAAGTTACTGTCATGGATAGGAACGGGAAACCCAAGACCATCATGGCTTGGGTTCCATTTACTAATTAGTTCTTTTTATGCTTGTAAGGTCGTCCAATAGTTTATGGTATGTGGACAGTATGCTCCCAACACATGACAGGAGACAGTTCCCTCCTTCGGGACTTCAAGCATATTCAGGAACTACTGTGGTATTTGGTGAAGATTCACAAGGTGGTAGAATCACTGGTGAAGGATCTGTAATGAATGGGCTGCTGTGTTTTATAGAGTGAACTACTGTGAACAACTGAACTTCAATCTGCTCAGCGTGTCCCTGATCTACGACAAAAAATATTCCACTCACTTCACTGACACTCATTGTTACATTCTGAAACCAGAATTTCAAATTCCTGAAGAATGAGTTGTCTTGAAGACCCCAAGGAAGAATAATACCTATGTCTTAAACCTCAATTCTGCTCTACCTAAAGAAGATACATGTCTTCTGTCAAAAGCATCTTTTGAGGAGTCATAGCTTTGGCATAGATGTTTGGGACATTCAAATTTCAAAAACATGAATAGATTGGTCAAGGGAAACCATGTAATTAGTTTACCTCAGAAAGAATTTCATTTTATTGACCACTGTTCAGCTTGCCTCAAAGGGAAACAACATAAGTCTTCCCACAAGCCAAAGCTTGTGAACACAAACAATTCTACATTGAAGTTACTTCACATGGTTCTTTTTGGACCAACTCATGTTATGAGCATTGGGAAGAAACAATATTGTTTAATGATCATAGATGACATTTCCTGATTCATATGGGTCTTCTTCTTACTTCATAAAAACGAGGTGTGCCAATTAATAAAAGATTTTATCACAAAAATTGAAAATTAACTTGATCTAAAAGTTAAATCAATTAGAAGTGATAATGGGACTGAATTTAAAAATGAAGATTTTGAGTTCATTTTGTACAATCAAAGGCATTGCTCATCAATTTAGTGCAGCTAGAACTCCTCAACAAATTAGGATAGCTGAAAGGCGAAATAGAACACTAATTGAAGCAGCCCAAACCATGCTAGCCGATGCTAAGCTGCTAATTACCTTTTGGGGAGAAGCAGTGAACACATCATGTTTTGTACAAAATAGAATTTTGATTGTCAAAAACAACAAGACTCCTTATGAACTTATTTTTCACAGAAAACCATTTATTAGATTCTTTAAGTCATTCGGTAGTCCTATATCAATATTAAACACCCCAGACCATTTCGGAAAATTTGCTCCTAAGTCTGATGAGGGATTCTTTGTAGGTTATTCCTCTGTCTCAAAGGCTTTTAGAGTGTTTAATCCTTGATTAAATATTACTGATGAATCAACAAACGTTCAATTCAATGAGCATTCATTTTCCAAGTCAACAAATGGTCCTGACTGGTTGTTTGATATTGACTTTTTTACAAGGTCATTTGATCAGTTTCACTTGTCAACTGTAGGAAACATAACTCTAATGGATCCTTTACTACATTATAAAGAAGAGAAGACTTCCTAATGATTCCTCTAATTTTTTCTGATCCTAATAATGTAGATATTCCTCTACAAGCTGAGCTTGTCAGACCAGATCCTCTAAATGTGAGTGTTTCAACTGAAGCTGGTCCAAGTATTATTCCATCTCCTTCTGAAGAACTATCAAATAAAGTGAGAAATCAAGAACCAGCTACAACACCAGTTGAAACTGTGAGAAACCAAAACGATTAAAGTCAACAAAGTGTTGTAGATACTGAAGCAGAATAGAATGAAGAGTTGGATTACTTTCATCACTCTCCCACATCACAACATGAAGGTGCCTCTCACCAAGATGATCTGAATGTCTTCAACCTTGATGTATCTATTGCTGGTGACTCAGTTCCAACCACCATAATACACAAGAATCATATCTGTGAAAACGTATAACTGGTGAACTTACTGAACGAGTGACAAGAACAAGTCAGAATCGCAAACATTGTTTGTTTTCTCTTGTTTTTTGTGTCGAACAGTACCCAAGAATATCAAATAGGCTCTTCAAGACAATAGCTGGATTGAGGCAATAAATAGATTATGACGAAGTGTTTTGCTCCTGTTGCCCGATTAGAAGCCATAAGACTCTTTCTTGCATACTCAGCATCCATGAAATTCACTATTTATCAAATGGATGTAAAGTTGCCTTTTTGTATGGAATGATTTTTGAAGAAGTCTACGTGAGTCAACCACCGGGCTTTAAAGACCCAAATTTTCCACACAGGGTGTACAAGCTTGACAAAGCCTTGTATGGTCTTCATCAAGCCCCGCGGAAGTGGTATGAGACTTTATCATCTTTTCTTCTTGAACACGGGTATGAAAGAGGAAAGATTGATCAAACTCTCTTCCGAAACAGAAAAGGAAAAGACATGTTGTTGGTCCAGATTTATGTGGTTGATATCATCTTTGGCTCTATAAACAAACAACTCTTTTAAGACTTTGAAGACCTTATGCATTCAAAATTCCAATGAATGCCATGGGGGGACTCACATTCTTCTTAGGAGTGCAAGTCCGACAAACAACAGATGGATCTTTATCAATCAATCAAAAATATGGAAACAATGTTGAAGAAATTCCATTTTGTTAATTATCAGTCCATCAAAACTCCTGTTTACTAAACTGAAGATCGATCCTGATCCAGAAGGCAAATCAGTGATCAGACTCAATATCGATCTATATTAGGTTCACTTATGTATCTAACAACAGTAGGCCGAACATTATGTTTTGTTTGTGTATGTGCCAGATATCAAGCAGATCCCAATGAATCATATGTAAATGCTATCAAGAGGATATTCAGATATCTTAGGGCAAGCCTGCTCTCGGATTATGGTATCCAAAAGAAGGAGATTTCAATCTCTATGCCTACACTGACAGTGACTATGGGGGATACAACTTCAATAGGAAATCCACTTCTGGCAGTTGTCAATTTCTTGGTCCCAGACTGGTCTCCTGACAGTGCAACAAGCAGACAAATGTGTTTGTTTCAACAGCAGGAGCTAAGTATATAGCAGCATCAGCTTGTTGCTCTCAAGTTCTCTAGATTCAAAACCAGATACTTAACTATGGTTTTAACTTCTTGCACACTCCAATACATATTGACAACACAGCAGCAATGTTATCACAAATAATCCTGTCCATCACTCCAAAACAAAACATATTGAAATTATATAACATTTTTTGAGAGATTGTGCTGAAAAGGGTTAATCAAATTGATTCAGGTTCACACTAACAATCAATTGGCTGATTTATTCACTAAGGCATTTGAACCTAGTCAGTTTGAATTTCTAGTTCAATCAATTGGCATGATTAACCTTGAGAAAAATTCAAAATTTCAAAAACATTCATATATTAACAAAAATAAAAAAAGAAGTCATTTTGTGAAGTATGTGTTTTATACTTTTGGGAAATGATTAATTACAGTCGGTATATAATTCACTGTGCTTATTTGAAAATCTGAAAGACTGACTTGACTTATCAGATATGTGGGTAGGCTCAACTTGGAAAGAAGATAAATGTTATGATAAACTAAAAACTCATATTCAAATATGTGTGTTTTGTAACCTAAGCACACTGTAAGGCCTCGATCCCGGGACGCTCACAGTTGGACAATCATCGTACATAAACATAAAACATACATTTAAATTTGCTAAATACATCGCGACAGAATAACTTAAAACCATTTCATATATTAATAACTGCTTTTGCAAAACAATACAACAATGTTCACCCTTACAAAATCTCATTGTTTGCATTACATCATAAAAACGTCATTTGTTATACAGAATGGATGCCATCTAAAACTTTCCAAGTAGCTGCCTCGTGCCATCCTCAGCAACTCTTACCTGCCAACTAGATTCAGCCACCTTCTTGGCAGTTTTTCTGGCTGCTTTAGCCCTGCTTTTTTTTCTGGCTTTGGTGGTCAGGGTTTGACCATCATTGGCTGGGGAGGGCACAATACATGTTCCTTCCCTGTGATGATCATGGTCTCCATAGTTGCATCACTCTTTGACTCTTGAGAAGGTGGGTCAACAGATGGAACCTCTTGCTCTTCAGTACCACACCTTGGTTGTTTGACAGACTCATAAGAGTGTGGTGGAGCAATTTCATTAGTTCCCAATCCATTTTTGTTTTGATAACAAAGTTTGGAGTGAGAGGATGATGCAAGTATGGCTTGGAAGTTTTGCTCGAAAATAGCATACTTCCTGGCTTGAGCCTCAGCAGTGACAAGCTGGGCTTGAGCCTCAGTCAATTTGGATATTAAATCCTTGATTTGAGTCTTGTAGTTGGTGTGTTCATGTTTTAAGAGGGACACAGTTTTCTCTAACTCCTCAATTTTCTTTTGGTAGTCAGATTCAGCCCTTTAAAAGTCAGATTTTAAAACATTTAAAGACTCAATATCAGATTAAATTTCCATATTGTAGTCCTGATAAAGTTTAACCTTAGCAATACAAGCAGGGGTACAGAGATGTTCATATACCTTGTTTTCATATGTTCCTGCCCTGAGTGCTTGAGCAGGAGTCACATCTTGAACCATGAAGCTCCAGTCAACTTCTTGAGCCATTGCTGCTGTGTTTCAGTTGACTTTTCGTTGGGCTTTGGTGTGGAAGGATGTGTGGAGGCTTGTGAGGTTCCCGGGTTGGACTTGGGAGCCTTGCATTCCCTTGCAAAATGGCCAAGCTGGTTACAGTTGTAACATTTAGCCTTGCTTTTGTCAACCCAAACTTGCTGGTGATTGGGTTTTGAGAAATTGCCTTCCAGTTCTCTTAAAGAACTTCTTCGCTCTGTAGGTTAGAAGAGCCATTGTTGGACTATGTCCACATACTCTATGTCATCCGGGCTAAAACACTCAAGATCATCAAAGCAGAATTGATGATCATTGGAGTGTCCACTTCTGAGACAAATGCACAGCCCTCCTGAAAGGAGCTTTGCTGAGCTTGATGAGACCTTGGAGTCTCAGGAAATGTGATGTAAGGCCCAGATGAACAAGATGGCTGCTGGGTGTAGGTCAGGTACTGCTGAGACTGGGAGATGCCTGAGCCTTCAGCAACCATTAAAGCGTTGCTAGCAGGAGGCTCAAGGGTCTGCTTGCTTGGTGACCCTTCTTGCTTCCATTTCAAAACGGTATCCATCAAGATCCCATAGAGTTCGGTCATGGTGAGTGTATTCAAATTCTCTGTTCTCTTGATGGAGACACAGTAGAATGTCACTCATTGGGTAGAGCACTCATAAACTTTCTAGTAAGGTCTCTAAGTTCTTGAGTGATTCCCACAGATTGAAGGGAAGAATAAGATCCATATACCTGAAATATTGCTGGCTAAAGTTTCTTCTCCAGCACATAGGTGAAGTTCTCAAACTGCTGCTTCAGTGAGTCCTTCTTTGAATCATTCGAGCTTGAGTACATTTGAGCAAGAGCATCAAAGAGTTCTTTAGCAGACTTACAATGCTCAAACCCCACCATGATGGAGTTTGGAATTGCAGTCATAAGAACAGTCATAGCTTGCTTTCTATGTCAAGCTTCTTTTGTCTTCATCGGAATAGTCTTCACGGCCTTCTCAGGCACCGTTTCCACCAGCAACTTTTGGCTTATACGGGCCATTAACGATGGATTGCACATCTTGCTATCCTGGTATCTGTGAAGCCTTCCATTCTTCTGCTCCAGACCTGAAGTTTTCAGGTCATGATGGGAGCTTTGGTCATCGTTTCATCTCACTTCACAATTCAGTTTGTTGAGGGCCATTTTTTGAGTGAGGTATAAGGAGGAGTGAAAAATTGGTTGATTAGGATGGTAAGATCTCCAATCAAGAGCCTAAAAAGCTCTGAACCAATGTAGGATCGGGTTTTGTCACTTAACACTTGTGATTCTCTCAAACTCACTTATAATAACACTCAAATGAGATGAAGCAATGCCTTTAACAAGAGTTGATAATAATATAATAAGTAATCAAAGGAACAAGCAGAAGTATTTTCAAGGTACTTGTATATATTACTTCTCAACTCAAGATTACAAGACACTTACAAGCATGAAACAAGAGTTACAATGAGAAACTATATATACTAGATCCTACAGCCGGTTATACTTGATACCAGCTGGAAACCTACGACTAAAGCATATACTACAATGCTATAGTTAAGGTATCTTAGATAAAGTATTATCTAAGATATGGTAGTCATGACATGTCCATGACTTACCTTTTGTCACCAACTAAAGATGGCAACTGTACTTAACATAAAAAGGTAAACAGTAGATTAAAGTATGGTCAACTACATGGCTTTTGAGAAAACGCCATGCAGTATCTCAGAGATTTGCAGCGCGAGAGTGTCAGACAGACCATACTTATGTCTACTGGATAATAGAGTGTCTTCCGAAGGTTAACTGGCTTCGGAAGAACAAGTTCTTCCGAAGCCACTTATACTTCGGAAGATGCTTCTATGCTTCCGAGGCTTTGAGGACTTCTTTATACTTCGGAAGTTGACTTCAGATCTTTGTCTCTAAGTCTTGATCTTCGGAAGTAGCTTCTTTGTCTTCGGAAGTTGGAGTTTTCCTTCGGAAGTGTATTTTACACTTAGACTTCGGAAGAGCTCCTTCTTCCTTCGGAAGTTCCACACTTGGCTTCGGAAGTCCTTTGTATGTTGTACTCAAAATCTTCTAAGTGACTTAGTTTTGGTTGCAACAGCCTCTCTAGATCCAACAAACTCCCCCTAGGCTGATGCTACCAAAACTTCACTTATTTCTGCTTCTCAAAGCTTTCAGCACCAGGGACAAAAGATATTTGTCTGTCTCTCTGTTCTTCCCGGAAGTAGTGCTGAGAAGCTTGTACAAGTCATTCGTGGATAGGAGATCCAGTCTATCACTTTGAATGACATGTACCCTTTGTTGTGACCCCCTGAAGAGAGTTAGTTGACGGGAGTTATAGTCATACTCCCATCTAACTATGGCTCAAGTTCAGGACCTTCAACCATTTGAAGAAAGGCTTTGCCTTTGGTTGCTGATCCTTTCCTTTCCTCCTCCTCTCTCAGTTTTAACTCCTCTTCGACCTTGCTTCTAGCAGTAAGCTCGGCCATATGAAGGCTGCCTAGATGATTTCTGATGTGGGCAGCTACATCGGAGTTTGAAGGGTTGGAGAATGGTTTCTCTGCTAACTCAGCAATATCAAATCTGCTTAAGTGTAGCAGAGATGAGGCACTCAGCCTGTTGAGCTCTCCATTCTCTCTCTCAACAACAAAGTTGTGAGAAGAGTCTTCGAACCTCCACTGGATTATCTTCTTTCTGGGTACAAGAGATTGTCTTGGTACCCTGTCTCCTTTCTTTGTATCCAGCAGAGTCACCAGCTTTCTCCTCAGCTTCTTTTCTTCTTCTTCATCATGTATCTGAATTGAGGCCAAGGAGTTTTGCCTTGCCAAAGTTCCTCTGGGCAGATCAAGAAACTCATCTCTTGTGAGGGAACTTGAGGATCCATCAACATAAGTCAAGTTGACTGAATCCTCCTCACAGGAGATGTCGCTCAGAGTTGTACAGTTGATGAGCTTAGTTTTGATCGCCTTGAATTCCTCCATAGAGAGATGTTTGGAAGGCTGAGGGGATGGTTTGATTGGTTGTTGGGTAGGTTTAGGAGTTTGGGTTCTGGCTAAGGTTTTGGGTTGGATGATGGGTAGTTTAGGTGGTTGAGGTGAAGAGGTTGGTAGGTGTGATGGAGGTGTAGGTTCAGGGGTGAAAGGTTCAGAAGTGGGTTCAGTTTTGATTGGGAAG
The DNA here is from genome assembly GCA_025215565.1 of Flaveria ramosissima. Taxonomy (NCBI): domain Eukaryota; kingdom Viridiplantae; phylum Streptophyta; class Magnoliopsida; order Asterales; family Asteraceae; genus Flaveria; species Flaveria ramosissima. The sequence goes on along the minus strand of CM046037.1, from coordinate 30,968,378 downwards.
GGAAAGGGTATAGGTTCAGGTTGAGGTTGGGTTTGGATTTTGGGTTGAGAGGTTGCTTTGAAGGTCATCCCCTGTCCCCTTCTATACATCTCTTTTCTTCTCCCCGCACGAATGTCAGCCTTGATGTCACTGACATGTCGTTGGAGAGTCTTCTCAGACATGGGACCCACCTGCCTGCCAGAGAAGCCGTGAGCTTTAGATAATTCTTCATCCAAGCTTTCTCACCTATCTTCTTGGCGGCAGACAGTCCAGCTTCTTCTTCTCTTTCTTTCTTCTTTCCACAGCTTCTCCCCTGCAGCTCTCTTTCTCTCCTTCTCCATTTGATCTTGCTCTTTGTTGAAGAGCCATAAGATCGTATCACTATTGTGTGGAGACAACTCCTCTTGAGAGAATCCTCTGGAGAGTAGGAAAGTGATCCTTTCTCTCCTGAGCTGCAGATCAGCTTCCCTTTCTTTTCTCTGCCTTTCTTCTTCTAAGGCCAACCTTGCAGCCTCTTCTTTTTGCTGTTTTTGCAGCAAGGTTGCCTTTTCAAGCTCTATCAGCTCCTCTAATGGTAGCAGGAGTACATCTTCCGAAGCAGCCCCTAGACTGACAAGTCTATCTATTACCTCTACCCTTCTTCGATTGTTGACTGCTCCTGGTTGGCTGCAGCTGCTTTGGTACTTGCAGCTAACAGTTTCCCAGTTGGTAGTCTACCTTTCCTTTTGAGCTTTTCCAACCTTTCTTCTTCCTGAAGCTCTTCCGAAGTCATCTTCCTCTTGCCTTTTATGTCTTCGGAAGTGCTAGACTTTGGGGGTTCTTGGATAGAAGATCCAGGTTGGGTGGTAGAGGTAGGAGCTGGGTCAATGCAGATGTTAGAGCCAATGGTTGGCTGAGAAAGTCCTCCCTATTAACCTCAGATGCAAGTTCCAGAATTGCATCTGTGACTATTAGATCATCGGAAAGAGAAAATAGTCCTTCCGCAGCAGCAATCTCAGCTTCGGAAGTTTGAGCTTGTTCTTCCGAGGCTTTGAATTGTGCTTCGGAAGTCTGTGAAAATACACCTTCTGTCCCAACTGTTTCAGTTGCTGGGCCATCAGTCCTAGTTTCCCCTTCGAAATCAATCTCAGGTTCCACTTGGACCTTAGGTTGACCAACTTCCTCAACAGTGGTAGGAGGTGCATTCAACCTCTGAAGCTCTTGAGCTCCAAAGTAAATCACAGACATATCTGGACTAGGTTGTTCTATGAGGGATTCTAAAAGGAACTTGTTGAAGAACCTATTTAGATCCTGGAGCATCCTTTGATCCACTTGAAAGACAACTGGAGGAGGCTCAGGGAAGATGCAGCTTGTTGTATTGGATATCTTGAGCTCAAAGAAGTAGAGCTTGACTTGGGTTTCCTGTCTTTGGCTTTGTCTCTCAACACTCTCCCCCCTTTTTGGTAGCATCATCTTGAGAGCTAGATGAGCTAGAGGAAGAGGTCAAGGAGACCTGAACTGGTACATGCCTAACAGATCTCTCAATCTGTTTCTCAGCTAGTTTTGCCTTGAGAGTTTTCAATCTCAAGTTGCTGAGTGGCAGACCTATCCTCTAAAGTCTTAACCTTTGATTCAAGGTTTGAGACTTTAGAAAGTAGGTCTCGAATGGTGAGTTGCATACTTCCCTCATCTTCTTTTGAAGAATCACGGGGAGATGAGGTAACATACCTGGTATGTTCATCCTCACCACCAGATGTGGTTTCTTGGCACCCTGGTTTCCCTTGCACAATGATGTCTCTTTCAGAGGCATCAAAGGGCATGGTTGCCGTAGATTCAGTCTGACTGTTGTTACCACTGTCCTGAGGATCCATTGAGGCTCCTTCAGTAGTGGCAGCTGAATCTACATGAGTCCCCTCCACATCAGTGGGACTCACCTCAGTAGGGCTTTGCTGGTGTGGGCTAGAGATAAGGGGTCTCTCTAGGCTCTGTTGATCCTTGAGAGGGTGTAGTGGATCAACTTCATCGCCTTTAAGAGACATAATCTCTTCACCAGCTCCGGTCAATAGGTCAGTGAAGAAAAAGGAGTGAAGACCTAAGGACCCGGGACTTTGATCAATGTCAAAAGGCATTGAGCTGTCCCTGTTTGGCTGCTCAGGGGAGTATAGAGACTCACCCTGAGGGCTATCAGCTGGGGTTTTGGGCTCATGGGTCTGAGACTGAGGAGACTCAAGACCCATATTGAGGTCAATAGTGAAGGATGGGTGGACCTCTGGCTGAGTGGGAGCCCTTGTTCCACTCTAGCCTTTTTGGTTTGAAGAGGAGGGGCTTGTTCAATCAGAGTAGATTGAACAAGGGTTCGTTTGGTACGTCTCTGGTAGGTGACAGTAATGGGTGGAGAAGGTAGATTTGGGATGGTGAGGGTAGTTGCTGGTGTGGGTTCATCACCTGTGGGGTGAACAGGGATGTCACCAGGAGCCATTGGCTCAATCATACCTGGAAGTAGTGCGGTATCTCTTCCAGTGTAGTTGGTAGACACTCTCTTCAAGATCTTGGAAGATGGTCGGCCTCATTTGGGGAGCAGACAGAGCAGCTGCACAGACAAGCTTACCCTGATCTAGCTCGCAGTTGATTATGTGCTGGAGAAATCTGGGATACATAAAGAATGTGTCCCTTTGCAGATTTCCCATAAGGTTAGTCAGCACAAACCTTGAATAGTTGAAGCGGAGGCTTTGTACCAACCCGTGAACTAAGCACCCGAGTTCATAAGGGATTTGATCCCATCCCCCAGATTTGTTAGATAGACAGTGAAGAACCACATGCAGCAGGAACTTCCACTTGTAGGAGAAGTTGAATTTGTAGACCGTTGACCTGCTTACATCTCCACCGTATCCCATTTGGAGATAAGAACTATCTAACTCAGATTTGGGGAATTCCGTCGGAGCGCCCTCATCATGGAGCTCGAGATGCTCCCTGATGATCTGTTCAGTGATGACCAACTCTTGGCCACAAATGCTTGACCTGATAGCACGAACCCCGTTTAGGGTTTCAATCCGACCATTTGCCCAAAATTCGGACATTTGGTTGGAGTAGATGGTAGGGTTTACGGTCAAGGCAGTGTAGTATGAAGATTGGGCTAGGAAAGAAATGATATCAGAGAAGTCATCATCCCTTGAAGAGTCAAGGAGTGCGACCTGGTTGTGCTGAGGGTTTAAGGCCATTTGAGAAAGATACAGTAGAATAGTTCTGAGTAAGGTAAATTGGAGAAGAAGAAAGCTTTTAGGGCAGTGAATTGGGTAAAAAGAGTGTAAGTGATTAACCGGAAGTATTTAAATGGGTGAAATGGCGGTTTAAAGGGTGGTTTGGATAAGATGATGTGAGGGTTCAGTGGATGATGTGACATGGGCGGTAAGGTTAGACCATTTAAATAATCCGACATCATTAACAAAATCTTTACTTTTTACAGTGTGGGGCCCAAAAGATTTCCGTTACACAGTAAAATCTTTCTTCCGAGTATAAAGTATTTCCGAAGGTAATGTTCTTCCGAAGGCAAATTTACTTCCGAAGGTAAATTGCTTACTTCCGAAGTATATGTTGCATTCAGATGGAGTGTGTTAAGTGCTTCGGAAGTAGATCTGAGTTGAACTCAATCGCTTCTTCCGAGACTTAACACTCTTCCGAGAAGAAAATTATCCTTTGAGAAATTTGCTTCGGAAGATATGCCAGATATCTTCCGAAGGTTAATTTCTCTTCGGAAGAACTTATACTTAGATAAATTTAAGAAAAGATCTTTTGTAACAGGGCTTAGATTGTTTTGACATAAGACTTTACACATTAAAAAGGTTTTCAATTGAGATAAACTAATCAATGTTTATCATCCCAATAGCTGTAATGAGATATTTAAATCTCTGTTCATCAAATGCTTTGGTGAACAAATCAGCATATTGTTCATTTGAATCAACTTTGATTAGTTTGATAAGATTTTTCTCATGAATATCTCTAATGAAATGATACCTGATATCAATGTGCTTTGTCTTGGAGTGCTTCACTGGATTTTCAGTAATGGATATAGCACTGTTGTTGTCAATGTGGATAGGAGTGCTCATGAAGTTGAATCCATAGTCTATCATCTGGTTTTGAATCCACAGCAGCTGAGCACAGCAACTTGCAGCAGCAATGTATTCAGCTTCAGCAGTTGATGTAGAGACACAGGATTGCTTTTTGCATTGCCATGAGATGATCCTTCCACCAAGAAATTGACATCCACCTGATGTTGATTTCTTGTTGATGTTGCAGCCACCATCACATATCAGAGTAACCATAGAGATTAAATCACTATTTCTTGGATACCAGAGACCTAATTTAGGTGCTCCTTTGAGGTATCTGAGGATTCTCTTGGCAGCAATTAGGTGAGACACCTTTGGAGCAGCCTGATATCTTGCACAGATGCAAGTTGCAAACATGATATCAGGTCTACTTGCTGTGAGATACATCAGAGAACCAATGATTGCTCTATACTGATGTTGATCAGTATCCTCCCCCTCAGAATCAGGGCATAAATCATGGTTTCTGGGTATGGGTGTCTTTGCTGCTTTACAATCCTTCATATCAAATCTCTCTAAGATATCATTGACATACTTAGATTGATTGATGAAGAACCCTTCCTTCAGTTGCTTTACTGAATTCCAAGGAAAAAGTCCATTTTCCCCATGGAACTCATCTCGAACTTCTTCTTCATAATGCTCTCAAAGTCTTTGCACATTTGGTCATTTGAGGAACCAAATATGATGTCATCAACATAGACTTGAACAAGCAAATGTCTTTCCCAGACTTTCTAATGAAGAGAGTCTTATCAATGGTACCTCTAGTATAACCATTCTTCAGGAGAAATTGAGACAATGTCTCATACCACAGCCTAGGTGCTTGGTGCAGCCCATATAGAGCTTTATCCAATTTGCACACATAGTTTGGATGCTGTGGGTCTTCAAATCCTGGAGGCTGGCATACATAGACTTCCCTATCTATATCCCCATATAGAAAGGCACACTTGACATCAAGCTGGTAGACAGTGAAATTCTTGGATGCAGCATAAGCAAGGAAGATCCTAACTGCCTCAAGTCTTGCAACAGGTGCAAAGACATCAGTATAATCGATTCCTTCCTCTTGAGTGTATCCTTGAACCACCAGTCTTGCCTTGTTCTTGATAATCAAGCCTCTATCATCTCTTTTGTTCCTGAATACCCATTTGGTGCCTATAGGTACTTGACCAGATGGTAGCGGACATAGGTTCCAAACCTTTTGTCTTTTGAATTGAAGCAGCTCCTCTTGCATTGATTCAACCCAGCTACTATCTTTCAAGGCATCTTCCACCTTCTTGGGTTCCATTTGGGATAAGAAGCATGAGTACAAGCAGACATTCCCATTATGAGTTTGTCCTCTTGTTCTCACACCCTCAGAGACTTCCCCTATGATGTTTTCAGCTGGATGAGTATTGTGAATTCTAGTCTTGGAATCACCTCCAGTTGCAAAGATAAGTCCAAGTTGGACATATTTTGCTCAGGGCTTGAATACTTGGTCCAGCTGTTGTTTCAATCTCATTCAATGAGGACTGATTGAATGAAAGAGAAACATCATCATTTCTTTGCTGTGAAGCATCATTAACAGTTGCCTGTTCCTTCAAAATGTTGCTTTCATCAGCTTGGTGTTGTGCAGGATCACCTGAGGAGATTTGAAAATCATCAGGTGAATCCCTTGTTGAAGTTCCACTATTTCTTGAAATGGTTATGCTGTCAGATCTTTCAATAGTGGGAACTTGATTTGTTGTAGCTCTTGGAGAACTTGGAGTAGGTCTGGGAAGCTCAAACAGTTGATCTTCATCAGAATTGCTTTGAGCACCTGTTCCAGCTGAAACATTCTCACAAGATGGTTTAGAATAGTTTGGAAACAATTCTAAATCAAAGATATGATCAGGGCCATTCCCCCTAACACAAGGAGTGTGCTCATTAACTACAATGTTGGAGGATTCCTCAAATTGTTGGTTTTTAATATTATAAACCCTGTATGCTTTAGAATAGGAGGAATATCCAACAAAGATAGCATCATCTGACTTTTCAGCAAATTTTGCCAAATTGTCTTTTGTGTTAAGTATGGTACACCCTGCCAAAGGACCTTAGAAAGCCAATGAACGGTGGCCTCTTGTTCCATAACTCATAAGGGGTCTTTCCATGTGGCTTTACTACAAGAACTCTGTTCTGCACATAGCATGCAGTGCTGACTGCCTCTGCCCAGAATGTTAGAGGCAGCTTTGAATCAGCTAACATAGTCCGAGCAGCCTCAATAAGTGTCCTATTTCTCCTCTCAGCAACACCATTTTGTTGAGGAGTTCTAGGAGCACTGTATTGTCTGGCAATCCCTTTTGAGTTACAAAATGAGTCAAGAACAAAGTTCTTAAACTCAGTCCCTTGATCACTTCTAATTATTTTAACCTTGTGATCAACTTGATTTTCTATTTTAAGAATAAAAGATTTTAAAGTTTCACAGCAGTTTCATCTTTAGTTCTTAAAAAGAATACCCATGTAAATCTAGTAAAATCATCAACTACCACAAGGCAATATGATTTCCTTCCAATGCTCATTATACTTGTGGGACCAAATAGATCCATGTGCAATAAGTGTAATGGAGTGGTGATAGAGTTAACAACTTTGGATTTATGAGAAGACCTGTGTTGTTTTCCTTTCAGGCAAGCAACACAGTTATCTTTGCAGAAAATTCCTTTTTAGGCAAACCATGTACCAAGTTATTTTTAGCCAATTTATTCATTGTCTTAAAATTGACATGACACATTCGTTTATGCCATAGTGTTGACTCATCACCATCAGCTTTGGAAAGAAAGCATGATACTTCTCCCATTGGGGAAGCATTGTTCATATCAAGCTTGTACATATCCCCTCTCCTGGGAGATCTAAGAAGCACCAATTCCTGAGGAATTGTCATCCCAGGTTTGAGGATGATGCACTCATGTTCTGTGAAAAGCATTTGATGCTTTTGATCACAGAATTGAGAAACACTTAACAGATTGTGTTCAAGCTGTTTGACAAAATTAACTTTGTCAACTTTTAACTTTCCATTGGATATACTTCCTCTGCCAGAAATATATCCTCCGGCCTCACCTCCAAACTGGACAGGACCTCCATCATAATGTTGAAATTGTTGAAGGAGAGATCTGTTCCCTGTCATGTGCCTGGAGCATCCACTATCTACAATCCAAATGTTGTTATTCTTGTCATATGGATGTCCCTGCACATAAGGTGAGATAATTAGTTTTGATTGGAAACCCAAGCCTTGTTGGTCTTGGGTTCTTCCAATGAGAGTGACATAATTGAACAAAATTTATGCATGGGGGTTCAATTGATGTCTTTGAAGAAGAGGTTTGGGCTACAGCATCTTCCTTGATCTTCCATTCCATCCCTTGGTTGATCATAGAAGATGAGCTTGTTGAAGCTTTTGTAGCTTGGCATTCTTCCGAAGCTTCTTTCTTTTCGGAAGAGACCTTCACCACCTTTTCTTCCGAAGCAGTCTTCTTCTGGGATGGTTTCAAGGGGACTCTTTTTGTGAGTCTTTGCAGCTTTAACTTCCGAAGCCTTTTTCCTTTCGGAAGAAGAGTTTTCTTCCGAGAGAAGCCTTGCTTCGGAAACAAGCTTTCCCTTTTTCATCACTTGAACCATTTGATATGGTCCAAATGTGAAACCTTCCCTGACTCCTTCTCTTTTAACATTATTTGCATAATGTGTGCTAGCAGGATTGTAGTAACAATCTTTAGCCATGTGGTTTTGCAGACCACACATTATGCATGCAATGTTAACTTTCTGGGAATGAGAGGGTTGCTGTTTCTTGTTCTTTTTCTCCTCATCAGCAACCTTTCCCTTTAACTTCTGATCCTTTGGTAGGATAGGAGTACTGGTACTGTACTCTTTTCCTGAATCAGAAGGTCCAACCACCTGAAATCCAGCTGATATGAATACACCCTTTTGCTTTGGGTCTATCTTCAGTTTGGATTCAGCCACCTTCTTGGCAGTTTTTCTGGCTGCTTTAGCCCTGCTTTTCTGGCTTTGGTGGTCAGGGTTTGATCATCATTGGCTGGGGAGGGCACAATTACCTGTTCCTTCCCTGTGATGGTCATGGTCTCCATAGTTGCATCACTCTTTGACTCTTGAGAAGGTGGGTCAACAGATGGAACCTCTTGCTCTTCAGTACCACACCTTGGTTGTCTTACAGACTCATAAGAGTGTGGTGGAGCAATTTCATTGGTTCCCAACCCACTTTTGTTTTGATAACAAAGTTTGGAGTGAGAGGATGATGCAAGTATGGCTTGGAAGTTTTGCTCGGAAATAGCATACTTCCTGGCTTGAGCCTCAGCAGTGACAAGCTGGGCTTGAGCCTCAGTCAATTTGGATATTAAATCCTTGATTTGAGTCTTGTAGTTGGTGTGTTCATGTTTTAAGAGGACACAGTTTTCTCTAACTCCTCAATTTCTTTTGGTAGTCAGATTCAGATTCAGCCCTTTTAAAGTCAGATTTTAAACATTTAAAGACTCAATATCAGATTTAATTTCCATATTGTAGTCCTGATAAGTTTAACCTTAGCAATACAAGCAGGGGTACAGAGATGTTCATATACCTTGTTTTCATCTGTTCCTGCCATGAGTGCTTGAGCAGGAGTCACATCTTGAACCATGAAGCTCCAGTCAACTTCTTGAGCCATTGCTGCTGTTTCAGTTGACTTTCCGTTGGGCTTTGGTGTAGAAGGATGTGTGGAGGCCTGTGAGGTTCCCGGGTTGGACTTGGGAGCCTTGCATTCCCTTGCAAAATGGCCAAGTTGGTTACAGTTGTAACATTTAGCCTTGCTTTTGTCAAACCCAAACTTGCTGGTGATTGGGTTTTGAGGGAATTGCCTTCCAGTTCTCTTAAAGAACTTCTTCGCGCTCTGTAGGTTAGAAGAGCCATTTGTTGGACTATGTCCACATACTCTATGTCATCCGGGCTAAAACACAAAGCCAATTGATGATCATTGGAGTGTCCACTCCCTGAGACAAATGCACAGCCCTCCTGAAAGGAGCTTTGCTGAGCTTGATGAGACCTTGGAGTCTCAGGAATGTGATGTAAGGCCCAGATGAACAAGATGGCTGCTGGGTGTAGGTCAGGTACTGCTGAGACTGGGAGATGCCTGAGCCTTCAGCAACCATTAAAGCGTTGCTAGCAGGAAGGCTCAAGGGTCTGCTTGCTTGGTGACCCTTCTTGCTTTCCATTTCCAAACGGTATCCATCAAGGATCCCATAGAGTTCGGTCATGGTGAGTGTATTCAAATTCTCTGTTCTCTTGATGGAGACACAGTAGAATGTCCACTCATTGGGTAGAGCACTCATAAACTTTCTAGTAAGGTCTCTAAGTTCTTGAGTGATTCCCACAGATTGAAGGGAGAGATAAGATCCATATACCTGAAATATTGCTGGCTAAAAGTTTCTCCAGCAACATAGGTGAAGTTCTCAAACTGCTGCTTCAGTGAGTCCTTCTTTGAATCATTCGAGCTTGAGTACATTTGAGCAAGAGCATCAAAGAGTTCTTTGGCAGACTTACAATGCTCAAACCCCACCATGATGGAGTTTGGGAATGCAGTCATAAGAACAGTCATAGCATTGCTGTCTATGTCAAGCTTCTTCCTGTCTTCATCGGAATAGTCTTCAACGGCCTTCTCGATCATGGCACCGTTTCCACCAGCAACTTTTGGCTTATACGGGCCATTAACGATGGATTGCCACATCTTGCTATCCTGGTATCTGATGAAGCCTTCCATTCTTCTGCTCCAAGACCTGAAGTTTTCAGGGTCGATGATGGGAGCTTTGGTCATCGTTCCCATCTCAACTTCAGATTTGTTGAGGGCCATTTTGAGTGAGGTATAAGGAGGAGTGAAAAACTGGTTGATTAGGATGGTAAGATCTCACAATCAAGAGCCTAAAAAGCTCTGATACCAATTGCAGGATCGGGTTTTGTCACTTAAACACTTGTGATTCTCTCAAACTCACTTATAATAACACTCAAATGAGATGAAGCAATGCCTTTAACAAGAGTTGATAATAATATAATAAGTAATCAAAGGAACAAGCAGAAGTATTTTCAAGGTACTTGTATATATTACTTCTCAACTCAAGATTACAAGACACTTACAAGCATGAAACAAGAGTTACAATGAGAAACTATATATACTAGATCCTACAGCCGGTTATACTTGATACCAGCTGGAAACCTACGACTAAAGCATATACTACAATGCTATAGTTAAGGTATCTTAGATAAAGTATTATCTAAGATATGGTAGTCATGACATGTCCATGACTTACCTTTTGTCACCAACTAAAGATGGCAACTGTACTTAACATAAAAGGTAAACAGTAGATTAAAGTATGGTCAACTACATGGCTTTTGAGAAAACGCCATGCAGTATCTCAGAGATTTGCAGCGGAGTGTCAGACAGACCATACTTATGTCTACTGGATAATAGAAGTGTCTTCCGAAGGTTAACTGGCTTCGAAGAACAAGTTCTTCCGAAGCCACTTATACTTCGGAAGATGCTTCTATGCTTCCGAGGCTTTGAGGACTTCTTTATACTTCGGAAGTTGACTTCAGATCTTTGTCTTAAGTCTTGATCTTCGGAAGTAGCTTCTTTGTCTTCGGAAGTTGGAGTTTTCCTTCGGAAGTGTATTTTACACTTAGACTTCGGAAGAGCTCCTTCTTCCTTCGGAAGTTCCACACTTGGCTTCGGAAGTCCTTTGTATGTTGTACTCAAAATCTTCTAAGTGACTTAGTTTTGGTTGCAACAGCCTCTCTAGATCCACAACTCCCCCTAGGCTGATGCTACCAACTTCACTTATTTCTGCTTCTCAAAGCTTTCAGCACCAGGGACAAAAGATATTTGTCTGTCTCTCTGTTCTTCCCAGAAGTAGTGCTGAGAAGCTTGTACAAGTCATTCGTGGATAGGAGATCCAGTCTATCACTTTGAATGACATGTACCCTTTGTTGTGATCCCCTGAAGAGAGTTAGTTGACGGGAGTTATAGTCATACTCCCATCTAACTATGGGCTCAAGTTCAGGACCTTCAACCATTTGAAGAAAGGCTTTGCCTTTGGTTGCTGATCCTTCCTTTCCTTTCTCCTCCTCTCTCAGTTTTAACTCCTCTTTTCTTGCTTCTAGCAGTAAGCTCGGCCATAAGAAGACTGCCTAGATGATTTCTGATGTGGGCAGCTACATCGGAGTTTGAAGGGTTGGAGAATGGTTTCTCTGCTAACTCAGCAATATCAAATCTGCTTAAGTGTAGCAGAGATGAGGCACTCAGCCTGTTGAGCTCTTCATTCTCTCTCTCAACAACAAAGTTGTGAGAAGAGTCTTCGAACCTCCACTGGATTATCTTCTTTCTGGGTACAAGAGATTATCTTGGTACCCTGTCTCCTTTCTTTGTATCCAGCAGAGTCACCAGCTTTCTCCTCAGCTTCTTTTCTTCTCTTCTTCATTCATATCAGAATTGAGGCCAAGGAGTTTTGCAGCTTGGTCCAAAGTTCCTCTGGGCAGATCAAGAACTCATCTCTTGTGAGGGAACTTGAGGATCCATCAACATAAGTCAAGTTGACTGAATCCTCCTCACAGGAGATGTCGCTCAGAGTTGTACAGTTGATAAGCTTAGTTTTGATCGCCTTGAATTCCTCCATAGAGAGATGTTTGGAAGGCTGAGGGGATGGTTTGATTGGTTGTTGGGTAGGTTTAGGAGTTTGGGTTCTGGCTAAGGTTTTGGGTTGAATGATGGATAGTTTGGGTGGTTGAGGTGAAGAGGTTGGTAGGGTGTGATGGTGTAGGTTCAGGGGTGAAAGGTTCAAAAGTGGGTTCAGTTTTGATTGGGAAGGGAAAGGGTATAGGTTCAGGTTGAGGTTGGGTTTGGATTTGGGTTGAGTGGTTGCTTTGAAGGTCATCCCCTGTCCCCTTCTATACATCTCTTTCTTCTCCCCGCACGAATGTCAGCCTTGATGTCACTGACATGTCGTTGGAGAGTCTTCTCAGACATGGGACCCACCTGCCTGCCAGATAAGCCGTGAGCTTTAAGATAATTCTTCTCAGACATGGGACCCACCTACCTGCCAGATAAGCCTTGATGTCAGCCTATATCAATATTAAACACCCGAGACCATTTGGGAAAATTTGCTCCTAAGTCTGATGAGGGATTCTTTGTAGGTTATCCTCTGTCTCAAATGCTTTAATAGTGTTTAATCCTTGATTAAATATTACTGATGAATCAACAAACGTTCAATTCAATGAGCATTCATTTTCCAGTCAACAAATGGTCACGACTGGTTGTTTGATATTGAGTTTTTTACAAGGTCATTTGATCAGTTTCACTTGTCAACTGCAGGAAACATAACTCTAATGGATCCTTTACTACATTATAAAAGAGAGAAGACTTCCTAATGATTCCTCTAATTTTTTCTGATCCTAATAATGTAGATATTCCTCTACAAGCTGATCCTGTCAGACCAGATCCTCCAAATGTGAGTGTTTCAACTGAAGCTGGTCCAAGTATAATTCCATCTCCTTGTGAAGAACCATCAAATAAAGTGAGAAATCAAGAACCAGCTACAACACCAGTTGAAACTGTGAGAACCAAAATGATGAAAGTCCCAAAGTGTTGTAGATACTGAAGCAGAACAGAATGAAGAGTTGGATTACTTTCATCACTCTCCCACATCACAACATGAAGGTGCCTCTCACCAAGATGATCTGAATGTCTTCAAACCTTGATGTATCTATTGCTGGTGACTCAGTTCCAACCACCATAATACACAAGAATCATATTGTGAAAAGTATCACTGGTGAACTTAATGAACGAGTGACAAGAAACAAGTCAAGAATCGCAAACATTTGTTGTTCTCTTGTTTTTTGTGTCGAACAGTACCCAAGAATATCAAATAGGCTCTTCAAGACAATAGCTGGATTGAGGCAATAAATAGATTATGACGAAGTGTTTTGCTCCTGTTGCCCGATTAGAAGCCATAAGACTCTTTCTTGCATACTCAGCATCCATGAAATTCACTATTTATCAAATGGATGAAGTTGCCTTTTTGTATGGAATGATTTCTGAAGAAGTCTACATGAGTCAACCACCGGGCTTTAAAGACCCAAATTTTCCACACAGGGTGTACAAGCTTGACAAAGCCTTGTATGGTCTTCATCAAGCCCCACGGAAGTGGTATGAGACTTTATCATCTTTTCTTCTTGAACACGGGTATGAAAGAGGAAAGATTGATCAAACTCTCTTCCGAAACAGAAAAGGAAAAGACATGTTGTTGGTCCAGATTTATGTGGTTGATATCATCTTTGGCTCTATAAACAAACAATTTTTTAAGACTTTGAAGACCTTATGCATTCAAAATTCCAAATGAATGCCATGGGGGGACTCACATTCTTCTTAGGAGTGCAAGTCCGACAAACAACAGATGGAATCTTTATCAATCAATCAAATATATGGAAACAATGTTGAAGAAATTCCATTTTGTTAATTATCAGTCCATCAAAACTCCTGTTGATACTAAACTGAAGATCGATCCTGATCCTGAAGGCAAATCAGTGGATCAGACTCAATATCGATCTATATTAGGTTCACTTATGTATCTAACAACAGTAGGCCGAACATTATGTTGGTGTTTGTGTATGTGCCAGATATCAAGCAGATCCCAATGAATCATATGTAAATGCTATCAAGAGGATATTCAGATATCTTAAGGGCAAACCTGCTCTCGGATTATGGTATCCAAAAGAAGGAGATTTCAATCTCTATGCCTACACTGACAGTGACTATGGGGGATACAACTTAAATAGGAAATCCACTTCTGGCGGTTGTCAATTTCTTGGTCCCAGACTGGTCTCCTGACAGTGCAAGAAGCAGACAAATGTGTTTGTTTCAACAGCAGGAGCTAAGTATATAGCAGCATCAGCTTGTTGCTCTCAAGTTCTCTAGATTCAAAACCAGATACTTAACTATGGTTTTAACTTCTTGCACACTCCAATACATATTGACACAGCACCAGCAATGTTATCACAATAATCCTGTCCAGCACTCCAAAACAAAACATATTGAAATTATAAATTTTTTGAGAGATTGTGCTGAAAAGGTTTATCAAATTGATTCAGGTTCACACTAACAATCAATTGGCTGACTTATTCACTAAGGCATTTGAACCTAGTCAGTTTGAATTTCTAGTTCAATCAATTGGCATGATAACCTTGAGAAAATTCAAATTTTCAAAAATATTCATATATTAACAAAAATAAAAAAGAAGTCATTTTGCGAAAGTATGTGTTTTATACTTTTGGGAAATGATATAATTACAGTCGGTATATAATTCACTGTGCTTATTTGAAAATCTGAAAGACTGACTTGACTTATCAGATATGTGGGTAGGCTCAACTTGGAAAAGAAGATAAATGTTATGATAAACTAAAAACTCATATTCAAATATGTGTGTTTTGTAACCTAAGCACACTGTAAGGCCTCGATCCCGGGACGCTCACAGTTGGACAATCATCGTACATAAACATAAAACATACATTTAAATTTGCTAAATACATCGCGACGGAATAACTTAAAAACCATTTCATATATTAATAACTGCTTTTGCAAAACAATACAACATTGTTCACCCTTACAAAATCTCATTGTTTGCATTACATCATAAAAACGTCATTTGTTATACAGAATGGATGCCATCCAAAACTTTCCAAGTAGCTGCCTCGTGCCATCCTCAGCAACTCTTACCTGCCAACTGGAAAATACATAAAAGTCAGCGTTTCTAAGTGTGTTCTAGTTTTATAAAAATATATTACATTTCTTTCGTTAAAACATTTTCTTTACTATCACACATGATCATACATCCTACATACATCAAGGTAATATTTATTATCTTCCATCATCGTTCTTTTCGTACATATCGCACGTTTCGTACATTTCGCACTTTTTGTACTTTTATTATCTTTCACTTCTATCCAGATCCTATCGTATGCTAAACCCCCCTCTTGGGCACAAAGCCATATCATCTAGGGTTAAGCGACAAGGATCCCATATCATATATGGAGCAGTCACCAAGACTGACTCCACTGTGTGTGAACCCTCAAATGTCAGTCAAGATCGCACGCTGTAATACACACAGTTAGGCTAACAACTCTCATTGAGTTATGAACCTCCTTACATTTGCTTGCAAAAATTTGATACATTCTTTCATTATGTTCCACTTTCATTATCTTAAATCTTTCGCTTCGTTAAGATAATACTTTACGTTCATTATCATAATCACACACTTACAGCCACGGAATAATACGTAATACGGAACATAAAGAAAACATAATAATACATAACATCATCACACATCATCATACAACATCATATAATCATCACACATCATACATTCACATACACATACACATACACATGAACATACGGGTACACACCCAAATCTTACCGAAACGTTTGAATATGCATTTCTAGCCCCAAACAAGTTTAAAACCTTTAAAATAGGAGATCTAGAACTCACCTGGATGCAGTGAGTAGCTTCTCAATTAAGCTTTCTAAGCAAGGGTCACACTACACAGCCTACAGATAAGTTAACACTCAAAGGGGTTAATTCTGCCTAATTTCGCTGCTAAATTCGCTGCCAGATCAGCAGATTCGCTGCCAGTTTCGCTGGCAGTCTCGCTACCACCTTCGCTGGCAGTTTCGTTGGCAGTTTCGCCTAACTTTCGTTGGAATTCCATGTCTGCGAAACTACCTGCGAAACTATAGCTTCGTAGAAAGCTTCATAGTTTCGCTGGACGACTACACAATTTCCCTGGACGAGCAGACAATTTCGCAGAACAGGCTGAAAAAACGAACCAGCCCATTTTTAACCCAAAACTTCAACCTTTTACATCCAAAACCTTTGTTTATCATCCATAAAGCTAAGCTTTTTACATGATTTCTTACACAAAAACGTGAGTTTTGGATGATTCTTTATCACTTTCAAAACCTCCAAAACCCTAGAATCCGGGTATAATCTAAAGAGACGTTTAGATGATGTTTCTTACCTAGATTTTTTGTCTTTTCTTGTTGTTTGGATGCCCATAAATACGGATCTTCAATCCCTTGATCAACTGAGCCTCGAATCTTCACTTCTTCTCCACATTCTCTCTCTACACACACTCTCTCTCTAGAAGGTTGGGTGTTGAGTTGCAAATAAGAGTGAGTCTAGCTGATTCGTTTATATATACCAGGTGTTCACGGGACCTTAAACTCGCCCAACACGTAACCCGTAATGTTAACTCGGTCCATAATCCATTTCCCTCTTATTTTCATTAAATAACCCCTTCTAAGCCCATTATTATTAATTGGCTCATTTTGACTTTATTCGGGGCGTTACACACACCAGGTAATAATATCTTATGAAACCCATTCAAACACATTTGTTTCTTCTCTATTTTGTTGAGCAAAGATCTGAGGAAATAAGCCCATAGTGCTAATGTCAAGATCCAAAAAGGATTCCCAATATGAAACACATCCATCTTGGATGAAACAATAAAAGAAGCACATTCCTTATGAATGATCAAAAAGAATCCAACCAAGGACCACCTTCCAAAGTGAAGTGAAAAAGAATCCCAATGAGGATCAAATATCCGAAAGATCAAAGTAAAAGAATCCTAATGTGGATCAATGTTGTGATAAACTAAAAACTCATATTCAATTGTGAAGCATTCATCTCAGAGTATCAGTAAGCACTAGCTTATCTTAATGTGTGTGTTTTGTAACCTAAGCACACCAGGTAATGATATCTTATGAAACTCATTCAAACACATCTGTTTCTTCTCTGTTTTTCTTAGCAAAGATCTGAGGAAACAAGCCCATAGTGTTGATGTCAAGATCCAAAAAGGATTCCCAATATGGAACACATCCATCTTGGATGAAACAATAAAAGAAACACATTCCTTGTGAATGATCAAATAGAATCCAACCAAGGATCACCTTCCAAAGTGAAGTGAAAAAGAATCCCAATGAGGATCAAATATCCAAAGGATCAAAGTAAAAGAATCCCAATGTGGATCAATCAAAATGAGTGTTCATAAGTTAAATAACCTGGTCATGTAAGTTGTGATAAAGTTACATTATGCATATCATGAGGACGGTTGATCTTACCATGCTTTTGAGTGTGAGGTACAAGTTGAATACTCAAATTAATCAAGTCTTGATAATTATCACATGTATTACAATATTAACCAAGCATTAGTTTAAAAGGACAAACATACCTACAATCAATATGTTCATGATTATGTCTATTTTACTAACAATTGCTTGCACTTGTGAAAGGTAAGATTGATATGATCCCAAGAAAATTATATTTCCTCTTCATGTATAGATAAGAAATCAAAAATCACAAAATATTTTTCATTTAAAATTTTAACTCTTTAAAGTTTTTATCCTTTAGGGATATAAACTTTGGGGGGTAACTAAAATTTTGATATGATCATTATGTATAGATGTGTCATTTTTCTTAAAATTACAAAATCTAAAAAAATTGACTGTGTTGGTGCAAATGTTATACCATAGTATCTCAGTGTATGCAGATCTTTGGAAGCACAAAAGTCCAAGATCAGTCAAATCTGGGAAAATTGTATCACATGTGGTGTTCAATTCGATCCAAGCAAGAATTGACAAGCCATGAAACAGTCAAAATCTTCATAAACATCAAATCATCAGACACATCTTCATAACAGCAAAAATCAGAAGACTCATCTTCATAAGAAATAAGAAAATTAACTCAAAATCAGTCAAATTTGTCAACTACAGAAACATTAATTTTTGAAAAGTTCTAAATTTAATGCGGGAAAGAGCATTGGTTAATGCGGGTGAAGGTAACCCAGGCATATAACCAATGCGGGTAACTCATTTGATTCAAGAAAATCACAAGTGAAATTAATGCGGACAACTTTGTTCTACCGCATTTCTTTCATCGCATGCTTACAACAAGTTTAAGTAATATAAACTTATGCGGACAAATTTGTTCTTTCGCATTTGTTTATGCGGCTAACTTTTGTTCTGGCGCATTTCTTCATGCAGATAAGTTTATTCAGCCACATATCTCAAATGTGGTTGACATCAATACTGAAACTTTGTTGTTTATTTGTATCAAAAATGAATATAAAATGTGCTCATTCTCTTCTGTCATGATGATGGTTTGAAAGTCAAGAAATGCGGACAACTTTATAGTTTTACCGCATTTGTTGAAGTAACTGTGGACAAGGGAATTGTTCGATCGCATTTGCTACAGTGTACAAATGCTGACCAACTTTGTTTTACCGCATTTGCTACAGTGTACAAATGCTGGCAGTGTTTTAAGCTTTCCGCATTTGTTACAATACACAAATGCTGTGATGTTTTTATACCTCCGTATTTGTAACAGTATACAAATGCTGATGAACAATTCCTTACCGCTTTTGCTACAGTAAAAATCAAAACAACTGCATTTGTTTAGAAACTTGTAAAGTTTGTAGAAGCTATTAATTTGACTATTTAAATAGACTTCAAAAGGTCATTTAATACTTTCAAATTTGAGAGACTTAAAGTGCGACGAGTGTTCATCACTGTTCTTCATCCATCATCATCATCATCATCACATTCCTATGATTCTTAAGTTCATACATCATAATTTCTGCTCAATTTCGATTCTAAACAACAGTAGTATCAAAATAAGGTGATTATCTGAAAAACTCACGACCTAAACCGTCGAATGTATGTTGAACTTAGAACCCTAAGTTAACAACGAATCATAAAAATTAAATTCAAACTATGGATTGATATTCATTTTCGAGTACAATGAACCTAACGATTATGAAAATAACAACAAACAAGTGATTTTTAAAACCCTAGTTTCATCGCATGAACAGGGGATAAAAGAAATAACAATGTTGACATCAAATCCTGAGCCTAAGTATTAAAAGAGGTTAAATCAGGAAAGATCATCTCAAACAAATATAATAAACACATTAAAGGTGATCATTCATTACAAAATCAAGTTAGGTCAAATTCCTATGGAACAGTACCTATGAACCCTCAATTTTGACCAATCAAAGTCAAATTGAGAAAAGTCAACTTGATTTCATCTTTGTAATAAAATAATTAGAGTTCAAGTTCTAATTCATGTGCATCTAATGCAGGGTGCATGGCTAATCTTACATGGAGCAAGCTCCATAATGTCAGTGGTTATCCTGACCCTGATGTACCCGAGGCAGAAGGACTTAGAGATATGATCAGATTCATCTCTACCACTAGAGTTGCTCATGCTATCACAGTCAGACCTATCATTTATGAAAACTTTATAAGGTCTTTCTGGAGCACAAATGAAGTTGCTGAAGTGGATGGTGTTAGGACCTTGTCTGGAAGAATTTCTGATGATCATACTCTGTCCATCACTGAACAGACTGTGAGACAGTGTCTATAGTTTGGTGATGATGCAAACTCACCTTTGGAACTTGAAGATGATGATATTATAACCTTCTTTGCCAACATTGGGTATAAGGGAGGTTATGAGGGCAAACAGATTGTTAAAGGACTGGTTGATCTACAATGGAGGTTTCTTATTCACATATTTCAGCATTGTTTATCAAAGAGGAAGACTGGATGGAATGATATCCCAGTCACCACTTCATCTGCTATTTGTGCTTTATGTACAAACAGACCATTCAATATGTCAGCCTATGTGTTTAATGGCCAGGTATCCAACATTCAAGAGGGGAGGAGGCATATGTTTCTCATGTATCCAAGGTTCATGCAATGCTTGATCAATGAGGCATTTCCACAGATAGTGCCTGAAGGACCAGTGATGGACATTCCTCACTACAATGCCAAGTCTTACAAGTATATAAAGAAGAGAGATCCAAGGAACTTCTACAGTGAAACTTTTTTTCCTCTGCTACCATGAATGTTACAGCAGATTAATCAAGATGAAAAAGAACCTGTTGATCAGCATGATCAAGAAGAAGAACAACAAGTTGCTCCTGATCTACACAATGTTGATGAGCATGCTGATATAGCTGAGGAAGGACAAAGGCCAATGTCAGCACATATGGATGTAGGTGGTGATCTTCACACTGGGCCTAATGTTTAATAAGCTAATATTGCATCATCATTCATGCCATCACCCAATATATCACCCATTCCATCACAGCATATATCACCCATTCTCTCACCACACATTTCACCCATTCATCATCACCATACTTCTCCTATTCCATCATCTCCTGTTGCTATAGAACCTATGGAGTCTGGTAAATCTACTAGCTCTTCAAAGGATTCCAAATCATCTTCTGATGAGGAGGATCACCCTATGAGAATGCCTGTAAGACAAGCTACATCTGAGACAGGTCAGTCTGAGAGTTATGTCGAGTCAGAGGTAAACCGGCCTGATGAAAAGGATAAAATGATTTCAGAGCTATTACAAAAGGTAGCTAGGATGGAAAAGCTCCTTGATAAAAGATCTGGTATCATAAAGGACACACTTCTGAAGTTAGATAAAAAGGAAAAAGAATTAAAGGATCTCAAAGAAAAACATGAAGCAGAAGAGAGAGAGAAAGATAATGAGATCAAAGAACTCAAGGTTGCTCTTCAACATGAAAAGGATGAAGTCAGTGGGCGTGTAGACACTTTGACCATCCAAACTATTGCAATGGAAGAACAAGAAAGCCTCTTGGAAGTACAAACAGATATAATCTCTGATCTACAAAAACAGATAGAAACTTTAACCAAAAGAGTTTCTGAGTTGGGGTTACTGATCATGATTAAACAAGAAATAAAGAAAGAGAAAGTAGAAAAAGATGATGAGGATGATATGGAAAGGAGAAGTGATAGTAAAGTTGATAGTTCTTCTGGGAGAGTGATAAGCATGATGATGACTCTCTCCCTGCTAAGAAGATGAAAACCTTAGTCTGTGGAAGAGGCTGGACCCACTGGAACAAAACAAAAAGAACAGAGCTTGGATATGGTGGTTTACTCAAGCAAACAATCTGAAGAAACCGAAGATGAAGAATCTGAGTTCAGAGACATGATCAAAGAGCTTGATATCTACTCATCAAAGGAATTAATCATTGATGATGAGTTCTGGATTTCATGAATGATCAAAGACAGACCGCTGAACCCATAGTAGTAATCCCTAACTCTCCTATGCCATTAGAAAAGGAGTTAAGATTATAGATAGTACCAGCTGTCACTCTGTCTGATGAACAAAAGGAAATTATCAGAAGACTTATGAAGAACTACAAGAATATGAAGAATCAGTACTAAAGAATCAAGAAAAAGAAAAGGCAGAATCTGTAAAGATAGCTGCTAAAAAGGAACATAAAGAAACTGAAACTCGAGAGTCCTCCTCTTCTGGTCATGGAGTACAAACATACACCAGAAAGAGGAAGTATCTATCAGAAAAGGCTAAAGGCAAAAGACCATTGAGGAAGATGAAATTGTTAAAAAGAAGCAAAAAGATGATCCTTAAAGCCTAGAAGCTATTGTGTAAGGCCCCGTTTCCAGAAAGCCTCACAGTTGGTTAATCATAGCATAAAACCAGTTTAATAACAAAACATTGCAGCGGAAATAATTAGACATTCATTTAAAACTTGGAAATCATATTGTACTCATACATTTGTCTTTTAATTGTAAACAAAACATATTACTTGTTCTTAAATTACAATAAAGATTTCATAAATAGGTATGCCATCCATAGCTCCCCATGTAGCTCCGTGTGCCATCCTCAGCATCAGCACTTACCTGCCAACTATTATGCATAAAAGTCAGCTTCGCTGAGTGAGTTCTAGCTTTAAATAATATAAGAAAATATAAACTTTATCCTTCATATAATGACCATGCATACAACATAGTACATAACATTACATGCATCATAATAAGCATGTTCATTATCTTTCATTCTTTCATCATCTTTCGTTATCTTTCACTTTCATCATAAACGAGATTGCACAAAACAAGAGCTCCATGTTGATTGACAACAAATGTCAATCCCTGTTGGTACACATGAATACGGTAGCTAACCCCCGACAGTTGATCCACACTGCAAGGCACATAGCCCGCTCATGAATACAGATCCATCATCATACATCAGACTCACATAAGTGCAGTCTATCATAGTGCTTGCAAGACTTTACATCATCAAACGGGCCCGGGGGGGTAACATTAATTAAGTTTTGCTTTTTAATATCATCTTCCACTTTAATATATAATACTTAACTTATTAAGTACACAACATACCAAGTACTAGTCATCATAAAACATAACCGACCCTCCGCAGGACAGCGGGGGTTCGGGGGCGGCAGCCCCTGACAGCGGGGTCCTAGGGGCAGTAGCCCCTAGTGGGGTCCAAGGGGCAACTATATAGCACATTTACTTATAGAAAAATCGTTCTTCCTGTTAAAATCCCTTAAAATCTTGGTCATTTAAAAAATATATATTTAGTACGCATAATAGCCCCAAAACATGGAAAACTTATAAATAGGGGATCTAGAACTCACCTGGATACCGAGACCAACTTCAAAACTAAGCTTACAAGGCTAGGATCACTCTACACAGCCTGCAGTTAAGCTGACACTTAAAGGGGTTAATTTCTGCCTAAATTCGCTGCTAATTTCGCTGCAAGATCAGCAATTTCGCAGCTAGATTCGCCAACAGTTTCGCCGCTAGTTTCACCAACAGTTTCGCTGCTAGTTTCGCTGGCAACTTCGCTGGCAGTTTCGCTGGCATCTTCGCTGCCAGTTTCGCCCAACTTTTGTTGGAAAACCATGTCTGCGAAATTACCTGCGAAATTATAGTTTCGCAGGAAGTCCTCATAGTTTCGCTGCTGATTGAATATGCAATTTCGCTGGATGCATATGCATTTCGCAGATCGCATAAAAAAATTACGAACGAGCCCGTTTTTAACCCAAAATCATAAATTTTTTTGTCCAATCTCTTAGTTTATCATCCATGAGGCTAAATCTAAGCTTTATACATGTTTTCATACGTAAAAATGTGACCTTTATGCGATTCTTTGCAACTTTTCAAAATCAAAAACCCTAGAATCCGGGTTTGATCTACAGAATGGTTTAAAGGTCGATTCTTACCTGGATTTTTTGCTTCTTTCTTAGGTCTTGATGCTCCAACACCCAGATCTTCAATCTCTTAACCTTGGAAGCTTCAAATCTTGAGTTTTCTTCACTTTCTCTCTCTACTTTCTCTCTCTACAAATTTTGGTGGCTAGGGTTGCAATGAGGAAGATGAAGGCTGGTTTGGGTGCTTAAGGGCTGATTATGGGCCTTTAATCCTATAGGCCACTACCCAATAAGCCTAATTTAACCCATGACCATTTCTTTACCTTATTAAAATACCCAATAATTAAGCCCATTATCTTTAATGACTCGTTTTGACTTTTCGGGGTGTTACATATTGCTGAGTATCTTGAAGAACTTGAGAAGGCTGAGGAACAATTGAAGAAAAGGGCTGATTTTGTAGACCTAGAGGAAGAAGAGATTGAAGGAGGCTATGTGGCTGATGAACCTATAGCAAAAGAAAGTCCTGTTAAGGATGAAACTTCACTACAAGAGATGGTTGAAAAAGCTCAAACCGATGATCTGATGATAAAGGCTATGTTTCTGATCAATCACGGTTATGATGCTGATGAAGTATTTGGGATGACCTATGAGGGGATGGTTGAAAAGAAAGACAAGTTGAACAAGCTGTTGGATCCTACCTTTGTGACTGAATATGGAAAAGCACAAACAACCAAGTCACCTGTGTATCCCCCCACTACCAAATCTAAAAAGGCTGAAGCTCCTCAATCATTATATCCGGATCCCTATAGCATGACTGACAGGGAGATGAAGGATTACCTCTCTGAGCAAGCCTACACAAAAAGAAAGCTTGGAAATATGAAAACAAACTCACTGAGGGCTGCAATGCTAAGATTAATCAATGAAAAGAAAGAAAGGTTAAGGAATATTGAAGAAGAGATTGTGAGTCAAAAACCAAGATCAAGGGTCTCAGCCCAAGACATCCACTTCACTCCAAAGGATCATGATGCTTTGGCATCCTGAGTGGTTTGCAGAGCCTTCTCAATTGAAGCTACAAGAAGGGCTCATCACTTCAGAGATGAGTAGGGGTGTATCTACTCCTCAGGGTAAAGTAGATGTGAAAATTATTGCTTGTAAATATGATAGTGATTGGAATATGTTCATGATCAAAAGGATCTCAGGGTTTGTTCAATTCTTCACAGAGTACTCTGCTCTGGTGAACTCCCTGGAGATTCATGACTTAATAGAACTGGCTAACTTGGAACTAATCAACCATCAAGCCATGTACAGAGGGTATGAGTTTGAAGATATTCTAAAGATGTTCAAGAGAACCAGCAACTTCAAATCACTGAAAGCAATATGTATTAGAAAAGAAAGATCCTTTTAGAACCCTTTAGAAAAGAAAAGGAAGACTAAAGAGGCTGAGAAGGTAGTGTTCCCTGAACTAAAGGTGAAGCCTATAGAGTCTTTGAAAAGGAAGATGGTGGCAGGAACTCATAATTCCAAACCAATCTCTAATGTGTTCTATGATGAGAAGACTTATGAGTTGGTGATTGAAAGGAAGTGGGGAGGTAAGGAGGCATTAGAGATTCGGTTATTCAGTGGGTATGAAGTCAGATTGCTTGATGATTCATACATTCACTACATCTACACCAGACACTTCAGAGAGATCAACAATAAGCTTGGAGAGGCTGATATGAAATTCTTCCTTAAGTCCGGATCATTGCCAAAAGAGAACAAAGAAAGAAGAAAAAGACTCCTTTGCAATTAGGGAACATTGTGAAATTGGAGGTTGATGTTAATGGAGCTCTTTTGATTCATAGCGATGGGTTATCCACTGTGTCCATTTAGGAACCCATTTCTTTGAAGCAACTTCCTATTGAAGCCATCTACACAATATGCCAGATGAAGATCCATGTGCTTAACAGAGACAAGATGAATGATGCAAAGGATTTTGTCAACATGATCAAAGCTATTCTGGATCCTACTCTGGCAGAACCAATTACTGCTCCACCTTTTGCTCAAGACCCAGCAGAATCCTCACAAACTCATCCACCATCAAACCCTTGAAGTACATAGGCTATATAATCCTTAGGGGGAGTATTGTTGGACCCTGAAAGGATCATACATGGCAATTTAAGTGGTGGTTGATGGTTGCTCTACTGGAATTCTCCCTAAGTCCAAGAAGATATGCGGATGAAGAATCTGCATAAAGTAGAAGACAAGTGTCGGCTATCCATATTTGTTTATGCGGATGACCATTGAACAAATGCTGACAAGTATTTGTTCATCCGCATTAACAAATGCGGACAACCAAACAAATGCTGATAAGTATTTGTACATCCGCAATTACTAATGCGGATGTTCAGCAACAAATGCGCACAAGTGTTTGTTCTTCCGCATTGATCAATGCTGATGACCAAACACCAATGTTGAAGAACAAAAAGAAATATTGATGAAGATCAAGACATCCGCATTAGTTAATGCAGATGAACAGAAGAAAATACTGATAAGGCTTTTGCACTTAGACTAGTTTCCTGATGTATAGTATAGGGTAGTTTAGTCATTTTGTAAAGGCCTTTTGTCAGTCTATAGATAGAATAGAAAACCCTACTTTTGGGTATCCTTATACAATTTGAATATTTTAGAATCTTCGACAGTATTATGTTTCAGTGGTGTCTTGTTACTGTATTTTGCTAAACCCTAGCATTCATTGTAACTTTTCATTATCATTAATACAAAGTATTTATGAGTATTTCTAGCATTCAATGATCTGTGATTATATGATTACACAATATAATTACCGACTCAATCATCATATTCGATCGTAGTTGATTCACATCAACTGAGAATATCATTCTCACAACCCAGTCAAGATGGCTGTCAACAAGATGTCTTGGACTTTCATAGATGGCATTTGGAATTCAGATCCTCCCATCATCAAGGAAGATGCACGTCAGTTTTCGAAAGAAGATTCAAGGAAAGGATTCGTTCAAGACCCCACATAGAATGCTCTAGTATCACTAAATTATCTAATGTTGATGTTGCCTCTCTTATTGTTCCTTTTTCAGCGATTGATATAAGAAATATGGTGTGGGATTGTGGTGCCAACAAGGCCTCGAGGCCTGATGGTTTCACTTTTGCTTTCATAAAACACTTTTGGGAACATTTAAAATCAGAATTCATGGAAATAATGAATGCTATTCATAGAAATGGAACAATAAGTGGTAGTTGTAGTTCTTCTTTCATCACCTTAA
Source organism: Flaveria ramosissima (assembly GCA_025215565.1). Classification (NCBI taxonomy): domain Eukaryota; kingdom Viridiplantae; phylum Streptophyta; class Magnoliopsida; order Asterales; family Asteraceae; genus Flaveria; species Flaveria ramosissima. Next base: position 30,942,007 of record CM046037.1, on the reverse strand, counting down.
TCCCTAAAATCCAAGATCCGTCATCTTTTGAGGATTATTGTCCTATTTCACTAATTAGTAGCATTTGCAAGGTCATTTCAAAGGTCCTCGAAAATCGTATGAAAGGAGTGATCAACTCAGTTGTTAGGATCTGGTATTTGAATGAAATACCTAGTGATTAGCGTGTAAACCAGATCAAATAGTGCGGAATCCTATTTGATTGGCAATCCAATCAGTGAGAACACACGAAGAATCAATCAAGAATTGAATCTAACGTTAGAAGTCGATTAGGAATCGATCTAATGTGTTCTGTGAACTTGGAGAATGATTTGAGAGGCTTCTGGACGGCTAGGGTACGTCTGGAGTCGTAATGGTATGAATGCTTACGTTTTTCCACGAATTGGGTCTATTTATAGGTTAGTATTGTTCAATCGTGCGACTGGACCATAAGTATGGTTCAGTCGGTGTGATTGAACCATGCGGTTGATTCATCCGCACGACTGTGTGTTCAGTCGTGCGACTGAGCCAATCTTATGTGTCAATCATACGATTGATCCAGTCTCCTGGTTCAGTCGTGCGACTGAGTCAATGAATGAAGTTATTCATGCGTGTGGTCCATTCGCATGGGCCATTCGCATGAGAACTTCATTAAGTTAAGTTTGAATGTTTTAATTAATATAACTTGATGTGTAACCATTCAAACAATCATAAACCCAATTTAATCAATTCAATATCGACTCATTAATGAAATATTAGACATTACAAATCACAAACAATCCATATCATTTCATTAATTAATTCATATTACATCATAGTCAGACAAACAAGATCTATTACATTACAAATCATGATCTAGGGACATACATGCATCAACAAACTCCCCCTTGGACCTAGATCTCTCTAATCTCTTGTTTTCTGCATAACCTCCTTGTATTTTTTGTACTTCTCCTCTTTGGTGACTCCCGCGTGAATCTCAAACGCGAAATAGAGTCGTATAACGTTTTGGAACTGGAGGGCTTGTACAATATCTTGCGTGTCATAGAACAGTGGCCACTTGTATAGCGTATAGACATCATTAGCCGACAAGTTCGTAAGCCACATCGGGTCGAATACCCTGATCGTATCCATTTGTCCCTCTTTACTTAGGACTATGACCGCTTCAGCTGTTCTCCAATATAGTACCACCACTTAAAGTGTGGAGTGAAGTCCTGTGGCATTTCCCTGAGTGGGATTCTCGACATTGTGCGCGGAGGACTCCACTTCAACACTATCTTGGGCTTGCCAGTAATGGCATCAACCTCAGACCTTCTAATATACCTAGTAGGCTGTTGGGGTCTGAAGTTAACCCATCTGGTGTGGTACTCCTTCTTAAGGGCAGCCTCGAACCAGCCTGACATCTTCCTCGGGTCAGCATACAAAAGTTTTAGCTTAGCCAGCTGGTTGAGCTCAAAACCTGGCAGAGTCTTCAGATCATGTGGGAATCTAAAGTACTCTATGCCCTGTTCCCTCTTAACTGCATAAACATTAAGATCATCAAAATATGCCCATGCTATAATTCTGCTAGACACCTTGTGATGTTTCTTGACTCTGTAGAGTTTGGTGTAGGCATCCTTCTTTGGTGCAGCACGTTGGGCTCTAACTTCTTCAAAACATGCAGCCCACTCAGCCTTTCGAATGTCGACATCATCATTTGAGGCTTGGGCTGTTCCTTCTGCCTTCTCTGTTTCCTGCTCCATCTTGTTCAATACCTCAAAAGTATCACTGACGAGGGATTCACCCAGATTGGGGACCACATTACCCTCATTGTCAACGTACTGAGGGTACTCCTCTGTGGTGATATCTTCGACCTCGACTTCATCAACATCATTGAGCTCTTCATCACTAGTCGAATCGCATGTTGGAGCACCTTTAACTATTTCATCCGGATTGAGCTTGAAAATCTCTGCGAGTTGCTCGTTTGATAGGTCATGAATTATTTCCCCTTCTTCAGGGGTGTAACTCACAGACCTTCTAACGATCCCTTGCAGATCAAGAATCATGGTTAGTTGAGTCTTGACCTGTTGAAGGGGAGCAACATCAAACTCATCTATTTGATAATTTGGATCTGTTTGATTTAAACATTCAACACATAAATCATTAGTAATTAATCAAACAGAAATGCATTAACTTAATATAAACATTCAATACAGTGTTTTCAATACAGGATTCAAATACAAAAGTAAATAAATACATAAACATCTAGTCTTTACTTTTATCCTGTATCATAGTCTCATCACTTGGAGGAGCAAAGGTGGAAGTTGATTGGTCCTGTCTGTTCTTCGACCTCCTCTCTTGACCTGAAGCAGAGGCCGATGCTGCCGCATCCCCTCCTTCTGCTTCATCATCATCGTCCTTCCCCTCTGTCCTATCTCTGTCAGTTTCCTCCTCATCCTCTGTATCATCCTCTTCATCCTCATCATCATCTTCATCATCATCATCACCATCATCTCCATCATCTCCATCCCCTTCCTTGATCTTTAAAGGCTCGTCCTTTGATCCCTTGAACCGCAGCATGATGGTCTTGTTGGTGGTCTCCAACTCCTCTATCCTTTTAGCTGATTGAGCATGCTGCTCCTGGAGTTGGGACATCTCTACTCGCTGTGCATCCATCATCTGGGCCTGCTGCTCTATTACTCGAGCCTGCTCTGCCATCTGGTGTAATTGTGCAGCAGTCAGGTCGGTAAGCTGCCGTATCTGGGCAGCTTTCTCCTCATCTGCAGCTAGTAAGCGCATCACCATCCGGTTGAGCGCTGACAGCTGTTCCTCTACCCCGATTGGAGGTAGAGGTGATCCATAAGTGTGTGAGGGATGGGCTGACGGTCCTGCCTGGTGTGAGGTGGTGGTAGTGGTGGCTGTAGTGAAGATAGGTCGGTGAAATGGTGGGGGTGATGTGGGTGTAAAGGATATGGTGGTGGATGGAATCTGTACTGTGGTGGTAGGTATGGTGGTGGCTGTGGTAGCTGTGGTGGATGTGGTGGTTGTGGTGGTGGATGGTATAGCTGTGGAGGTGGTAGTGGTGGCTATGGTGGTGGAAGTAGAGGCTATGGAGGTAACGAAGGTCAGCCGACGCTTCTTCTTCTTCAGACCATGGGGCTGAGCCATCCTCTTCCTCCTCGTTCCTGTGGAGGTGGATGCTCCCCCTACAACCCTGCCTGCAGAACCCGGTGCATAACTCGGGTCAGTATCCGTCTCTCTGGAGTCTCTCGGGTGTTCACCAACCACCCGTAGCCCATGTTCTGTGGGAACAACTTTGCTTCCCACAGTTCGCGGCTCCTCATCAGACTCCTCCTCTTCCTCAGCACCATGAACAAAATCTTGATGAAATCCAGCTGACTCAGCAACATCTCCAGCTGGGGCGGACACTAGGGGTATAAACTCAGACACAGTGCCTCTCGATGGAGCAGGCATATCGTCCCCAGCGTCCCCACTATCATCATCATCCGAGTCAATCTCTGGGAGTAGCAGCCTCTCATCATCAGAGTCACTATCCTCATGACGCCATTTGCGTATGCCTGGTGCCACATACCTCTCATTGGCCAGGTGGCCAATCAATCTCTTAACTTGGGGCTTCACCTGCTTCCCCCTATAAACCCTCATCCGACCCAGAGTCGTATCATCCATGATCTCCAGTGCCACAACATCATGACTCTCTTTGGGCAGATGTGGCAGCTTCTCGTTGAAGATGATCTGTAAAAACCTGGGTACATACAAAACCCCTCCTTTCCCTTTGCCTCCAAGTACTCCACCAGATAGGAAAAATCATACTAGAAAAGCTGAAGGGGTGGTTCAGCACCAGTGCCACGTAGGCATTTTGGATCTGGTCTGAGAGGTCGTCGAACCCACCCCTCCTCGAAGCCACGCACTTAAGGATCACATGGGTAAGTACTTGTACTGGGGGCACAGGTTGCTCTTGTTGAGCACACCTGAGTTTATGTCCCCAGCGTACTTGATCCTCAGAAAGCATCCTCTCACGGTCAGTGGATGTAATGGTAGGATGATCAGTATCATCTCCAAACTCTAGGACCCTCTGGATGTCAGCAGCAGTGATCTCGATATCATGACCCAGTATAAAGCTCCGAATACTGTAGGGCTCACCAGAGCGTTCCACAGAGGCATTCTCCCAGAATGCCTGATGAGTGATCTGTAGGGCGTGCAGGAAGTGGAGATAGCCTTATGGATCCGGGAACGTCTGAGGAAGGCTATAATATCGGTGAACTCAGCCCCGTTCCTAGTAGTGTGATCCAAATGAGCACAGATGTTGTGCTTTGGATTTATGGACCATCTCTCAGCCATTATCCTGAAAACACATGACATAGAACCATTAGTACATAATACATTAAAATTCTGTTCTAAGTGTAATGTTGAAATTATTCTGATTCATTCGTGCGAATGAATCATGCGACTGAAGTCAGTCGGCTGTCTTTCATGCGACTGAGCTCATTCTGGTCAATGAGACATGCGATTGGGTTTAGTCTGCTGACTGAGTCTGCGAATGGTTCAGTCGGCCGACTGAGCTCAAACGCATGGTTCATTCGGGCGATTGACCCAATCGCAAGTTTCAATCGTGCGATTGGAGTTCATCCGGGCGACCAGTCGCCTGTTCTATAGTTCAGTCGCCTTCCGTTCGAATCTTTAACAAAACAGGTGTTTTAACATGGATAACCGGTTCAATAGACTCGCATTCTTGTTACTAATAACCTATTAAACTTAATTTTAACATTTTGCATAGTTTAGGTAGGTTATTAGGTCATTTAAGTCTTGGTTCTTGTTTTACAGTCGAATAACCCAAATTAGGGTTTAAATCCTTCAGTTTTCGGTCAGATGGAACTTCAAACTACCTGTATAATCAATAACGAGAGTCAGTGAATGAAGATCAAGAAGAAAACAGAGTCTAATGAAATTTTGGCAGAGTAACGGTAGGGTGTGCGATTTGAGAGCGATTGAGGTGTGATGAATGAAATGCGATCGACTGTGCCCTTTAAATACTGAAGCTGAGTTCAATCGGCCGACTGGCCTCATTCGCTCAGTTCATTCGGGCGACTGAGGCTCAATCGTGCGATTGGCTCAGTCAGTCGCATGCTGTTGACCGACTGAGGTTCAGTCGGTCGACTGACTCAATCGTGCCTTTCATTCGCATGTTCAGTTGACCGAATGAGTCTCAGTCGGTCGACTGACTCATTCGCCCCCTTCCAATCGGTCGAATGGGTCATTCTGATAAGCCATTCGTGTGAAAGGCTCAATCTCATGTCCATTCGTGCGAATGGGAGCCATTCGCATGGTTGGTCCATTCTCATGGTCCAATCGTGCGAATGGGTCACACTTAGTTAATTTTCTGCCATTTTTACCAATTTACATTTAAATCCCTTTTAACTTTTGAAAGTTACGTTATGAGCTTTTGATCATCTCAGACATGATCATTTTAACTTGGAAACTTTTTGATCACCTCAGACGTGATCATTTTAAGCAATTTAGTCACCTCAAACGTGACTGTTTTAAACATTTAAAGCACATGTGGTCATCTCAGACTTGACCCTTTTAGTGAGTTGATTCCTTACTGAGTTTCCTGATGTAGTCCGACAAACTAACAAACTAAAACGACTAACTAACTTAGAAAATTAAACTAAATACTCAAAACAAGACTTGTTTTTGGCTTTTTGTGAGAGATAAATCCTAAGATGGACATCTACGGGATTTGGTTTCGGAATAGACAGCTTCAACTTGGATTGACCACACCTGGACCAATTCAATTTTGGAATCATACAGGCAAGTCAAATCATTTGGGACTTGTTATCAAAATCTTTTGATGCTCAAATCTTGGTGTTCATCCAGAGTCATTAGCAACTTTAGGAAATCATACTGGAACTCATAGGTTTTCACATTGATTTGAACTTTGAGAATTGCAGCCACAATGATTGTCAATATATTTGTCCACTTAAATCCATACACAGACTTTTGACACAACTGGTGATAGTTTTAGGTTCAATTATTTCAACTAACATTTGTGGATCCCACACTTATATGGTAATCAACATTCCTTAGGAGCTTTTGAGCGGTCTACGGGTATTATTACAAGAAGAGACTATTCTTAGAGCTTTCAAAGAGAAGCCAGTCCTCAGGTCAGTGCCATCGCACAGCAGAGAGGCGGCAAACAACAATGAATTCTAGAATATCTAGGTTATGCTTATCCTCAGGTCAGTGCCATCGCACAGCAGAGAGGCACACAACCTATCTCCTTGTTAGAGCAGCTTATTTTATTTTGCACAAAATGCACTAACACCATAAGTCATTAGCTTTATAGCATTTGTCTTTCATTTTTTTCTTGCTTTGCTCTAATTATGGTCATCCTCACACATTTGTGGCGTTTACATGCTCATTACCCCTTATTGGAATATTGTTGATTGTGTTAACCAGTGATAAGATGGAAGCCCACAGTCAGTTGAACAACTTAGTTTGATCTTGAGATCACCAGTCCGGTCTAATCATCTATTGTGTTGAATCTACCGACATATCATTTGTGGTCTAGCAACCTCTAGGTCTACTTTCTTTGTGTTACCTTAGGAGTTACCAGTGTTTTCTATCATCTTCCCTTTTATATTGCTTAGGCTACACAGACTTATACTTTGAATTTGTGCATCTTTTCTAAAATTAAATTTTAAAGTCCCTCTTGATTTGTTCCTGTGTACTATCATTTTCCAAATGTTTTGAATTGGTATCACAGATACGATCTACCTTATATCAGCTATCCACTCCTTCTCCCTTGTTTTTTTTAATGTTACTTGCTGACATATTCTCCCCCTTAAATACTGAAATCATTACTGGTTTAATTATTTTAGGATTTTAATAAACAGAAGAATAACATGAGTTTAAATTAAACAGACTAAAATAAACAAATAAAATAAAATAAAACAGAAAAATTTAACTAAACTACATCGGACTACACATGATCCTCATCTGGAATAACCTCACTTTTCTTTTTAACGTCGTTGACCTCTAGCAAATATTGAAAACGTGGTTTATCAAAGGCTTTAGTATAGAGGTCAGCGCGTTGAAAATCAGTATTAATTTTTACCACATCAATTAAGTTCTTTTCAAAACAGTCTCTTATGAAATGGTATTTAATACCGATGTGTTTGGTCTTTGGATGTTGGACCGGATTTTAGTTACTGCAATTGCAGCAGAGTTATCAAAAAAAATAGGAGTAGAAGAAAACTTTAAACCATAATCCCGCATTTGCTATTGAATCCAGATGATTTGTGAACAGCAACTTGCAGCAGCAACATACTCAGCTTCACAGGTTGACAATGCAACCGATGTCTGCTTCTTACACTGCCAGGTAACTAATCTTCTCCAAAGAATTGACACCCTGCTGTTGTAGACTTGTAGTTCATTTGCAGCCCCGTAATCCGAGTCACTATACGCGGTAAGCTCAAAGTCATCATCATGAGGATACCACAAGTGTGGGTGTACCCTTCAGATAACGAATCCTCTGACATCAGATGGTTAGATCATAATAAGGAACAACTTCAGATAGAAAAAAAAATAAGATAGTGAATCAATCATATGTTGACCTTAGGCTAGCCTGATATCTAGAACATAAACATGTAGCATACATGATATCAAGTCTTGAGGTAGTGAGATACATGAGGGATCCAATCATTCCTCGGTACATCGTGGCATCTACAAGATCTCCATTTTCATCAGGTGCTATGTCGTGATTCGTAGCAAGTGGAGTCCCAGCAGCATAAGCATTCTCCATGTCAAAGCGACTTAGAATGTCTCCCACATACTTGGTCTGATGTAGAAAGATCCCATTTGGTGTCTGATCCACCTGTAACCCGAGAAAGAACTTCATCTCCCCCATAGCACTCATCTCAAACTCTTTCTTCATAACTGCTTCAAACTCTTTGCATAACTCTTCGTCTTTGAACTGAAGATTATGTCATCAACATAGATCTGTACGAGCAGTAGGTCGCCATCTTTTTCTTTAATGAACAGCGTGCAGTCAATGACTCCCCTGTGAAAGCCGTGTTTCACAAGATGAGTCGATAGTTTCTCATACCAAGCTCTTGGAGCTTGATGAAGCCCGTATAAAGCCTTGTCGAGCTTGTAAACTCTATCCCTATGATAAGGATCTTCAAATCCCTCGGGTTGACTGACATAGACTGTTTCTTGATTTCCCCATGAAGGAATGCACTCTTCACATCTAATTGGTAGACTTTAATCTTCATATACGATGCATAGGCAAGGAAGATACGAATGGCTTCCATCCTTGCCACGGGTGCAAACACCTCATTGTAGTCAATCCCCTCGACTTGGCGAAATCCCTGAACCCCAATCGAGCTTTGTTCCTGATAATGACCCCTTGGTCATCGTTCTTGCATTTCAGGACCCATTTGGTGCCAATGACTTTAGCACTTTAGGTCTATCAACCAGAGTCCATACACCTAACTTCTTGAACTGCAGAAGTTCTTCTTGCATGGCACTCACCCACGCCTCATCATTTAGTGCATCACTGACATATTTTGGCTCAAACTGCGAGACAAAACATCGATAAGCACCGTCATGAATGTAACCCTTCTCCATAACCGAGGCGTAATCAGCTGAGTATAGCTGATTTCGGGTTTGTACTCCTGATCTGACATCCCCAATGACATTGTCAAGGGGATGATAGACGTTTAGTCGTGATCCTGGAGTAGTGGGAACAGCTACCTCAGAGCCAAGATTATGAACATTTGGTTCTGCATCTGAGGTAGTTGGAGTTTGAGGTTCCGAAGTCGAAGGTGCATCACTGGTAGATGCTTGTGGACTTTCAGGAACTGGAACCTGTTCCTCCTGACTGTTCTGGTCATCTGCTTCAGCTTCATCTTCAGAGCAGGAGACACTGTCATCGACTACTCCCCCTGACTAAGTAGATGATTCTCCCTGTGAGCTAGATGGTGTATTCAAGATATCATACATCATTCTAGTAGCTAACTCGTCATCCGAGGGAGAGAGAGGGATGTTGAAGGACTTGAAAAATCCATCATAGTCGAAGAAGTAGGCGGGTCCTTTTCAGTAGGTGGTGTGGTATATCTCTGAACGTCAACATTACACCACACTTCTACAAGACCCGTTGAGTTGTTGTAAACTCGCTTGTTCGGTAAGTTGTATCCTAGAAAGATTCCTTCATCCGCCTTCTCGCTGAATTTGCCTTCTTGTATCTTCTTCAGAAGTGTGCATGGCGCTCCAAAAGGTTCAAGATACTCCAAATTCGGTTTGCGTCTTTGTAGTAGCTCGTAACATGTCTTTCCGTGACGCTTGACTATCAGGACTCGATTCAGTGTATAACATGCATTGCCACTGCCTCATTCCAGAATTGGATAGGCAGTTTCGAGTCTGCCAGCATAGTCCGTGCTGTCTCTATCAAGCTTCTGTTCTTTCTCTCAGCAACGCCATTCATCTGAGGCGTGTAGGCCGAAGTGAATTGATGCACAATTCCCTTTTCCTTGCAGTATGCCTCCATCCACTGGTTCTTGAATTCTGTCCCGTTGTCAGAGCGTACTTGTCTAACCTTCAGCTTGTAGAGAGATTCCAGTGTGGTTACTAACTCCTTGAATGACCCAAATGTTTCTGATTTGGATTTCAGAAACATTACCCAAGTGAACCTTGAGTAGTCTTCAGTGACCACAAAACAGTACAAGTCGCCTACAATGCTCTTTGTACTGACTGGACCAAACAGATCCATGTGAAGAAGTTCAAGAGGAAGTTCTATTGAATGAACTTTCTTTTCCTTATGAGACTTCTTCGTCTGTTTGCCTTTCTTGCAAGCTACACAAAAGTCAGGAAGCTGGAAGTTCTTGACATTAACTCCTCTCACTAAATCCTTCTGAATCAAATGATTCATCTTCCTTTGACTAATGTGTCCCATTCTCCTATGCCAGGAGATGGAATCCTTCTCAGTAGCTTTAGATAGAAAGCACTGAACCTCATGATCCGTTGTAGCAGCTGTTGACAGATCCAAGACATAAAGGTCTTTATATCTTGAAGCTGTCATCAGAACTTGGTCCTCTGGGATCACATAGTCTTTCTTCAGCACGTAACACTTCTTGTTGTCGAAGATGACCTTAAATCCTTTATCACAGATTTGGGAAACAGAAAGTAAGTTATTTTGAAGTTGTTGAACGTAGTTCACCTTATCAAACTTAACTTTCTGATTTCCCACTTCTCCCTGAGCTGTGATATAGCCTCCCTTGTTTCCAGCAAATGAAACATGCCCTCCTTTTATTTGCTTGACGTTTGATAAAAGGGCTCTATTTCCTGTCATGTGCCTGGATGCTCCGCTGTCTACAATCCACGTGTTAGTTTCAGCACTGTATCGAACACCCTGCACATACAATGTAAAGAATTAGTTTAGGTTAGGGACCCAAGCCTTTACTGGCTTGGGTTTCCCAGAGGCATCACACATCATAAATTCCACCCATTGACCCTTAGAGGGTGAGGGTAGCTCAGGTCCTTCTTGTCATCAGTATCAATCACGCAGGCTGACTTCTCTTTCCATAAGCCAGATTTGTGCAAGGCCTGTTTATGATAAACAGTCGACTGGCTTACAGGTTGAACTTTAGGTTCACTAGTTCTTCTAGGTGGAGTTAAGGAACTCCTCTTAGAAGACCTAGGCTTTGAATCCTGAAGTTCAATCTTCTTCCTAGGTGTCTGATAGAAAGAACAATAGAAGCAATGTGTCCACATTCTCCACAGTTGTAGCATGACCTGCTATCAACTTTATGATTAAACTTTCTTAGTGGAGAAGTGTGTGACACTCTTGTAACATCAATCACTTTAGGTTTTGACTCTGGTTCTTTTGATGTTTTCTCTGGTTTAACAAAGTTAACTGTTTTAACCTGTTTAACATCCTTTTCCTTTTGGTTAACTGGTTTTTGACTTGAAGCATGTGAAAAATTAACATTAGAAGTCTTTTAGGTTCTGATTTGACTCTGTTTGACCCTGACTTTAAGTTAACTTTTTCAAATTCCTTTTCTAGATTAACACAAGGCAATTTACCCTTTGCCTTTGAAGTGGCATCCTTTTGCTTGTTTCCAGATTCAATAGATGAACATGAAGAATCTGGATCACTAACAAGAGGAGTAGACACCACGTGATCCTTGATGGGGTTATTATTTACTGGTATAGTCTTAGTGTTCATCAAGGTCTCAGGTGGTGGTGGAACCACTTTGTAACCCAATCCCTCCCCGTTATTCCTTTCTCTCACTAAGTGTTGAACTATGTATGAAGAACTAGTCCAACTATGCAGTTTCTGTTTTAATGAGTTTACTTCTACTTCTAGAACTGCCTTTTGCTTCTAGTGTCTTCTAGGGAGTTTAGATAGTACCTAATGTCATTAGCTTGGTTAAAGGCAACTACTTCGGTTTCCCTAAGCTGTTTAGTCAATAGGTCTATCTTTTCTTTATTACTATGCTCATTTTGTTTTAATACTCTATTAGCCACAGTGCACAGTTGCAAATCTTTTACTAAGTTATCATTATGATCTAATAACCTAGCAAATTTTTCATCTATGCTATTCCTAAAAGTATCACAATCAGAACAAGCATGATTATCAAACATTTGGTCAGTAGTACTTACCTGAGTTGGTTCAGAAGAGTTAGCCATCAACGCAGCATCAGATGTCTCTGGTTCTGGTGATTCTGTCTTTTCTGTCTCTGATGTGGAAGTCTCCTCTTTAGGCTTGTAACTGACCTCGGCTGCGGTTGCTTCTTCGCTGTGTGACATCGCTATCTCAACTGCTAGATCACCTTCACTCGCGAAATCATCGTCAATATCTTCTACACTTGCAATGTTTGATTCCTCTGGTGAGACAAACCTAAAGCTCCAATCCTGTCCTTCATCATCATGAGCAGTCAAGGCTTTTGGATCCTTGCTTGATGAAGTAGAACTAGAAGCTTGCTTGTCTTGGCGAGTGAAGAACGAGAATGGGTTCCCGTTACCCGTTTTCTTTGGCTTGACACATTCTCTTTTGAAGTGCCCCTTCTCTCCACAGTTGAAGCAGGTCACTTTGCTTTGTCAAAGCCAAATGTGGTATCCTTAGTAGCTACCAAGTTCTGTCCGGTCTTTTTAACAAACTTCTTCGCCCTCCGGACAGCACTAGCTAAGGCCCACATTATATCCATCCTCTCAAGCTCCATTTCGTCCACCTGCTCCTAGTCCTCGTCTGCCAGATGGCAGTTTTCAATCTTCCCGGCAACAAGTCCATCATATGAATGAACCACTGCAGCCAAAAGATCCATATGCTCTCGAGCTACTTCCACTGTCACATTGCCGAGGTTCTTGGTCTTCAGTTTAGTAGCACTTGCTTCAGATCCAATATAGTGGGTACAAGAAGATCCCGACGTGTCTGATCTGAAGGAGAAGCATATGAAGGACCCGACGAGCTAGACACAAATGCAGTCTGGAGAGGTGCTCCAGATGTCTTAGCTTGCGGCGTGGCGTTGTACAAAGCTGGATTTTGAGTGTACGAAGACTTCTGAGCTCTGTACTTCATCCTAAGTGCTTCTCGCAACTTAAGAATGAAGTCATTAATATCCAGCTTTGCAAGCATTCCATTCTGTCTCAGATTAGACACGAATGAAGCCCACTTTTCAGGCAATCCGTCTGCAAAGTTACTGTTGGATCTAGAGAGGCTGTTGCAACCGAAACCATATCACTTAGAAGATTTTGAGTACTACATACAAAGGACTTCCGAAGCCAAGTGTGGGACTTCCAAGGAAGAAGGAGCTCTTCCGAAGTCTAAGTGTAAAATACACTTCCAAAGGAAAACTCCAACTTCCGAAGGTAAAGAAGTTACTTCCGAAGAATCAAGACTTGAAGACAAAGTTCTGAAGTCAACTTCCGAAGTATAAAGAAATCCTTAAAGCCTCGGAAGCATAGAAGCATCTTCCGAAGTATAAGTGGCGTCGGAAGAACTTGTTCTTCCAAAGCCAGTTAACCTTCGGAAGACACTTCTATTATCCAGTAGACATAAGTATGGTCTGTCTGACAGTCCGCTGCAAATCTCTGAGATGCTGCATGGCGTTTTCTCAAAAGCCATGTAGTTGACCATACTTTAATCTACTGTTTACCTTTTTATGTTAAGTACAGTTGCCATCTTTAGTTGGTGACAAAAGGTAAGTCATGGACATGTCATGACTACCATATCTTAGATAATACTTTATCTAATATACCTTAACTATAGCATTGTAGTATATGCTTTAGTCGTAGGTTTCCAGCTGGTATCAAGTATAACCGGCTGTAGGATCTAGTATATATAGTTTCTCATTGTAACTCATGTTGTATGCTTGTAAGTGTCTTGTAATCTTGAGTTGAGAAGTAATATATACAAGTACCTTGAAAATACTACTGCTTGTTCCTTTGATTACTTATTATATTATTATCAACTCTTGTTAAAGACATTGCTTCATCTTGTTTGAGTGATATTATAAGTGAGTTTGAGAGAATTACAAGTGTTAAGTGACAAAACCCGATCTTGCAATTGGTATCAGAGCTTTTTAGACTCTTGATTGTGAGATCTTACCATCCTAATAAACTAGTTTTTCACTCCTCCTTATACCTCACTCAAAAATGGCCCTCATCAAATCTGAAGTTGAAATGGGAACGATGACCAAAGCTCCCATCATCGACCCTGAAAACTTCAGGTCTTGGAGCAGAAGAATGGAAGGCTTCATCAGATACCAGGATAGCAAGATGTGGCAGTCCATCGTTAATGGCCCGTACAAGCCAAAAGTTGCTGGTGGAAACGATGCCATGATCGAGAAGGCTGTTGAAGACTACTCCGATGAAGACAGGAAGAAGCTTGACATAGACAGCAATGCTATGACTGTTCTCATGACTGCAATCCCAAACTCCATCATGGTGGGGTTTGAGCATTGTAAGTCAGCCAAAGAACTCTTTGATGCACTTGCTCAAATGTACTCGAGCTCTAATGATTCAAAGAAGGACTCACTGAAGCAGCAGTTTGAGAACTTCACCTATGTTGCTGGAGAAACCTTTAGCCAGCAATATTTCAGGTATATGGATCTTATCTCCTCCCTCCAATCTGTGGGAATCACTCAAGAACTTAGAGACCTTACCAGAAAGTTCATGAGTGCTCTACCCAATGAGTGGACTTTCTACTGTGTCTCCATTAAGAGAGCAGAGAATTTAAACACTCTCACCATGACCGAACTTTATGGGATCCTTGATGGATACCGTTTGGAAATGGAAAGCAAGAAGGGTCACCAAGAAAGCAGACCCTTGAGCCTTCCTGCTAGCAACACTTTAATGGTTGCTGAAGGCTCAGGTATCTCACAGTCTCAGCAGTACCTGTCATACACCCAGCAGCCATCTTGTTCATCTGGGCCTTACATCACATTCCCTGAGACTCCAAGGTCTCATCAAGCTCAGCAAAGCTCATTCAGGAGGGCTGTGCGTTTGTCTCAGGGAGTGGACACTCCAATGATCATCAATTTTGCTTTGATGATCTTGAGTGCTTCAGTCCAGATGACATAGAGTATGTGGACATTGTCCAGCAAATGGCTCTCCTTACCTACAGAGCGAAGAAGTTCTTTAAGAGAACTGGAAGGCAATTCCCTCAAAACCCAATCACTAGCAAGTTTGGGTTTGACAAGAGCAAGGCTAAGTGTTACAACTGTAACCAGCTTGGCCATTTTGCAAGGGAATGCAAGGCTCCCAAGTCCAACCCGGGAACCTCACAGGCCTCCACACATCCTTCTACACCAAAGGCCAATGGGAAGTCAACTGAAACAGCAGCTATGGCTCAAGAAGTTGACTGGAGCTTTATGGTTCAAGATGTGACTCCTGCTCAAGCACTCATGGCAGGAACAGATGAAAATAAGGTATATGAACATCTCTGTACCCCTGCTTGTATTGCTAAGGTTAAGCTGTACCAGGACTACAATATGGAAATAAATCCGATATTGAGTCTTTAAATGTGCTAAAATCTGACTTTAAAAGAGCTGAATCTGACTACCAAAAGAAAATTGAGGAGTTAGTGAAAACTGTATCTCTTTTAAAACATGAACACACCAACTACAAGACTCAAATCAAGGATTTAATATCCAAATTGACTGAGGCTCAAGCCCAGCTTGTCACAGCTGAGGCTCAAGCCAGGAAGTATGCTATTTCTGAGCAAAACTTCCAAGCCATACTTGCATCATCCTCTCACTCTAAACTTTGCTATCAAAACAAAAGTGGGTTAGGAACCAATGAAAATTCTCCACCATACTCTTATGAGTCTGTAAGACAACCAAGATGTGGTACTGAAGAGCAAGAGGTTCCATCTGTTGACCCACCTTGTAAAGAGTCAAAGAGTGATGCAACTGTGGAGACCATGACCATCACAGGGAAGGAACAGGTAATTGAGCCCTCCCCGGCCAATGATGATCAAACCCTGACCACCAAAGCCAAAAGAAGCAGGGCTAAAGCAGCCAGAAAAAATGCCAAGAAGGTGGCTGAATCCAAGCTGAAGATAGACCCAAAGCAAAAGGGTGTATTCATATCAGCAGGATTCCAGGTGGTTGGACCTTCTGATTCAGGAAAGGAGTATAATACCAGTACTCCTATCCTACCAAAGGATCAGAAGTTAAAGGGAAAGGTTGCTGATGAGGAGAAAAAGAACAAGAAACAGCAACCCTCCAATTCCCAGAAAATTAACATTGCATGCATAATGTGTGGTCTGCAAAACCACATGGCTAAAGATTGTTACTACAATCCTGCTAGCACACATTATGCAATAATGTTAAAAGAGAAGGAGTCAGGGAAGGTTTCACATTTGGACCATATCAAATGGTTCAAGTAATGAAAAAGGGAAAGCTTGTTTCCGAAGCAAGGCTTGTCTCGGAAAAAAACTCTTCTTCCGAGAGGAAAAAGGCTTCGGAAGTGAAAGCTGCAAAGACTCACAAAAGAGTCCCCTTGAAACCATCCCAGAAGAAGACTGCTTCGGAAGAAAGGTGGTGAAGGCTTCTTCCGAAAAGAAAGAAGCTTCGGAAGAATGCCAAGCTACAAAAGCTTCATCAAGCTCATCTTCTATGATCAACCAAGGGATGGAATGGAAGATCAAGGAAGATTCTGTAGCCCAAACCTCTTCTTCAAAGACATCTATTGAACCCCCATGCATAAATTTTGGTTCAATCATGTCACTCTCATTGGAAGAACCCAAGACCAATAAGGCTTGGGTTTCCAATCAAAACTAACTATCTCACCTTATGTGCAGGGACATCCATATGACAAGAATAACAACATTTGGATTGTAGATAGTGGATGCTCCAGGCACATGACAGGGAACAGATCTCTCCTTCAACAATTTCAACATTATGATGGAGGTCCTGTCCAGTTTGGAGGTGAGGCCGGCGAGATATATTTCTGGCAGAGGAAGTATATCCAATGGAAAATTAAAGGTTGACAAAGTTAATTTTGTCAAACAGCTTGAACACAACCTGTTAAGTGTTTCTCAGTTTTGTGATCAAAAGCATCAAATGCTTTTCAGAACATGAGTGCATCATCCTCAAACCTGGGATGACAATTCCTCAGTGAATTGGTGCTTCTTAGATCTCCCAGGAGAGGGGATATGTACAAGCTTGATATGAACAATGCTTCCCCAATGGGAGAAGTATCATGCTTTCTTTCCAAAGCTGATAGTGATGAGTCAACACTATGGCATAAACGAATGTGTCATGTCAATTTTAAGACAATGAATAAATTGGCTAAAAAAACTTGGTACATGGTTTGCCTAAAAAGGAATTTTTCTGCAAAGATAACTGTGTTGCTTGCCTGAAAGGGAAACAACACAGGTCTTCTCATAAATCCAAAGTTGTTAACTCTATCACTACTCCATTACACTTATTGCACATGGATCTATTTGGTCCCACAAGTATAATGAGCATTGGAAGGAAATCATATTGCCTTGTGGTAGTTGATGATTTTACTAGATTTACATGGGTATTCTTTTAAGAACTAAAGATGAAACTGCTGAAACTTTAAAATCTTTTATTCTTAAAATAGAAAATCAAGTTGATCACAAGGTTAAAATAATTAGAAGTGATCAAGGGACTGAGTTTAAGAACTTTGTTCTTGACTCATTCTGTAACTCAAAAGGGATTGCCAGACAATACAGTGCTCCTAGAACTCCTCAACAAAATGGTGTTGCTGAGAGGAGAAATAGGACACTTATTGAGGCTGCTCGGACTATGTTAGCTGATTCAAAGCTGCCTCTAACATTCTGGGCAGAGGCAGTCAGCACTGCATGCTATGTGCAGAACAGAGTTCTTGTAGTAAAGCCACATGGAAAGACCCCTTATGAGCTATGGAACAAGAGGCCACCGTTCATTGGCTTTCTAAGGTCCTTTGGCAGCAGGTGTACCATACTTAACACAAAAGACAATTTGGCAAAATTTGCTGAAAAGTCAGATGATGCTATCTTTGTTGGATATTCCTCCATTCTAAAGCTTACAGGGTTTATAATATTAAAAACCAACAATTTGAGGAATCCTCCAACATTGTAGTTAATGAGCACACTCCTTGTGTTAGGGGGAATGGGCCTGATCATATTTTGATTTAGAATTGTTTCCAAACTATTCTAAACCATCTTGTGAGAATGTTTCAGCTGGAACAGGTGCTCAAAGCAATTCTGATGAAGATCAACTGTTTGAGCTTCCCAGACCTGCTCCAAGTTCTCCAAGAGCAACAACAAATCAAGTTCCCACTATTGAAAGATCTGACAGTATAACCATTTCAAGAAATAGTGGAACTTCAACAAGGGATTCACCTGATGATCTTCAAGTCTCCTCAGGTGATCCTACACAACACCAAGCTGATGGAAGCAGCATTTTGAAGGAACAGGCAACTGTTAATGATGCTTCACAGCAAAGAAATGATGATGTTTCTCTTTCATTCAATCAGTCCTCATTGAATGAGATTGAAACAGCAGCTGGACCAAGTATTCAAGCTCCAGAGCAAAATATGTCCAACTTGGACCTATCTTTGCAACTGGAGGTGATTCCAAGACTCAGAATTCACAATACTCATCCAGCTGAAAACATCATAGGGGAAGTCTCTGAGGGTGTGAGAACAAGGGGACAAACTCATAATGGGAATGTCTGCTTGTACTCATGCTTCTTATCCCAAATGGAACCCAAGAAGGTGGAAGATGCCTTGAAGGATAGTAGCTGGGTTGAATCAATGCAAGAGGAGCTGCTTCAATTCAAAAGACAAAAGGTTTGGAACCTATGTCCGCTACCATCTGGTCAAGTACCTATAGGCACCAAATGGGTATTCAGAAACAAAAGAGATGACAGAGGCTTGATTATCAAGAACAAGGCAAGACTGGTGGTTCAAGGATACACTCAAGAGGAAGGAATTGATTATACTGATGTCTTTGCACCTGTTGCAAGACTTGAGGCAGTTAGGATCTTCCTTGCTTATGCTGCATCCAAGAATTTCACTGTCTACCAGCTTGATGTCAAGTGTGCCTTTCTATATGGGGATATAGATAGGGAAGTCTATGTATGCCAGCCTCCAGGATTTGAAGACCCACAGCATCCAAACTATGTGTGCAAGTTGGATAAAGCTCTATATGGGCTGCACCAAGGCACCTAGGCTGTGGTATGAGACATTGTCTCAATTTCTTCTGAAGAATGGTTATACTAGAGGAACCATTGACAAGACTCTCTTCATCAGAAAGTCTGGGAAAGACATTTTGCTAGTTCAAGTCTATGTCGATGACATCATATTTGGTTCCTCAAATGACCAAATGTGCAAAGACTTTGAGAGCATTATGAAAAGAAGTTCGAAATGAGTTCTATGGGAAAAATGGACTTTTTCCTTGGAATTCAGGTAAAGCAACTGAAGGAAGGGTTTTTCATCAATCAATCTAAGTATGTCAATGATATCTTAGAGAGATTTGATATGAAGGATTGTAAAGCAGCAAAGACGCCCATACCCAGAAACCATGATTTATGCCCTGATTCTGAGGGGGAGGATACTGATCAACATCAGTATAGAGCAATCATTGGTTCTCTGATGTATCTCACAGCAAGTAGACCTGATATCATGTTTGCAACCTGCATTTGTGCAAGATATCAGGCTGCTCCAAAGGTGTCTCACCTAATTGCTGTCAAGAGAATCCTCAGATACCTCAAAGGAGCACCTAAGTTAGGTCTCTGGTATCCAAGAAATAGTGATTTTAATCTCTATGGTTACTCTGATAGTGATTATGGTGGCTGCAACATCAACAAGAAATCAACATCAGGTGGATGTCAATTTCTTGGTGGAAGGATCATCTCATGGCAATGCAAAAAGCAATCCTGTGTCTCTACATCAACTGCTGAAGCTGAATACATTGCTGCTGCAAGTTGCTGTGCTCAGCTGCTGTGGATTCAAAACCAGATGATTGACTATGGATTCAACTTCATGAGCACTCCTATCCACATTGACAACAACAGTGCTATATCCATCACTGAAAATCCAGTAAAGCACTCAAAGACAAAGCATATTGACATCAGGTATCATTTCATTAGAGATATTCATGAGAAAAATCTTATAAAACTAATCAAAGTTGATTCAAATGAACAATATGCTGATTTGTTCACCAAAGCATTTGATGAACAAAGATTTAAATATCTCATTACAGCTATTGGGATGATAAACATTGACTAGTTAATCTCAATTGAAACCTTTTCAATATGTAAAGTCTTATGTCAATACAATCTAAGCCCTGTTACAAAAGATCCTTTCTTATTTAACTAAGTATAAGTTCTTCCGAAGAGAAACTTGCCTTCGGAAGATATCTAGTATAACTTCCGAAGCAAATTTCTCATAGGATAATTTTCTTCTCGGAAGTGTATAAGTCTCGGAAGAAGCGATTGAGTTATCTCAGATCTACTTCCGAAGCACTTAATACTTTCCACTTGAAAGCAACATGTATCTTCGGAAGCAATTTATTTACCTTCGGAAGTACATTTGCCTTCAGAAGAACTTTACCTTCGGAAATACCTTATACTCGGAAGAAAGATTTTACTGTGTAACGGAAATCTTTTGGGCCCCACTCTGTAAAAAGTAAAGATTTTGTTAATGATGTCGGATTATTTAAATGGCTTAACCTTACCGCCCCTGTCACATCATCCTCTGAACCCTCACATCATCTTATCCAAACCACCCTTTAAACCGCCATTTCACCCATTTAAATACTTCCGGTTAATCACTTACACTTTTTACCAAATTCACTGCCCTAAAAGCTTTCTTCTTCTCAATTTACCTCTCTCAGAACTTTTCCTCTGCTATCTTTCTCAAATGGCTCTAAACCCTCAGCACAACCAGGTCGCACTCCTTGACTCTTCAAGGGATGCTGACTTCTCCGATATCTCTTTCTTAGCCCAATCCTCATACTACACAGCACTGACCGTAAACCCTACCATTTACTCCAACCAAATGTCCGAATTTTGGGCAAATGGTCGGATTGAAACCCTAAATGGGGTTCGTGCTATCAGGTCAAGTGTTTGTGGCCAAGAGTTGGTCATTACTGAACAAATCATCAGGGAGCATCTTGAGCTCCATGATGAAGGCGCACCGACGGAATTCCCCAAATCTGAGTTAGATAACTCTTATCTCCAAATGGGATACGGTGGAGATGTAAGCAGGTCTACAGTCTACAAATTCAACTTCTCCTACAAGTGGAAGTTCCTGCTACATGTGGTTCTTCACTGCCTATCTAACAAATCCGGGGGATGGGATCAAATTCCCTATGAACTCGGGTGTTAGTTCATGGGTTGGTACAAGGCCTGCGCTTCAACTACTCAAGGTTTGTGCTGACTAACCTTATGGGAAATCTGCAAAGGGACACATTCTTTATGTATCCCAGATTTCTACAGCACATAATCAACTGCGAGCTAGATCAGGGTAAGCTTGTCTGTGCAGCTGCTCTGTCTGCTCCCAAATGAGGCCGACCATCTTCAAAGTCTTGAAGAGAGTGTCTACCAACTACACTGGAAGGGATACCGCACTACTTCCAGGTATGATTGAGCCAATGGCTCCTGGTGACATCCCTGTTAACCCCACAGGTGATGAACCCACACCAGCAACTACCCTCACCATTCCAAATCTACCTTCTCCTCCAATCACTGTCACCTACCAGAGACGTACCAAACGAACCCTTGTTCAATCTACTCTGATTGAACAAGCCCCTCCTCTTCAAACCAAAAAGGCTAGAGTGGAACAAGGGGCTCCCACTCAGCCAGAGGTCCTCCAATCCTTCACTATTGACCTCAATATGGGTCTTGAGTCTCCTCAGTCTCAGACCCATGAGCCCATAATCCCAGCTGATAGCCCTCAGGGTGAGTCTCTATACTCCCCTGAGCAGCCACCAAGGGACAGCTCAATGCCTTTTGACATTGATCAAAGTCCCGGGTCCTTAGGTCTTCATTCCTTTCTTTTACTGACCTATTGACCGGAGCTGGTGAAGAGACTATGTCTCTCAAAGGCGATGAAGTTGATCCACAAAACCCTATTAAGGATCAACAGAGCCTAGAGAAACCTCTTGTCTCTAGCCCACACCAGCAAAGCCCTACTGAGGTGAGTCCCACTGATGTGGAGGGGACTCATGTAGATTCAGCTGCCACTACTGAAGGAGCCTCAATGGATCCTCAGGACAGTGGTAACGATAGTCAGACTGAATCTACGACAACCATGCCCTATGATGCCTCTGAAAGAGACATCATTGTGCAAGGGAAACCAGGGTGCCAAGAAACCACATCTGGTGGTGAGGATGAACATACTAGGTATGTTACCTCATCTCCCCGTGATTCTTCAAAAGAAGATGAGGGAAGAATGCAACTCATCATAAGAGACCTACTTTCTAAAGTCTCAAACCTTGAATCAAAGGTTAAGACTTTAGAGGATAGGTCTGCCACTCAGCAACTTGAGATTGAAAGTCTCAAGGCCAAACTAGCTGAGAAACAGATTGAGAGATCTGTTAGGCATGTACCAGTTCAAGTCTCCTTGACCTCTTCCTCTAGCTCATCTACCTCTCAAGATGATGCTACCAAAAAGGGAGAGAATGTTGAGGAACAAAGCCAAAGACAGGATACCATCAGTCAAGCTCTTACTTCTTTGAGCTCAAGACAACAAGCTGCCATCTTCCCTGAGCCTCCTCCAGTTGTGTTTCAAGTGGATCAAAGGATGCTTCAGGATCTAAATAGGATCTTCAACAAGTTCCTTTTAGAGTCCCTAATTGATCAACCCAGTCCGGATATGTCTGTGATTTACTTTGGAGCTCAAGAGCTTCAGAGGTTGAATGCACCTCCTACCACTGTTGAGGAAGTTGGTCAACCTAAGGCCCAAGTGGAACCTGAGATTGATTTCGAAGGGGAAACTAGGACTGATGGCCCAGCAACTGAAACAGTTGGGACAGAAGGTGTGTTTTCACAGACTTCCGAAGCACAATTTGAAGCCTCGGAAGAACCAACACAAACTTCCGAAGCTGAGATTGCTGCTGCGGAAGGACTATTTTCTCTTTCCGATGATCTAATAGTCACAGATGCAATTCTGGAACTTGCATCTGAGGTTAATAGGGAGGACTTTCTCAGCCAACCACTAGCTATTACATCTGCATTGACCTCAGCTCCTACCTCCACCATCCAACCTGAATCTTCTACCCAAGAACCACCAAAGTCTAGCACTTCCGAAGACATTAAAGGCAAAAGGAAGATGACTTCGGAAGAGCTTCAGGAAGAAGAAAGGTTGGAGAAGCTTAAAAGGAAAGGAAGACTGCCAACTGGGAAACTGTTAGCTGCAAGTACAAAAGCAGCTGCAGCCAACCAAGAGGCAATCAACAATAGAAGAAGGGTGGAGGTAATTGATAGACTTGTCAGTCTAGGGGCTGCTTCGGAAGATGTACTCCTGCTACCATTAGAGGAGCTGATAGAGCTTGAAAAGGCAACCTTGCTGCAAAGACAGCAAAAAGAAGAAGCTGCAAGGTTGGCCTTGGAAGAAGAAAGGCTGAGAAAAGAAAGAGAAGCTGATCTGCAGCTCAGGAGAGAAAGGATCACTTTCCTACTCTCCAGAGGATTCTCTCAAGAGGAGTTGTCTCCACACAATAGTGACACGATCTTATGGCTCTTTAACAAAGAGCAAGATCAAATGGAGAAGGAGAGAAAGAGAGCTGCAAGGGAGAAGCTGGTAGAGAAGAAGAAGAAAGAAGAAGAGGCTGGACTGTCTGCCGCCAAGAAGATAGGTGAGAAAGCTTGGATGAAGAACTATCTTAAAGCTCATGGCTTCTCTGGCAGGCAAGTGGGTCCAATGTCTGAGAAGACTCTCCAACGACATGTCAGTGACATCAAGGCTGACATTCGTGCGGGGAGAAGAAAGGAGATGTATAGAAGGGGACAGGGGATGACCTTCAAAGCCACCTCTCAGCCCAATATCCAAACCCAACATCAACCTGAAACAATACCCTTTCCCTTCCCAATCAAAACTGAACCTGAACCTTTCACCCCTGAACCTACACCATCACAACTACCAACTCCCTCACCTCAACCACCTAAACTACCCATCATCCAACCTAAAACCTTACCCAGAACCCAAACTCCTAAACCTACCCAACAACCAATCAAACCATCCCCTCAGCCTTCCAAACATCTCTCATGGAGGAATTCAAGGCGATCAAAACCAAGCTCATCAACTGCACTACTCTGAGCGACATCTCATGTGAGGAGGATACAGTCAACCTGACTTATGTTGATGGATCCTCAAGTTCCCTCACAAGAGATGAGTTTCTTGATCTGCCAAGAGGAACTTTGGACCAAGCCGCAAGACTCCTTGGCCTCAATTCAGATACATTGAATGAGGAAGAAAAGAAGCTGAGGAGAAGGCTGGTGACTCTGCTGGACACAAAGAAAGGAGATAGGGTACCAAGACAATCTCTTGTACCCAGAAAGAAGATAGTCCAGTGGAGGTTCGAAGACTCTTCTCACAACTTTGTTGTTGAGAGAGAGAATGGTGAGATTAACAGGCTGAATGCCTCATCTCTGCTACACTTAAGCAGATTTGATATTGCTGAGTTAGCAGAGAAACCATTCTCCAACCCTTCAAACTCCGATGTAGCTGCCCACATCAGAAATCATCTAGGCAGCCTTCACATGGCCGAGCTCACTGCCAGAAGCAAGGTCGAAGAGGAGTCAAAACTGAGAGAGGAGGAGGAAAGGAAAGGATCAGCAACCAAAGGCAAAGCCTTCTTCAAATGGTTGAAGGTCCTGAACTTGAGTCCATAGTTAGATGGGAGTATGACTACACTCCCGTCAACTAACTCTCTTCAGGGGGTCACAACAAAGGGTACATGTCATTCAAAGTGATAGACTGGATCTCCTATCCACGAATGACTTGTACAAGCTTCTCAGCACCACTTCCGGAAAGAACAGAGAGACAGACAAATATCTGTTGTCCCTGGTGCTGAAAACTTTGAGAAGTAGAAATAAGTGAAGTTTTGGTAGCATCAGCCTAGGGGGAGTTTGTTGGATCTAGAGAGGCTGTTGCAACCAAAACCATATCACTTAGAAGATTTTGAGTACTACATACAAAGGACTTCCGAAGCCAAGTGTGGGACTTCCGAAGGAAGAAGGAGCTCTTCCGAAGTCTAAGTGTAAAATACACTTCCGAAGGAAAACTCCAACTTCCGAAGGTAAAGAAGTTACTTCCGAAGAATCAAGACTTGAAGACAAAGTTCTGAAGTCAACTTCCGAAGTATAAAGAAGTCCTTAAAGCCTCGGAAGCATAGAAGCATCTTCCGAAGTATAAGTGGCTTCGGAAGAACTTGTTCTTCCGAAGCCAGTTAACCTTCGGAAGACACTTCTATTATCCAGTAGACATAAGTATGGTCTGTCTGACAGTCCGCTGCAAATCTCTGAGATACTGCATGGCGTTTTCTCAAAAGCCATGTAGTTGACCATACTTTAATCTACTGTTTACCTTTTTATGTTAAGTACAGTTGCCATCTTTAGTTGGTGACAAAAGGTAAGTCATGGACATGTCATGACTACCATATCTTAGATAATACTTTATCTAAGATACCTTAACTATAGCATTGTAGTATATGCTTTAGTCGTAGGTTTCCAGCTGGTATCAAGTATAACCGGCTGTAGGATCTAGTATATATAGTTTCTCATTGTAACTCATGTTGTATGCTTGTAAGTGTCTTGTAATCTTGAGTTGAGAAGTAATATATACAAGTACCTTGAAAATACTCCTGCTTGTTCCTTGATTACTTATTTATTATTATCAACTCTTGTTAAAGGACATTGCTTCATCTTGTTTGAGTGATATTATAAGTGAGTTTGAGAGAATTACAAGTGTTAAGTGACAAAACCCGATCCTGCAGTTACTAACTTATCTCTTCCATGGTAGTTTCTACCCCATGTGTATGCAGTTCGCTCATCAAATGGTAGAATCTATCTATGACATGTCTAAACTCTCGTGACCAATCGATGGAAGTTATCGAATTACCTCTTTAATCCTTGGCCTTGATTCTCAACGAAGCATTCCGTGTACCTCTTTCTAGCTTCATCCCCACAGTTCTTGGATACTATTCTTCGATACTGTGGAATATAGCTTTGGGGATAGACTGTGTAATCAATGAAAAACTCTTTTACTCTGCATAGTACTTAACTTGCTGCGCGTCCGTCATCCCTCCTAAAACCTTAGCTAACTCCATCAGCTCCCACCGGTGTACTATATCATCTCGATGGTCCCACAGATTCGGATCCACTCCATGAGGTAGATCTCAAAAACGTTGTCCATTGGCAACTCACTCTCTTAAGGTCTTATACTCTCTCATGCTTGCTAATTGTAAATCAACTGAACTTTCCTATCATATTCTCAAATCAACTTTCTCTGCGATTAACTTCATCAATTACTTAGATTTACATAAGTGCGTTTCCAATAGAATCCTCCGTAAATGTCTTAGACGTTTAACCTTCATTCTATGGGAGCTTTCCGGTTTAATTCATATCCATATACTCCAATTGGTTTCTTTCCCATACACCAAGTTAACACCTCATTTATTCCTAGATTTTCGAAAATTTAGAATCGATAACCATCTTGCTACGTATACGAGAACTTATCTAATTGTCACTTAATTTGTCGATTTTATTCTTTTATTTCACATTAATCCTTCATGTTCATCAACTTGTGTGAGAGTGTGAATCATTGTTAATCATCTCATTTATTGATGATAGTAAATACTTTATAATATAACTCATTCTCAGCAAATCAGGTTGTAATTCACTCCTCATCCATGATATATGTATAACTGCGAATACTTTCATGCGATTATCTAATGTAACAATAATAACAATATCAACTTCGATGGTGCAAAATAGCCTATGTCATAAATGGATATTATTGATCGAATATGATATGCGGAAACTCACTAACGAAGCTTTGGGGTTCTTAGGATTACCCACCTCACTTAAAGCAAGCAGGTTCTGTACCTAGAGTCCTTCAGAAGTAAAGGCTGACAATATGAATTCCATGGCGAATAACTTAAATCTAATCAAAACTTTCAATGAGGCGACTGAAGGATGCGAAGTCTAGTCGTGCGTATGAACTCTGACTGGTTCATCGTGCGCTGAAATGGGCGATGGTTCAGTCTGCGAATGAATCTGTGCTTATGAGCTATGCGAACGAAGGTTCAATCGGCCGAATAAAGTGCGACTAGGTCCAATCGTGCGAATGGGCAATGCGAATGGAGTCCAGTCGTGCGAATGGGTCACTCGTGCGACTGAAGCTGCTGTTTTGCGAAATTTTCTAGGTTTGACGTGTTTCAGCCGTAAAAATTGAACTTCGATGTCTAATCGCCTAAGTCCGTAGAAACCAAACTTTGATGAGCAGGGAACGTCCAAGATCACTTTGACACCAAAGATTGCGTTTTTAGTGCAAAAAAACAAACTTTTATGCAATCTTGATTGAATCACACGTAATCAAGAGCCAAAGCTCTGATACCACTTGTTAGGACCTGGTATTGAACGAAATACCTAGTGATTAGCGTGTAAATCAGATCAAATAGTGCGGAATCCTATTTGATTGGCGATACAATCAGTGAGAACACACGAAGAATCAATCAAGAATTGAATCTAACGTTAGAAGTCGATTAGGAATCGATCTAATGTGTTCTGTGAACTTGGAGAACGATTTGGGAGGCTTCTGGACGGCTTGGGTACGTTTGGAGTCGTAATGGTATGAATGCTTACGTTTTCCACGAATTGGGTCTATTATAGGTTAGTATGTTCAATCGTGCGACGACCATAAGTATGGTTCAGTCGTGCGATTGAACCATGCGGTTGATTCATCCGCACGACTGAGTGTTCAGTCGTGCGACTGAGCCAATCTTATGTGTCAATCATACGACTGATCCAGTCTCCTGGTTCAGTCGTGCAACTGAGTCAATCGAATGAAGTTATTCATGCGTGTGGTCCATTCGCATGGGCCATTCGCATAAGAACTCATTAAGTTAAGTTTGAATGTTTTAATTAATATAACTTGATGTGTAACCATTCAAACAATCATAAACCAATTAATCAATTCAATATCGACTCATTAATGAAATATTAGACATTACAAATCACAAACAATCCATATCATTTCATTAATCAATTCATATTACATCATAGTCAGACAAACAAGATCTATTACATTACAAATCATGATCTAGGGACATACATGCATCAACATCAGTTATTTTTGAAACTCATACTGTTTTTTGGCCAAAATAAGCATTCTTGACGGACCTTTGGTGCTTAATGAAGTCGTATCTCGACTAAAAAAATCAAATTCGAATGCCTTAATTTTTGAAGTTGATTTTAATAAAGCATTCGACTCTATTTCTTGGGATTTTGTTGACTCTGTCCTTAACCAAATGGGATTTCCTCCCCTTGGCATTTATGAGTTAAGGGCATGTTAGGGTTAGCCAAAGCTTCGGTGCTCATTAATAGCTCCCCGTCAAATAAGTTTCGTTTATCCAGAGGGGTTAGACAAGGTGATCCACTCTCCTCATTTATTTTTCTTATCACAATGGAAGTATTTAATTAGATGTTCAATAAGGCTTGCAGTTTGGGCATTTTTCGGGGTGTTAATCTGCCAAATAATGGGTCTGTTCTTTCCCATCTTATATTTGCGCATGAAGTAATAATATTGGGTGAATGTTCAAAATCAAATTTTTGTAACTTAATTAGATTGTTACGGGGTTTCTATTTGGCTTCGGGATTGGAAATAAATACTTCAAAATGCAGCTTGTTTGGTGTTAAATTATCTAGAGCTAAAGTTGAAGACCTGGCTTCAAAGATTAAATGCAATGGGGAGGTTCCATTTTCATATCTTGGCTTAATTGTTGGAGCAAATATGAGCTTTGCAAAAAATTGGGTTTCGTTCATTCTTAAATTTGAATCTCGTCCATCATTATGGAAGGCTAAACCTCTCTCCATTGGAGGTTGTGTGACTCTCATCCGTTCTGTTATGGATAGCCTTCCTGTGTTTTTTTTCTCAATTTACAAGGCACCTGATTGAAAAGCTTGAGAGAATTCAGCGTAATTTTTGTGCGGTGGAGGTAATGAAAACAAAATTGCTTGGGTTAGTTGGGAAAAAAATGTGTGCTATAAAAGATGGATAGGGGTCTTGGGTTGGGTTCTCTAAAAAGCCTAAACCTAAGTCTATTATCAAAATGGTGGTGGCACTTCAAATCAGAATCTCAACCGATTTGGAAACGGGTTATTCAATGTTTACATCTTTCCGGTCGGAATGAGATATTCATCCCAGCAAAAGGAAACTATGTTAGCGTATGGAATAACATCAAAAGGATCAATACCATTCTCTTGAAACAGGGCATTGATCTAAGAGCTCTTATAATCAACCAAAATTGTTCATGGTTGTGGAAGGTGGATAATCAAGGGGTCTTCTCATTCAAGTCGTTAAGACTACTGCTTGAAGTTCCAAGACACCCCCCCAAACATTCATCTTTACTTGGAGTAAGTTGGTTCCCCAAAAGGTCAACATTTTGGCATGGCAATCTGAACTTGATCGAATCCCAACTACTTTTGAAAAGAAATGTTAATGTGGGATCTATATATTGCCCTTTTTGTGAACAACATGCTGAAACAGTAGACCACTTATTTATCTCTTGCTACTATGCTATAATTTTATGGAGCTATGTAAGCACATGGTGTCGCATTCCTCCCATTTATGCTTTCTCTATATGTGACTTAGTTTACCATAAACAAAAGAAGCAAATGTCCTCACAGCGAATCAAAAAGATGCTCTTCAAGCGCTCGCTCTTACTACTATATGGTGCATATGGAGGATGAAAAACAAACTCGTCTTTTAAAACACGCCACCTTCTCTCTCGGCCCTGCTCGAAGATGTGAAAAGTGTTAGCTACCTGTGCGTGACAAGCAGATCAAAGCTAAAGCATTTAAATTGGGATAACTCGAGCAAATTTCAATTGTAATTTATTTTTTGCTGCTGTATTTTAATTGATTTTTGTTGTTCTATCTTCCATGCTAGTTTCTTGCTATTGATTCTCGAGCAAATTTCAATTGTAAGTTAGTTAGTAAGTTAGTTAGTAACTTCGTGTTAAATCCTATTGATTCTCGTAAGGTGTTTGACAAACTTATTAGACCATATATGTTAGGTTTTTTAAAAGATGTAAAATCAAAATAAAAAATATCAATCAGTTTGTAACAAGGCTCGACTTTTTACTTCGTCTAGGACCCTAAAGTGGGTGAGCCGCCCTTGACCTTGAATATCGCTAAATTCGAACCATTCCTACAAATTAAATTGTAGGTTTGAATCTACCATGACATACATGAAGGGGTATCACCCCAACAGAGAAACAAAGCCCGAACCGATAAATGTAAGCTCGGGTTGTAAGCCTCAGCCGCGAATCACCCCAGTCGCGGCCCAAACGGGCTGTAAGCCCCAGCCGCGGAACACCCCAGCCGCGGCCCACTCGGGCTGCAAGCCCCAGACGCGGCTCACTCGGGCTGCAAGCCCAAACCGCATTTCACCCGGGCTGGGGGCCCAAGCCCAGTTCACCCCGCCCCAAGCCGCTCTACAAGCCTAAGTTGCGTTTCACCCACAAAATAAGCCCAAGCCGCGACCAGAAGAATGGACCCAAGCCGCGGCTGGCTAGTTAGCTCAATGTCACAAGGCGATTACCTCACCTATGACACTCAGAAGATCTTTATGAAAAGCCCAGCTGCAGCCCATTCCCTGACGACCTCCCGTCAGCCGAAGTCCAGACCAAGTTCCAGTCTGATCCTTGACATTCTGCTCAGCCGAAGCCCAACCCAGTTGCAGCCCATTCCCTAACGACCTCCCGTCAGCCGAAGTCCAGACCAAGTTCCCGCCTGATCCTGGTAAAAACCTCATTCTCGCACTACTCCCAAGTCTTAATCTCTGATTAGGATTTGTGTAGCAACAATACACATCAGATTCATTGGCATCAACTACTCAATAGATCAACAAATGTTAATCTTTAAAAGATGAAGAAAGTGAAGCTCTCTAATAGTATTCATCTTTATCATAATAAATTTGAATGATATATATCATTATTTATCAACTTATTGCGTAGTTCAACTTTTTACGTCTATTTTTCGTTCGATATATTTTTTTCGTTTTTATTTTTTCTTGGTGCAAATTTTCTGGTGTTGATGGTCAATGACGATGTGACATTGATGATACTTGTGGCATGATTTTACGCCCCCTACCGCATAGCGGTGTCTTAATACTATTTCTTACTAACTCATATGTTGTATGGAGCATAATTAATTTCAAGCCTAGACTCAATCTTGTAATTTTACCTTGTTCTAGATTGACGGGGTATCGATTAATCTATTAGTTGTTTTAAATTCCTCAAAATAAACTTTGTTTATTATATCATTATTTCAATCAACAGGAATAGTAATTTTTTCAAAAATATACATATTTAAACCCCTTTTTCTATAAAGACTATGTTAATGAAACCTAAAACCAAGAGATCTAACGATTCTAAAGGTACTCGCGGCACCCTCGTGTGCCTCGTTTAGTTCTTTGGTTCCATCCGCAACAACGGCTTCAGTTATCCCCATCCGTTTCCGCTCTCGGTTCCTATTTCCCGAACACTTTTTAATATTAGACCGTTTTAGTCAATTATTGGTTTCTATTTTTTATTTTTTATGTAATTATGAGTTTTTAAATTTAAATTAATGAAATGTTAATTTCTTTTATGTGTTTTTAAATATATTAATTATTAAAATTTAATAATTAAGAACAACAATTTGAGTAGTTTTGGGTCATGCCCCTATCAATTTGGGTACTTTTAGTAGATTTTGGTAAAAATAAAATGACATCTAATGGTTGATTAAATTGATTTGGATACATTGTGTACTTTAGTTGTGTCCTTAATATCTTAAAAGTTTGTTGATAACTTGTAAAGTTTAGTAATCCTCTAGGTGCAAAAAGGTTCATGCTGAATTTATAATGTGTTGATATCTTGGAAGTCTAAAACTCGTCTAGGAGTTAATAAAACTAAAATTTAAAATTAAATAGTTTGTTTAAGGTTTGATACATGTTTTTTTTTACAATTACATTCTTTTATAAGAAAAGATTTTTAGCTAGTTTATATAAAACTTACAATATTCAAAGGATATATGTATATGTTTATGATAGCACAAGTCCATTAGAAAAAAAAACAGGGCTTCAGACTTTGGATATTTTTACCTTGTTTTTATTTCAAATCTTGACGATGTAAACATCGACAATATTTAAATGTTCAGACACTGGATGTTAGCCGTGCGTTATCGAACATTGCTTTTATCATATAAGGACGTATCCGATACTTGAGTGTTGTTTTTACCACATATTGACTGAAATTATCCATATATGAAACCCCCTCCCTTCTTGAACATGATCACTCCATCTTATAACATTGTCTACTCTGCAAATATTGATATTTCGTGTACCATTATGCTACCACCCACAGAAACCTCTTTACACATACATGTATCAAAGACCCTTGTCGACTATAGTCCATAACCAAGAGCAAGTGGAACTTTTGGGTCCTTCCAAAATGTCCCAAGCATCTATAAAGGATATGAAAGGTTCTTTTTTGTTGTATTCAGTCATGTTGGATACAAAACAATTCTTAAAATGCACTTGTTACACTATATACGACAAAACAAACTATTTAATAAAGAAGAGGCTGATATCATACGTTCATTATTTTTAGTGCAAATGACATAAGAAACAATTATTTTTATGGAATTTTAAGCCAAAGACAAGAAGTTACTATCATAGATGAGTTGGTGACCTATTTATCCTTTATTGATCTAGAAACATTACTTTCACGACCAAATGGTAGGTATATATATATATATATAATATATATATAATATATAATATAGATATATATATATAGATATTAGTATATATAGATAATATATTAGATATATTATAAATATATATAATAGATATATATATATATATATAGAATATATATATATATATTTATTTATTATTTATTTACACAAGAGTTAAAACAAGGATATAACTTTGTGGCTCATTACTTCTTTATATCATGCTTGTAATTATTTTTAAAGGATAAATACACACACCTAGATTTTTTAGGACTTAAGTTCAGAATTTGATTAAAAAGTACATTACTTACTATCAGATGTACCATTAGGATAACATGCTCTTAATTGACTCATAATTAGCTTCGTGAGAAGTTGCATTGTTTGTATTTGGAGCTTCAGCTAGTTTACTCGAACTATTGTGATGATAAAAACTTCAAGCTATTTATGAGACTTATACAATATAGGTTTTTTTGTTAACTTGTTATTTGAGATTTGTATGGAAACAAATGAGCCAACTGATCAAGCAAAAAATAAACTCAAGTCGAGAACACGACGATTCTTGGGTTAAATACAACGCGGTGTTGTTATGAACCGAAGCCTGAGTTGATGTTAGCTCGGTATCATGACTCTAGATCAGATAAGAAACTAGATAACACAATCCTACTTAACTGAATAAATGGAGTTAATCAATGACTAAGTTGTTCAACAAAAACATTAGAAAAGGTCCCAAAACAACTCTCAAAAGAATACTTAAAGATGAAACCAAAACAAAATTAGTAACCACTAGATTACATATTTAACTTCCATCTCTTCAGTTGACTTTTTCTTCTAATGAAGGCCTTGACTCGCGATAAGCAAGCTACAGGTACCTAAACCGACTAGTAGCTCAAGCTTCCAATTTGTGAGTTTCTTTTTACGCCTTAGTCGTGTCCTATTTACATGTTATTATGAGCTACTCGATCTTTAGTGATCGTCAAAGGGATTCCTCATCGGTCTTAGCAGTGGATGCCTCGAGTAGTCGTTTTACCAGCAAATCCAATGCTTCTTTCATCCAAGATTGTTGGCAAACTTCTTTAGCTTTTGGTACACTAACCTGATATAAACAAACATATGAAACATGTTACGAGCATAATTTCTTGTGAAAAACATGCAATTTAACACAAAGATTGAATCTTTTTCGTTTTTAGAACTTACCCAAACTCTTTGACGAATATCTTTCTCGGGCCAGAAGTCTAGTTGCCCCTTCACAAGTAAAGGAAACATGTACCCTTCATATAACGCGTCGTTGCTCTTGCTCTTGAAGTGCCACGTACCCAACATATGCTAAACAATTTTAAAGAGAAGAGGTAAATTATACGATTCTTGCATATTACTAACACGAGTTATATGCTATTTGACTTGGTTTATCTTTTTGGTGTCCATGACAACCCGTTAGGGAAAACTCACGGGCCCCACCAATATCCTACCAGTTTACACTGGGAAGGCCGTAGGTCGGTCGTGAAGGTTTAAAGAAAATTTCAAAATTTGTATGCTACAATGTCAAATCGTATTGAAAAAGAACCAAGTAATTAACCAACCTCAAGGCTTCCATATACTCCAGCTTCCTCCATAGTTTCTCTTAATGCGGCTTCCTTCATCGATTCGTCGGATTCCCAACCTCCCTGGTAAGAACAGAACACCAATTAATCATCACTCTTGACAATTTATTTTATTTTGAAAAAGTCAACTTACAGATCATGTCTAAAAGTCAACATTTGAAAGAAAAAAAATGAAAGAATGAAGCTAAAATGGCAAATTACCTTAGGGAACAACATCCCTTTGTCTTTTCTTTGTGCACTGATGACAAGAACTTCTAATGAATCTTCTAAACTCACCCCTTTGTTACCTTTTATTCTGTAAGGGATACATCTGCCACAGGTTTTATAAAAATGTCAGTCAACATTATTCATGAAAAGATAAAAATACCAATGTCAACAACATTGTGTGTTAGACATAAAGCTTGAAACCAGCTAAATTTTAATTCTTAAGCTTGGCTCGACTCGTTTATGGCTCTATTCAGATTCTTAGTATGTCGATTGACGGTTATTTTAAATTGTAGAAAATGGATCCCAAAATTGACAATTTTAATAAAGACTTAGATATAATCTGCAAAACCCCACCAACTCTCATGTAGAAATAAATGGATTACAATGTTATTTGATTTAACTCTCGCTTTACACAGGGGTCTAAAAAATGATATAGGAGATTGTTTGAACCAATTCACCTGTTTCAAAAAGAAAAATAATAAAGAGAACCAACATTTAACGGATTAACAAACACATGATTAAGAATAAGAAGAAGCTAACCCAACGACTTGACGATGGCCCTTATCGTAACGCTGCAATTGGCGACCGGTACGAGCAGCCATGGCTACCATGTTCTTCAATTCCATTTCTATTTTTATATGAAATTGGCCGGAATACAAGCTTAGCTTTTAAAGGCAAAAAGCAAAGCAAATTACAATGGATTTAGGAAGTAGGGGATCTGAGTTAATTATGGGGGAAGGATATGCAGGAGATGATGAGATGATATATATATATATGTATGTATATATAGAAATATATATTATATATTTAGAGAGAAAATGAGAGGAAGCAGAAATGGCGCAGAGGGATTGAATTGGAGAGGACGAAAGAAGGATTTAATAATATAAGGGTGAGAAAGGGGCCCACATTGCATTGCATTGCAGACTGGTTAAAAAACAAACAACTGCTAAAACAACCTCATTCATGATGGATCACGACACGACAAGGGTAATAAATGTCGCCAATTTTTAACATAACCTCGTCTTATTATCTTTTCTTTTACATCTACATCACCCTGCAAAATAATGGATCAACATTTTGCCTAAAATTTTGAAACGTAGCGATTCGGTACACCTCTCCCTATAGAAAACACGTAACGAAAAAGATAACACCCGATGACTCATCCAAAACATACTGTGTCACAAGACTTGAATTCATAACATTTCATTTTAAAATCACACGGTGTCACTACACTAGAAAGAGTTGTGATGTATAATTAATTAATTGATCTATACACTTTCCAATTATAAAAAACCATAAATTTCAATTGTATAGTAATTTATTATTTCTTATCTCGCTCTAATTAAAGAATAATAATTATAAATAGTTAAATATTTAAAATATACATCTTATTCTAATAATTTGTCCTTATTATTTTATAAGGAAATTTCAATTGTAACTTATATTAATAAATAACTTTGTAACTTCTAAAATTTTATTATTTGTTATTTATAATTTTTAAATCTTCAATATTCATATTCCACGTGTGCTTATCACATCCGACGTTCAAATATTAACAAACTACTGGCTTACCGAATGTTGGATTTATCCAACTCAAGAGTTACATTAGTTTCTACTTTCTAACATGGTAATGGATAAGTAAATAGATATGTGAAGTGTCATAATTCTTTAAACTCATGCTTATATTTTCGCTTATAAAGTCGTTATGAAATTAATATGCATAAATTAAATCATAGTTATATGCTTATTTAAATTTTACATTTAAAATCAAGGTTTTTTTTATTTATTTATTTACATTTTCCCCTTCCTAAGACGATGAATTACATATTTTCCCAAGTCAAAAAATCATTGCATATTTTTCCTTTATAAAACGCATATATTGCATATTTATCGATATCATTAAAATGTACTTATTAAATAATTATTTTATCTTTATTTTTTTAAAGAAGGTATACATATTGATTTTTAAATTTTATAATTGTTTAAAGCTCTGGCTATCATTTTGGTATTTGAAGATGTAACTTTGATTTTAGGTAATTTTTGTTTTCAGATAGTCTTAAATGTTTGTATTTGAAGACGTAATTTTGTTGTTTTTATTTATACAGAAGACTTGAACGTTGGGGTATTATGCAATTTAGGATCTTAGGAAAAAAATATATAAAATTCTGTTGGTACAATATAGGGTAATTAATACTTCAATATGTTAATTTTAATGAAGTGGATAAATATGTTTATATGTAATTATTTCTTTGGTTTGAAGATATATGTAATTAATGATATATGTAATTAATAATTTAAATTTTACTAATATTATTCATTATTCGTATTATGTTTTTTTTATATATACACTTTTTTAATTTATTTTTCACATGTTACCGTTAATTACTTTACTGATATATTCAATTAAAGACTTAACTTTGTTAGATTGATAAATTTTGAATGTTTTCAAAATTTTCAATACTAACATTTAATATTTCTTTTATTCAATTCATATATTTCTTGCCTAGAACGGTAATATTTTAGTTACTTTTTTTTAAATGACTTCTTATGATAAAGCGGTGAGTCTTATAACTGTAATTTTAAGTGCTAAAATCCTTAGGATGCTAGTTATGATGTTTTTTATCCTAGAACATCTAAGAATGAGTGTTTAAAACTAAACAAAAGTAAAATAAGTCATTAGTTTGTTTTAATTTAAGTAATTATATTATATTCATATCCAAATACAAAGTTACATTTGGTAACAAAGTTCGAATTTGATTCAAATTTATTTGAAATTTTGGAAATAATTTGAGCTGAATGTATAGATTCATATATATATATATATATATATATATATATATATATATATATATATATATATATATATATAGATATATATATACATATATATATACATATATATATATATATACATATATATATATATATCTATATATAGATATATATCTATATATATATCCTATATACATCTATATATATATATCTATCTCTATCTCTATCTCTCTCTCTCTATCTCTCTATCTATCTCTCTCTCTATATCTCTCTCTCTCTCTATCTCTCTATATATCTCTCTATCTATCTATATATCTATATCTATATATATATATATAGGTGAGGGTTCAAGTGAGAACTCATTTTTTTTGTGAGAACTCTAGGAACCAATATGAGCCACTTATTCTTGATCACATGCAAATCACATGTCATTTCCTCCTTTTTTTAAAACGTTCATAACTTTTTTTCACGACATCATTTTTTCAAAAAAATTTCACCATAAAATTTAATATTTTTTTATCTTTCCAACGCCTACCATATTGATATACTTTTTAAAAAAATCGTCCATCCGTTGTTTACACATGTGTAAATCTGGTTATACACATGTGTAATACTGGATTTACATATGTGTAAATCCGGTATTACACATGTGTAAATAGAATTTCGTAAAAAAAACGAGAATTTTTTTTATTTTTTATAAATTTTTTTTAATTTTTTTATGAAAGAGGGAAACTAGGGGAATATTTTTGTGTTTTTATTTTTTCTATTTTTATGTTATTTTTCATTTTATAATTTTTTTTATTATGTATTTGTTAATTACCATTTTGCCATTGAAATATAGTGGTTGAGATTGGTTCCTAGAGTTTTCACAAAAAAAGTGAGTTCTCATTTGAACCCTCCCCTATATATATATATATATATATATATATATATATATATATATATATATATATATATATATATATATATATATATATATATATATATATATATATATCGACCCTTATAAAAAAAATTCTAAGTCCGGCATATGTCCTTCTTACTTGATGGTTGAAGAAAGACACATTTGGTTATTGAATTCTATCAAGTCGGTATTTTACCTTTTCCACTAATATATGATACACATTTTTAACGAAATAAATATAAATAATGCACAAAAATGTAAAAGTTGGACGAATAACATTCTGAAACTCAAAACATTTTATTGGTTTTTGTAACAAAGAGGATTGATTAAAATACAAAGAAAGTTTTGGGATTCTCAATTGAATTAATATATTCCTTTTTGCCTTGTTCATGCATCTCTTAGCCCGATATGTTTACAAATATTAATTTTTGTGTTGCTAATACTATATCCATGCATCATTAGTTAAGCACGAAAAAATGTCACTTAATAATTTCGTGAAGACATTTACCCCATGTAAGTATTTTCCCTAAGATTTTGAAGGTGCAACTTAAAGCTTGTTAGATTATTAAAAATGCGCCCTAGGTTTCATCATTAAGAAAATATAAAGAGAACTAATTACGTATGAACTAGTTAAGAATAACAAATAACTTTATCTCGACAATAAACGAACAAACTTGAAATATTGAGGGCATGTTAGGGGTCAACTATTTAAGTGGGGAGGCTAATGGAAATCAAGTCTCTGCTAAGATGTATCGAACATGTACATATAATAAATATTATGATAGTTACAATGTACATTCTTTACAAAAATAACAAAAGAAAAATATTGATAATCCTGGTATTTCGCGCTTAAAATCTGGTACTTTTTGATTAAATTAATAAAAAGAATGTGCACATTACAAGTTGGAATTAGAGCATATGGTTTGACGGATTTGGGTATAGGGATAAATACTTGAACTTAAACTGTACTGCTCTTGGTAGTAGTGTAGTGTTCAATCCAAGACTTTACAAAGGAACCGAGGACAAGGGGATAATTCAATAGTCTAACCTAAAAGTATAATGTAAAAGGTAGTACGTTTGAATAAATTTGGATATGTGTGCTGAAAATAATTACCTAAGATACGATGAATGACAAGAATACAAGGGTACAATATGTGTAAAATATGTCTAAAATTACACATGGTTAGTGTAATACTAAACATATTGTACTAGTGCATTTTTAGAATTATCATACTCATATAAAAAGATGGCGTAAAGAAAGTTGAGTGAAACAATGTGTAGTGCCTTATATGCATGTTCTAGCATATATGCCTAAATTAGAATTCATTCTAGCAATTAGTTTGGGAAGTTTTAGAGTTGGATAATTTTAATATGGGCATTGTACTTTTAGCTTAAAATAATGACCACTAGTAGAAAGAAAAGTAGCTATCATTGCTACCAAAATGAGAATAAATATGTGAATTTCCACATGGACACTATAGAACTCTTTCACAAGGAAACTCATCAATGGAAAATGGAGTAGGTCGTAAAGGCTCTTCAAAAATTCTATCCATTTTGATGAAGCATATTTAAAATATGAATGAGAATGCATTTTTTAAAGAGAATGCTAAAACCCGAGTCTGGACAATCATATTGTTCCTTTAGAAGATTTTTAGATTGTAATTGAAAAGAATTTGGGAGAAGTTGATCCGCTAATTAGTTAGAGATAGATTGTTGGATCGGGTTATGGAAACTAAAAAAGATTATTTTGCTTGATTGGCAGATGACAAATATGGAATCTAAGTCAACTTTCTTACTTAACAAACACATATACTTTGAGTAATAATAACGACACACGAAGTTCTATCTAATTATACACTTGATTAATCATTTCTAAGTACAAATTGTTATAATGAGCAGATAAACAAATGGGCTTACTATTTAACCGTAAAACTATACAACTGAGAGATATTTATACTATGAAAGCTAAACTTAAAGAATAAATCACTTCACATCTATTCCTGGTTTAGGAAAAGGTATGTACAACATATACGGGCAATCGACACATCAAAACATTACAGCTTCAGTACTATTTTGTCTCTAAAAAGCAGAACACAGCAGCTGCCAAGGTACTTCGGTATAGACAGTCTTGTCTAATGTTGTAGTTGATCAACAGCTTATCTATTTGAGTGTTGATAAGCAGTCAATCAGCACTTCATCACTTTCAGTGCTGATCAGCAGTGGTCAACACTTGACAAAATTAAGAAGTTGACAGCCAGCGTTGAATCTTTGAGTTTTGATAGCTTCATCCTCTTCATAGATCAACAAATTCCCCTTAGGATGTTGCTATCAAAACTCTTTCTTCACCCTTCAAGCATCCTTATCATTAGTAGCTCATACATGTATCCTCTTAAATCTCTTGAGGGATTTTCAAGAGGTAGATTGATCAAGTACTTCATGTTGTGCCGAGATAGTCTAAATAGATCATACTCTTTGACTTCAGTTTTGCAAGCATTGGTAAAGGTTAGGCAAAAGGTGGTGGTTGAGGAGTTGTAACTGTAGCGTGTGATTGGATCATTAATGCTCAATAGAGCCACATGTAGAACATCTTCTTTGTCTCTACTTTTTTATGCTTTAATTTTGTTCCCAACCTTTATCTTCAGAATAAAAGCCATAGATTTATACTTATTCAGCATGCCTTCACATTTCTAGATCAAGGTGAATATCTTCTGTAGGTCTTTGAAGTTGAGGTACAGAACTTCTAGCTCAGTTGTAAGAAATACTTTGACTTGTTCTTTATCTCAATAAAGTATCTCTTAGCCTTTAAGTCATCTCCCCAATTGATAATGGTTGTACCATCACACTCTGAGTCTTCTTCTTAGTCAGATTCTAAGAGTTCTTCTTCATCAGTTTGTTCAGGATTGTCCAAACCTTGTCTTACGCTTTCAGCAGCTGTGGTGATGACCACTTCTTCTCTCGATTGATTAGACTGGCTTTGTGTTGGATGTTAAGCTATTTGAGGATCTTGTTGGGTTTTTGGAGAAACATGCTTAATTTGAGTGGGGGGACGATTATGGTTGGGTGCGGATACAAGATCGACAGATGGGGTGGCTTCCGCAGCTTCAAACTCCTTCATTCTTCTTTTTTGTTCTAAAGACTGCTTTGACTTTTCTAGATGAGACTTGTAAATCCTCATGATCACCTTCTGTACTTCTTTTGCCTCAAATTTATTGCTTATGTTCCTTAGCCTCAATCTGGTTAGGTCCGCTATCTCAAATCTGTTGAAGCAAACTAGTTGATTTCTTGAGTAAGCTATCATTCTAGCTGCAGATTTGATGATGAAGTATGTGTCTTTCTTCTGGTCATATTCCCACTCTACCATTAGATCATATGCTGATAATAGAGTTTTAGGGATTTGTTCACCTGCCTCAGCCTTGACTAAGGACAATACCTTTTGAAGTAGCATCTTGGACTTCTCATTTCTACATCCAAAGATGATGAGGTACTCAACAATTTTCTCTAAGATGTCAAGGGGCAGATTAAATATCTCATTCTCATGTTTATAGTACATAATCTCACCGTTTTCCCTCTTGACTCCAAATTTTTTATTTGGGATACATACCCAACACCCAAAATCTTTTGTTCCTTTGAGTATCTTCTCCTCCACCTTTGGGTCAATCACCCTTGCCTTTACTACTCTTTTTGACATAATCTTCTTCTTAGCAAGGACTGATGAGATTGACTGATTGTCATAAGAGGTAGTGGAGTTAGAGTCTAGCGATGCTGGAGCCTCAGTCGGCAGATAGGAAGACCTCTGAACAATTTTCTTTGTTCTTGTTTGTTGTCTTTCCTATTGCTCCCTAACTACTTTTTACTTTGGGAGCTCACCAGCTATAACTCTCTTCTTGATTTCTCTAATATCTACGATCAAGAGTAGACATATACATTGGTCCTACTTGATTAAGCTCTATTCTTTCTAGCTAACTCTGCTGATTTCTTCATTTAAGCATGAGTGTAGCTATCAGCTTTAGTTTCATCTTAGCAAGACTTCATTCCATAACCTCATTAAAGTTGAATCCTTTCCACTCAAGTTGACCTTCTAGGAGACATCTTTCTTGATCTTTCTCCTTTTTTTCTGAATGTAGGCCATTGGTGTGGATTTGGCAGTTGTGGACATGTAACTCTATGTGTTTATTACTGAGTGGTTGTCCTTTGAGTGGTTATCATTTGAGTGCTTTCGACAGTTTGCCTTGATGACTTAAATGAAACTCTTTTGAAAAACCGTGGCCTTTGGTTTGAATGGAGGTGTTGGTTTTGTTTTGCTAGTTTCTCTAACAGGGTTATCCTTTTTCTTGCAGCTCTAGAATCTTTTGCACTTTTTATAAATCAATGATGTTCTTTTTAACTGAAGATTCTTAAGCTCTTCAAGCATGTAACTCTATGAGTTTATTATCATTCTTTTGTAGAACATATCCGTCCTTTTAGTCATCAGGAATCTAGCACTTCTTTCCTAAGACTCATTCTCAACTTCTTATTCACCAATCATAGGTCTTTTACCTTTGTTTGAGAAGAGATTATAGTAGGTCTGAACTCTCTTAGCATCCTTGGTGTCTTCTGGGTCATCTGTTTCCACATTTACCTCAAAGCTAACTAGGTTTTCAGTTTTAACATCCGGTTGACCAAATATCACCTCAGCTGATTTCTTGAGTTCATACTTAGGTATGTCTTTTTGTACTTTATCAAGTTGGCTTCATTCTTCTAAAAGAGTTACCCCATATCTTTCCATATCATCTTCTATGGTCTGGGTTCCTCTTGTGTAAACAATGTTTCTTCTAAGCGTTCATCTACCGAAAAAGTCTGTTTTCTGGCTGTTTTGGCAGTTGCATCAGCAGCTGATTTCTTCAGCTCTTCCGCGGCTTCCAATAGCACTATCAATAATGGAGCCTCTTCTTTACCAGATCCCTTGGGAATGGCTTGAAGTCTTAGCACAAGCTCTCTCTTTGTCGATTCCTCATCGGATCTTTTCCTTTTGAGAGATAACAAAGAAAAAGGCCTAACACAAGCTGAACCTTTTGGTTCATTCTCCTTATTACTCTTCTTGCTTTTATTTCCATGTCTTCTGATCTAGCATAGCAATATCTATCTAGTTCATATTTAGTTTGGCGTCAGCTTCAGATAGAGGCTCATAGTCATGATTCCATCTTGAATAAAATGAATCTGGTTGTGAATGATGTACAACTTTATCAGCCAAAACCAAAAGAGTGTATTCAGCTTCTTTGACTCAGTTCCCTCTTTTTGGTTGCATCATCTAAGATTCTAGCTGATACTAAGTGGGTGGAGGAAGGCACATCCAAAGGTTCTTGTGGTGCTGATTAGACTTAGATGTTGAGGATGATGGATTGTTGAAGCTTAATGGTTTCTTGCAGGGATTCAACCTTTAGTTCAAGGTCCATTTACCTGGCTGCTAACTGCAGAAGAGTTGTTAGTTGATGTTCTAGAGAAGACATTTAATCTTTGTGCAAGTTCAAGGTTATGGGTTGTTAATTCCTTTATCTATAAAGACTTCCCTCATCCACATTTATGGAATCCTTAGGACTAGATGAGATCCTAGGCCGAGCCTCTGCACCCTTACCACCAAATGTGGTCTTAGCGACCTTGATTCCTCTCCTTAAGAGATAACTCCAAAGAGACATTATCAAAGTGGGTTGTCATGGTTAAGGTCCTAGTTATTTTGTCTCTATCCTGATGATCAATTGATGGATTAGTAGTAGTGATAGCCTCTTCAACATTAACCATTTCACTCCTAGGGTTAATCTCTTCATGTTGAGGATGTGGGTCAGATGTCTGAGCATACACATTAGTCTTCACTATTTGTAATGTATGGGATGGGGAAGAAAGTGGGTCATGCTGAATGACAGCTTGAACATCCCCATCCTGGGTAGTAGACATGTGAATGGGAGTATGAGGAGCTGAGTCTACTGACCTAGTATGTATGCCAAATCCCAATGTGACTTCTTCCTCGAAAGTTTTATCAATTGTAAGGGTATCCCTTATTGGTTTTTCAATTGACTGTTGGGACTATAATTGAAGGCTAGAGGGCATAGTGTGGATCTTCTCAAAAGAAGTAATAGAAACCTTCTTCTTTCAGCCTTATTTAGGTGTGTTTAACACCTTTGACTTATTTGGGACACGAGTTTCTAGCCTTGCCTTCATTAGTGGAGATGATTTGGGGGCCTGCATCTTCTTAGTAGATGATACCGGGGTTCGTTTCTTTTTGGACACTTTTGGCTATAAAGTAGAGGGTGTGGGATCAGTAGTGAAGGGTAAAGCCTTGCTATCACCTTAAGGCTTAATGACCTCAAGCATGTGCGCAAATAAGGGAGTGACCTTCCCTAAAATGATTTATGATTGACTTGAACTTTGAGAAAACTGCTTTGTTTAAAGTTCCTTAGGCATGTATACCTCCTTTAAATTTAAGTTTATTACCTGGTTATTCATTTAAGATTAG
This sequence comes from Flaveria ramosissima, assembly GCA_025215565.1. Lineage (NCBI taxonomy): Eukaryota > Viridiplantae > Streptophyta > Magnoliopsida > Asterales > Asteraceae > Flaveria > Flaveria ramosissima. Next base: position 30,897,607 of record CM046037.1, on the reverse strand, counting down.
TTGAATGATCAGTGACTTGAACTTAAAATTTTAAGCAGCAGTTACATTTTTGGAAAGATTTTGGAAAATGAAGTTTGAGAAATTGTAAATCTACTGTTTTATAAGTCCATGGATAGCCCCTGCTAAATCTAATGGAACTTGGTCCCATCTACCTGACTTCTTGGATAAATAATGAAGAAAGATATGAAGGATTATTCTCCAGTTTTGATATACCATTGATCTGGAGAAGGTGGATGTTGGGAGTGACCCTTCATATCTCATCTCCTTGAAATTGGCACTCACCACTTCTTTTGAGAAGGAATATTACCCATTCTCGTCATTGAGTTGGAGATGTCGATGAATATTTGCGCAAGAGAGGTCATCTTCAGTCGTTGCACCACTATAGTTAGGATGTTCTCTTTAAATAGAACATGTCCCCTATAATTTCTTCATGTGTGGTGCACAAATCACAGGATCAACGGAAATGGCAAAAGTATAGTTGCTATTGCGGAGGAAGTTAAGAACAGGGTCATAGACTAAATCGCCAATGGGTTTAAGTGAAGCAGCTATGTTGTGATTTGGTTGGAATTCTAGGTTAAGAGTGGCCATTTGGAATTGAGTTTGGATAGGGCTTTGAAAAGATGAGTGTTTTTGAATGTTTTTGCTCTTAGATGAGTGTAGGCGATAACATTGGTGGGAAGAAGTATAAATTAACCATTCAGGATAATATATAATAGTAATATATTAAAATTTTTAACACCGTAACTATAAATCCGACGGTTTTGTGATGATGGAACAATCTTTTCAGGCAAAAACTACGGCGCCACTACCTATTGGAAGATAGAAGTGGGTACTACCGGATATTTTATAAGACATGTGCCGAAGTCTTCTTATTTAATAAAATAATAACTGATATCAATGAGTTTTGTCTTTGAATGCAAAAATGGATTGTTTGTGATATAGATGGGGCTAGTGTATAAATAAACTAAAGCTTAAACTATGAGTCAAATACTGATAACCAATCTAATAATAAGAAAACTATCAAAGGTTTCAAAGAAGCTAAACGTTTTCGCTTTTTCAAACCAAAATCCAAAATTAACGGCAAAACCTTCAAACATCTATTGAAAGTCTTCTACACCAAAAACATACCTAAGCATACTCAAACAATTAATTTCACAATGGAAATTAAACAATTAACTAACCAAATCATTAGTAATTGAATTCTCGACCCTCACAACCGACCGAAATCACAAGTCGGCCAAATGGCACCTCAAATTCAATGGAATTACCTCAACACCTTAATAGAAACTCAACACCTGATTTGAATCATCAGTTCACTGTAATTAATCACACACAGTTTCAATCGGCCCAAAAAATGCTCTAATTAAGCTTTCCATCGTTGTACTGCCAATTGTAAGGATCGATTCTTTTGCAAATGTGGCTTGTAAACAGATGGAAAACAAACTAATAATGTGAAATCAATGTAATTAGATGTGAATTATGATCAAACAATGATTAACACAATAAACCAAATTAAATCACAAACAAACAAAAAGAAAATAACATTCTAATATATTTTTAATAAAACAAATGTTTGCATATATGGAAATGAAAGCTTATAAAACACTAAACATACAAGCCTATTTATACTAAGTAAAATCAATTAAAGACACAAGTTCTTGTTTTCTCTTGAGATCTCTCTTTTCATTTGTTCTTGGATCCAAATTTATTGCAATCTTTAAAGTTCTAGCATGCAAAAATTTTCCAAAATCCCAATTTTTCGCTTTTAGCAACTCAAAACAAAGTTTTAACTTTTTTCCAAAGATTTCGCATTAAAATATATTTCGCTTATAGAATATGGTTTCTCAAGCCTTTATATTTGAACTTTATATGATTTTAATAAAATACATGTGAAACTTGATTACTGTCATGTGAACTTTTTTCTTTTAATCATAAAAGTATTCTATTTATTTCATATTAGGAACATTAATATATTACGCTAATTTTTTTAGAACGACAAATATACTCTCTCATTATTAAATTATTTCAAACTAATTAAACATGTTTAGAATGTAACTTTAAACCTTCATTCTAAAAGACAAAACTAGTACAAAATAAACGAGTCCCACATTGACTAATATTATGCTAGATAATTATTTACTTAGAGATTGTCACATATATGCTGTAACTTCTTTTAATTTATTTGAATCAATCCAATTGGACGGTTCGAGTCTACTCATGCATACAGTTTCGATTGATAGTTTACATATTTCTAAGTTAGATTTTTTAATCTCATAACAATTAATTAATGTACAAATTTCAGCAAGAGGTGATGATATCCATAAATTTGGACCCTTCCTTGCTTCCATGTATATACGTTTTTTTTCCCTGCTACTAATCTAATCGTAATTTACTTGATTCAACTATTATAGATTTTCTAGTTTATAGGATGGTGGGGTGCCCACTCACACCGCATCACAACACATACTTAGCAATCAAACAGTGTAACGTCAGACAACACCATACCACACAACATCACATCATCAAAGTTTTTTTGTTAATTAAAAAAATTACTTTATTAATATTAATAAATTATAAATTTAAATAAAAGACTACATTAAAAAACATAAAAATTTAAAATTTAAAATTTAAAATCTAAAATTATGAAAATATTAAAACTATAAATCTACAAATTAAAATCTCGACCACGTATCCGGGCAATTTTGACATTTGTGTTCAAGGACGTTCTTCAACATCGGTTCGTGAACATCATCATGCGGTCTAAAGAAATCTTCATGTCCCAATCTAGCGTTTCACGAGGCAACGTCTCTCATTTTAAGTCGAGTGAGGCCAATTAACATTCAGTTACTTTCATACGAAGGCTTCTCGTGCTCTTTATTCCATAATTTATTTTTCACGCATCTCTTTGTGCTTGCTAATGGCCTTATTCAACGTTGCTTTAATTGAAGAAGAACTCCCCCTACTTTTGCCTTTGCGTCTCGGCCCAGTCGGTGTGGCGTTCTCGTTGAGGTCAGGGAGGGAGCTTGAAAGCAACTCATTAGAGTTGACATATGGCCCGATTTCGAAGGTTTAGTCCTCTTTGTTTTTTAAGTACCAAACTCTGGAGTTATGACCTCTACTAGCTCTTGTTCAGCGTGGTTTCTTGATGCCTGCAAATCCTTTTTTCTACTAAATTTTCTTGTATTCGCTTATGGATTTTATAACAATATTCTAATCGTTGCTTCCGCTCGTGCAATGATTAAAAAGATAAATTACACAAAAAATAGAATTATAAAAAAATATAAATATATAAATGTAAAGGTAATACAATTTACTATTTGGATATGTATCCTCTAAAAACAACTCATCATGTGGTTTATAACCCCCCACCCCACCCCGCTTTGAGTTTAGTTGATCAATGGTTCGATTCGTTGAACCAACGGTGGGGCTAAAGTGTCGAAACACCTTCTTACAAAACATATCACTTTTTTGGTGATCGTGTAAGGTCTTCGGATACATATATCTAACCCTTTGTCAATGCCTCATCTTTATTTTCATCCCAAGCCTTGTTAGTAGCCCGGGTTGTCGATTTACCTTTCGACGTAGACTTCGGTGGGAGTGTTTGCACAAGACTCTCTTCATCTTCACTTTCATAAATGTAAAGATAATCAAAGTATTCATTTTTCTTCTTCTTCATTTTCTTCATCTTCTTCTTCTTGTGCGCGTTGAGGTGGGTTTGAAAATGGTTTTGGATGTTATGATAAGAAGAATTATGATGAGTTTAAACCAATTAGTTGCATGCGGTGGTAGTGGATTGAGCGGTTGGATAGAAGATGGCGGTTCACTTGGACCCGAACGCATCTTCATTCTATGTTTTTTTAGTGGTTTGAGCTCGGGATCTTTCAGGATTGTTTGGTGGAATCAAACTTTTTTTTAAGAATATTGTATATTTGTGAAATAGTAGATGCGAAATGTTTGAGAATTATGTAAAATTTGTGAGTTATAGTTTAGTGTTTATGATGTAATTTTTTTAGGATATAGCCGTTGAGGGGTGGGGGTGTATTAACGGTGCAAAAAATGACCGTTTGGAACCGTCAAATTGTGCAAGTGGGAGAGGTGGGCACGACAATTACATGCCGTGTGGCGTGTGTGTTTTGCGGCATAGAGGAGCGGCGGCGGTGTTGCCGCGGATGTCTGGCTGACCGCCCCCACCCCTTTATTTTACTTCTCTACACGGGACATAATTATCTTAAATATATGGAATTTAAGTTGAATTCTATCTTGAAGCTTTTAATAAAGAGACTACTTTTAGATATGATACTTAATGTTTGAATATGGTAATTACCTTATATTTATATAGAAAATTAAGTGTGTTTTTTGAACTTTGATGTTACGTATAAAGATTCTTTGACTTGCAACAAAATATACGTTGCCAGATAGATGACAAAAAAACGTTGCCGTCCACATTATCCCCCGAGAAAGAGCTCGTCTATCCACATAGATAATGATATTTGTATATTTTTGTTTCAACGATGTTTCATGATTAGACTGTACTAACAAGTTGGATAGAAAAAAAGTACATGTCTTTACTACTATATAATACATTTTTATTAATACAGAATAGTAATTTTATTAAAATTATAAGACTTCTAATATAATATTTTAAGCATGCAACTCATATTAAAAATTATATAATACTTCTATGCAATAGTTCTATTTTTACCCCTATTTAATAGAATGTTTTAATTAAAATACTATTTAATACATATTATTAATATATTATTTAATAATATAATATTATTTAATTTAATACATTAATTATTATATTATTAGTAATACTTGAAAATGACATTTAAATTTATTAAATACTATTTAAATAATCAAGCATGCAACTCATATTTATAATAACTAATAGTTATATTTTCTAGGGGTATTTTGGTTAGTCCATAATTTTAGTATTTTATAATTAAATTTGTTAGTAAATGATAAATTATTAAATATGTCTAAAAAATATAATAATATTAATAGTAATGATTATTTATATTATAAGTTTAACAACAACAAAAACAACAATATCGTGTTAAAATTTAATACTGTGTTTTTATCCTGCTATTATATCCGTAACAATTCAATAATAACATATCAAGAATCATGATATAATGTTTCACATTTTATGATAGTTTTTATTCATATATTCAATAATAGTATCATGACGATATAATAACAAATCACTAAAGCATTCGTAGATATCCATGAGAATCCGGGAGCTTAAATTATTGAATTCACTAAAATCATGATAATTCCAAAAACTATCATTGCGACGTTCACATATACATTTAAAATCAAACCACGGCGAAGTGCGGGTGTCCACTATGCTACTATATAAAGCAAAACCTTAGGATACATATGTAAGTTTACAAAAAAAATTATGTAACACCCGGATATTTATTATTTTGAAGCCGGCGAAGAAAGAAAAAGAAATAAAGTTCAAAGTCAAGGGACCAAACTCGCCAACGAAGAAAAGTCGGGAAATGAGGTGATATTAATGGCGAGAGGGCAGCCAACTCTCCCCATTTCCCCCAAATTTCAGCCATCTTAGAGAAGAGAAGAGAGAAAGGAGAAGAAAAAGAGAAAAATGGGTGTTTCGGGTGATTCGGGTGTCCAAACTCGTCGAGTAGCAAGCCAAATCGAAGCCCTTGTCGTTGTGCTCGATTGAGTGAGTTCTAGGACCCCACTTTTACTTGTTTTCAACTGATTTTGGGGCTGAAAAATGTTGAAAACCCGTTTTTGTATGTGTGTGTGTTTGACCCATTTGGGTGTGACGTGTATGATGCGTTTCGTGTATGTTTCCGGGCTTGTGTGTGCTTGTATGGTGTTATGGTATGCATTCCTAAGGTCCAGGAGGGTTAATTTAGGCTTAGAATGGGTTTGGATGAGCTTGGAGGCCGAAAATGGCAGATTGGGTTCGGGATGAACTCCATTCTGCATCAGCTAGGGCTAGGCGACCGAATGGAGGCCATACGGCCGAATGAGAGGCGATTGAGGGTCATTCGCACGATTGGGATTCATTCGCACGATTGAGGGTTCAATCGCACGACTAAGGCTTCAGTCGCACGACTGGGAGTCCAGTCGCATGGGGGATCACAAGACTGAGGGGTCAGTCGCATAGATGCTTAGTCGCATGAGTCCATTCGCATGAGGTCAGTCGCATAGGTGTCCATTCGCAGTAGTCCCATTCGCACAAGGTCCATACGCACGATTGGATGTTCATTCGCATAGATGTTCATCCGCATGAGTCCAGTCGCATGATGTTCTGTCGCATGGAGGCCATGCGACTGAAGGGTGTCCATACGCCCGAATAGGGCCGTTGCACTCGAAGGAATGTGTAGTTTGACTTCTGGCCTTCGGGGGAAGGTGCAGATGTATGTTCTGACGTAAAGTAACCCGTAAGAGCATGTAAGAGGACGGTTATGGCCTTAGAGAGCATGTAGGGCATGATGATGATGATGTTGCATGTTTATGCATATTATGAATGTATGATGTTGCCCTGTATGATGATGATGAATGTGTATGATACGTTCCTTATTATGATGTATGTTTATCTTTCTTGTGGCTTTACATGTCATGTTAATGAATGAATGAAGTATTATGTAATGTAAAGCGAAAGATAAGGAAAGAGGAACATGAAGTAAGAATGCATGCATTAATGAATGATGAATGAACGAAAGAAAGGCTTGCAAGCATATATATGGGGTGAGCGACTTTGGGTTGCAAAAGACTCGGATGAAGTGCGATCATTGAGATTGCCTATGGGGTGAGCAACCTTGTCGTTGCAAAAGACTCGAGTAACGTGCTATCGTGATGTTGCCTTGGGGTGAGCAACCTTGTTGTTGCAAAAGACTCGAATAGCTCGCTATCATTAATATGGGCAATGAGGTGAGCAACCCTAGGGGTGCAAAAGACTCGGATAGCGTGCAATCATTGAGATTGCTATTGAGGTGAGCGACTATGTTGTCGCAAAAGACTCGGAAGAATGAATGAATGGAAGGAACGAAAGATAATGAATGAGATGAAAGATAATAATGACATTATCTGTGTATACGTATGTTGACTGATCGCGTGTTAAAAGGGATAGTTTTTGATGAAAGTAAAGTATGTTTATTTTATAAAACTAGAACTCACTCAGCAACGCTGACTTTTATAAGTTTTCCAGTTGGCAGGTAAATGATTGCTGAGGATGGCACGACAACGCTATTCGGCTCTTTTGAGATGGCATCCATTTATAAAGCTTTTGTGATGTAATGCAAACATGTATTTTGTAACCGGATAATGATGTATTATTTGGCAAAAGTGTTTATAATGAAACGAGATGTCATTTTTGAATGTTTCCGCTGCAATGTTTTCTTAATGCAAATGTAATTATATGTTTTATGTGCGATGAATGACCAACTGTAGGCGTCCCGGGAACGGGGCCTTACAAGTTGGTATCAGAGCCAAAGTTTAAGTGAAATGGGTAAAATTTTAAAATAAACCTTAACTTAAACTGAAAATGGGACGAAAGGGGAATGGGGTGCCAAACTGAGTAGCTGCGTGCCATCAGGTATTTTCTTAAAGTTAACCGGTTTATGTGCGCATGGTATGTGGTTATGTGTTGTATGTAGATTTGAATACTGATGTAGTCAGGACAGGTAATACTTGGGATATGAAGAGTACAGTAAGTGGCTAATCACAACTGGCCACTGTAATTAGGGACTTATTATACTTGACATAAACTGAGTTGTTTCCTTGAATGACAGTGTTGGTGTTTGAATCTTTCAGTGTGATAGAGAATGGCTGGTGGTTGATCTTCTAGAGATTCTAGGGGTGGAGGCCGTGGTGGCCCTGATGCAGAACCACGCCCTAAAAGAGGAAGGCCTAGAGCTGAGAAAGAGGTTCCTGCAGAACCTGAGACCCCTCATCCGGAGGCTGGGATGAGAGTGCGAACTTGAGGGCCTCGGTAAAGGAGGCTGTTGGTGAGGAAGTACATCAGGTCATGCAGAAAATCTTACCGTCTGTGGTGACCGAAGTCATCAAAGCTGTGAAGGAGGGAGAAAGGAAGGAGAGAAATAGGGCCTCGGGGGAGCAACCGGAGCCTAAAACGATTTTCTCCGATAATGAGGAGGAGGAAGAAGATGAGCCCGTGCAAGGGGTGGTATGGGGCTGTAACTATGGGACGTTTATGAGATGCAAGCCCCCAACTTTTGATGGAAACGGCACTGCTGCTGCTACTCACCGGTGGGTGAGGGAAATGGAGGCCGTTCTGGATATCACCGAATGCCGTGAAGACCAAAAGGTGAAGTTCGCTACCCACTCTTTTGTGGATTCGGCTCTATGTTGGTGGGACAATATTGTCCAAGCCAAGGGTAGCAGGGCCATTGGGAGAATGAGATGGTCTGAGCTGAAAAGGTTGGTGATCGAGGAGTTTTGTCCTCATCGGGAAATGGACAAGGTTGAGAGGGAGTTCTTGCAACTGGAGGCGGGAACTATGACACACCAGCACTACACCACGAAATTCAACGAGATGGCACGTCTGGTGCCGGATCAAATGACACCTCTATCCCGAAAGATCAAGAGGTATATACAGGGTTTGCCAGCGGATATTCGCAGGCACATGATTGCCGCCCGGCCGAGCACGTTCAGGTCGGCGGTGGATTTGGCGGGGAGACTGTATGATGAAAGAACGGTGGTGGTGACTGATGGAGGCAGGAAGAACGGTGGTGATCGGAATTGGCAGGGGAAGAGGTTTGGTCGGGGTAATGCCTCGACGGTTAATAAGAAGGCACGGGTGGATGATCGCCGTGTGGTCATGTCGGGTGCGGGATCGAGAAGGTGTAGTAAGTGTGGACGGGAGCATAGTGGGGAGTGCAGGTTGGGGTCAAACTTGTGCTTCAAGTGTGGGAAGGCGGGGCACATGGCAAAGGACTGTCGTACGGTCCGGTGCTTTAACTGTGGTGAAGAGGGTCACGTGTTCAAAGATTGCAAGAGGCCGAGGGCTGAAAGCTCTGGGGTGAAGAAGACAGGAGGTGAAGGACCGAGGGCGAGCGCCAGGGCATTCACCATGACACAGGAGGAAGCTAGAACGGACCCTGATGTCGTGTCCGGTACGTTTCTGGTGAACCAAACTTTAGCTTCTGTGTTATTTGATTCGGGTGCCAGTAAAAGTTTTATTTCTGCTGCTTTCTATGCTAAGCTGCCTGTTAGTAGTAGACGTGTTAATGCGCCCTTTGATGTAGAAACTGCCATAGGTAAGTCTACCAGGATTTCTGAGATGATAGAGAATTGTGATGTGGAACTCGAGGGTCATAAGTTTCCTGTTAGACCGTTCGTGATGACCTTAGGTGGTTTTGATTTGGTTCTTGGGAAGGATTGGTTAGCGGACTTCGAGGCGAACCTTGTGTGTCGCAAGAAGATGATTCGGTTGTTGGCGCCTGACGGTAGTTCAGTAACGGTTTATGGTGATCGGGTTACTACGATTCCGAAGGTGATCTCGACGGCGGTGGCGGGAAAGTGTATGAGGCGTGGATGTAGTGCCTACTTGGCCTATGTAAAAGATGTGGATACGCCAACACCACAACTAGCCGATGTAACGGTTGTGTGTGACTTTCCAAACGTGTTCCCGGAAGACTTATCAGGAGTGCCACCTGACAGAGAGATCGAGTTTCAGATTGATCTGATACCGGATACCCAACCTGTCGCCAAGGCACCGTATCGGTTGGCTCCGACCGAGATGAAAGAGTTGATGGAGCAGTTGCAAGAGCTGCTTGATAAGGGGTTCATTAGACCGAGTATCTCTCCTTGGGGTGCTCCGGTCCTGTTTGTGAAGAAAAAGGACGGTAGTATGAGGATGTGCATCGACTACCGCGAGCTGAACAAGTTGACATTGAAGAACCGATACCCCTTACCGAGGATAGATGATTTGTTCGATCAGCTTCAGGGTGCCAGTTGGTTTTCGATAATAGATATTCGATCAGGTTATCATCAGTTGAAGGTGAAGGAGCAAGATATTCCTTAAACAGCTTTCCGTACGCGCTATGGTCACTACGAGTTTCTTGTCATGTCTTTTGGCTTGACCAACGCGCTAGCTGCTTTTATGGATTTGATGAACCGTGTGTGTCGGCCTATGTTGGATAAATCAATGATTGCGAGGAGCGAGGCAGAGCATGCCGGTCACATTCGGGAGGTTCTAGAGACGTTGAGAAGGGAGAAATTATATGCTAAATTCTCTAAGTGCGCGTTTTGGTTGCGCGAGGTTCAGTTCTTGGGTCACGTGGTGAATCCCGATGGGATAATGGTGGACACGGCAAAAGTGGAGGCGGTTATGCAATGGAAGTCCCCAAAGACGCCATCCGAGAGTCGTAGTTTCTTGGGTTTGGCGGGCTACTATAGAAGATTCATCCAAAACTTCTCTAAGATTGCTTCTCCACTCACTAAGTTGACCCGAAAAGATGTGAAGTTTGTATGGGGTCAAGCTCAAGAGAAGGCGTTTGAAGAATTGAAGGCGAGATTGACTCAAGCTCCTGTTCTGTCGTTACCCGATGGAAGTGAAGATCTGGTGGTTTATTCCGATGCTTCTTACTCGGGGTTGGGGATTGTGTTAATGCAGAGAGGAAAGGTTATAGTCTATGCATCCCGACAGTTGAAGGTTCATGAGGTTAATTATCCTACTCATGACTTGGAGCTAGCAGCCGTGGTCTTTGCATTAAAGATTTGGAGGCACTATCTGTACGGGACAAAGTGCACCATATTCATTGATCACAAGAGTCAGAAGTACTTCTTCGAGCAGAAGGATCTGAACATGAGGCAGAGACGGTGGTTGGAACTTATAAAGGACTATGATTGCGAGATCCACTACCATCCGGGCAAGGCCAATGTGGTGGCTGACGCCCTTAGTCGGAAGGAGAGACCCGAGCCGATTCGGGTGAAAGCGTATCAGTTGATCATGACCTCCGATGTAATGAAGCAGGTTAAGGAGTTTCAAGATGAGGCATTGAAAGAAGATCATCTTAACTCTGAAAGAATGAGAGGTCTGGTTGGGGAATTGGGTGAAAACACACTCGGTGTTAAAACCCGATTCGGTCGTGTGTGGATTCCTCGTTTTGGGGATCTACGGGTGAAGATCATGGATGAAGCTCACAAGACTCGGTACTCCATTCATCCTGGTGCCACGAAGATGTACCATGATATGAAGAAAGATTATTGGTGGCCGGGTATGAAACGCGATGTGGTGGAGTATGTGAGTAAGTGTCTTACTTGCCTACAGGTGAAGGCCGAGCACCAAAAGCCGTATGGGAAGATACAACCTCTGGATATACCGGAATGGAAGTGGGAGCACATCACCATGGATTTCATTACAAAGCTTCCGCGTACCCCGAGAGGGTATGATGCCATATGGGTGATAGTTGATCGTTTGAGGAAGAGTGCTCACTTTCTACCAATCCGCGAGACATATTCATCTGAGAGCTTGACTGATCTGTTCATCAAGGAAATTTTAACTCGTCATGGTGTGCCGGTGTCTATTGTGTCGAATCGCGACACCCAGTTTACATCTAAATTTTGGAAGAAGTTCCACGACGCTATGGGAACGAGGTTACATATCAGTACGGCTTATCATCCCCAGACTGATGGTCAGTCAGAAAGGACCATTCAGACGCCGGAAGACATGCTTCGGGCATGTGTGATTGATTTTGGTGGAAGTTGGGATGACCACCTATCGTTAGCCGAATTCTCATACAACAACAGCTATCATGCCAGCATAGGTATGCCTCCCTATGAGATGCTATACGGTAGGAGATGCAGAACACCCGTTTGTTGGGGTGACATTGGTAAGAAGGAATTGGGGAGCGTCGAAGTAATCGAGGCTACGACTGAGAAGCTTGAGAAGATTAAAGCCTTCATGAAGGAAGCCAAGGATAGACAGAAGTCGTATGCTGATAAACGACGCAGGCCGATTGAGTTCCAGGTGGGTGACCGGGTTATGTTAAAGGTCTCACCTTGGAAGGGTATCATTCGCTTCCGAAAGTGGGGCAAGTTGAGCCCAAGGCATATAGACCCTTTCCGAATCATTGCTCGAGTAGGAGAGGTGGCCTATAGATTGGAGTTACCGGATGAGTTAAGTGGAATTCACCCGACATTCCATGTATTCATCTAGGGAAGTTCTTAGCAGATGAAGATATGATTGTCCCATTGGAAGATATCGAAGTAGATGAACGGCTCAATTTTGTGGAGCAACCAGTGGCAATCATCGATCGGAAAGAGAAAAGGCTGAGGAATAAAGTGGTTCCTCTTGTGCGTGTACAATGGAAGCACAGGAAAGGATCTGAGTCAACGTGGGAGACTGAAGAAGAAATGAGACAACATTATCCGCGTTTGTTCGAAGAATAACAGGTTTCGGGGACGAAACCTATTTAAGGGGGGTGGACTTGTAACACCCGGATATTTATTATTTTGAAGCCGGCGAAGAAAGAAAAAGAAATAAAGTTCAAAGTCGAGGGACCAAACTCGCCAACGAAGAAAAGTCGGGAAATGAGGTGATATTAGTGGAGAGAGGGCAGCCAACTCTCCCCATTTCCCCCAAATTTCAGCCATCTTAGAGAAGAGAAGAGAGAAAGGAGAAGAAAAAGAGAAAAAGGGGTGTTTCGGGTGATTCGGGTGTCCAAACTCGTCGAGTAGCAAGCCAAATCGAAGCCCTTGTCGTTGTGCTCGATTGAGTGAGTTCTAGGACCCCACTTTTACTTGTTTTCAACTGATTTTGGGGCTGAAAAATGTTGAAAACCCGTTTTTGTATGTGTGTGTTTGACCAATTTGGGTGTGATGTGTATGATGCGTTTCGTGTATGTTTCCGGGCTTGTGTGTGCTTGTATGGTGTTATGGTATGCATTCCTAAGGTCCAGGAGGATTAATTTAGGCTTAGAATGGGTTTGGATGAGCTTGGAGGCCGAAAATGGCAGATTGGGTTCGGGATGAACTCCATTCTGCATCAGCTAGGGCTAGGCGACTGAATGGAGGCCATACGGCCGAATGAGAGGCGATTGAGGGTCATTCGCACGATTAGGATTCATTCGCACGATTGTGGGTTCAATCGCACGACTAAGGCTTCAGTCGCACGACTGGGAGTCCAGTCGCATGGGGGATCGCACGACTGAGGGTTCAGTCGCATAGATGCTTAGTCACATGAGTCCATTCGCATGAGGTCAGTCGCATAGGTGCCCATTCGCAGTAGTCCAATTCGCACAAGATCCATACGCACGATTGGATGTTCATTCGCATAGATGTTCATCCGCATGAGTCCAGTCGCATGATGTTCTGTCACATGGAGGCCATGCGACTGAAGGGTGTCCATACGCCCGAATAGGGCCGTTGCACTCGAAGGAATGTGTAGTTTGACTTCTGGCCTTCGGGGGAAGGTGCAGATGTATGTTCTGACGTAAAGTAACCCGTAAGAGCATGTAAGAGGACGGTTATGGCCTTAGAGAGCATGTAGGGCATGATGATGATGTTGCATGTTTATGCATATTATGAATGTATGATGTTGCCCTGTATGATGATGATGAATGTGTATGATACGTTCCTAATTATGATGTATGTTTATCTTTCTTGTGGCTTTACATGTCATGTTAATGAATGAATGAAGTATTATGTAATGTAAAGCGAAAGATAAGGAAAGAGGAACATGAAGTAAGAATGCATGCATTAATGAATGATGAATGAACGAAAGAAAGGCTTGCAAGCATATATATGGGGTGAGCGACTTTGGGTTGCAAAAGACTCGGATGAAGTGCGATCATTGAGATTGCCTATGGGGTGAGCAACCTTGTCGTTGCAAAAGACTCGAGTAACGTGCTATCGTGATGTTGCCTTGGGGTGAGCAACCTTGTTGTTGCAAAAGACTCGGATAGCTCGCTATCATTAATATGGGCAATGAGGTGAGCAACCCTAGGGGTGCAAAAGACTCGGATAGCGTGCAATCATTGAGATTACTATTGAGGTGAGCGACTATGTTGTCGAAAAGACTCGGAAGAATGAATGAATGGAAGGAACGAAAGATAATGAATGAGATGAAAGATAATAATGACATTATCTGTGTATACGTATGTTGACTGATCGCGTGTTAAAAGGGATAGTTTTTGATGAAAGTAAAGTATGTTTATTTTATAAAACTAGAACTCACTCAGCAACGCTGACTTTTTATACGTTTTGCAGTTGGCAGGTAAATGATTGCTGAGGATGGCACGACAATGCTACTCGGTGCTTTTGAGATGGCATCCATTTATAAAGCTTTTGTGATGTAATGCAAACATGTATTTTGTAACCGGATAATGATGTATTATTGGCAAAAGTGTTTATAATGAAACGAGATGTCATTTTTGAATGTTTCCGTTGCAATGTTTTCTTAATGCAAATGTAATTATATGTTTTATGTGCGATGAATGACCAACTGTAGGCTTCCCGGGAACGGGGCCTTACAAATTAAGACACCTAATATAACTTTTTAAGCAATAGATACAAGTGTTCAATGCAATTATTCTTGTTTTACCCCTTATTAATAAACTTTTTGTAATTAATACATTGACTAATAAATTATTTAATATTGTAAATTATTTAATTCACTATATTAAATATTATATAATTTTTAATATTTTAAATTAACATATAAATTTATAAATAAGTATAATTTTTTTTGAATACTTAACTAAATACTTTTATAATAATAATAATAATAATAATAATAATAATAATAATAATAATAATAATAATAAAAAAAAATAATAATAACATTAATAATAATAATGATAATAATAATAATAGTAATAATAATAGTAATAATAATATAATTTTATAAATAAGTATTATTCAATTTGAATACTTAACTATATAATTACAAATGCTTTTATAATAATGACGATGATAATAATTTATATGTATATCATCTATTATTTATTATTATCTATAAAACATCTTTTTATGACAATATTGTAATTTTAAAATAATTTTAAAATAACATAAACAAGATTGTAAGCTTTAATATTTAATTGTATAAGAAATCTTATTATTATACTATCATTCTTCTTTAAAAAATGTATCATAGGTTTTTTGTATTAATATATATATATATATATATATATATATATATATATATATATATATATATATATATATATATATATATATATCATAACAAATCTTTTTATTGTTGTATCAAAGCAATTCAACTTATATTATGTCGAATGTGAAGTTTTTTGAAAATATTCGTTAAACATTAATAATGTTCAATACTTATGTTTATTTAAAAGTTGAGTCATTCAACTATTTTTGTTAATGCTAATTAGTTTTGTAGCAATATGTTACCTCTAACATATGATAAAAATAATAAGCCGTAAAAAAGATTTTAAATCATGAAACAAAAAAAATGATAAATTAAGTGAAACATAACAAGTATAGACTTGTAAATTGTTTATTACATCGCAACGCGCGGGTTACCCATTAGTAATGTTGCATGTTTAAAGTGTTCTTATTTTTGCATAGGTGAAAACGTTAGTGGAACCGTGGACCACTTGAATTAGATTTCAAATTTGTTGTTATTTTTCTCTTATAAAATCGCATAAACTCAGTAACTCAATAATTTATTATTTCGCATTCATATTTCATTTATTCATATCTTTAAAATCGTAAATATACGTACCAAAACATAAGCTATTTCCTACACACATATATAGTTGGTTCCCTTAAAAAACTATTTGTAAGAGCAACAAGGACCATCAATTTTATAATCTAGGGGTTGAAGTTGAAGCGGATGAAAACAAAAAGTTATTTCTAGAAACACCCAATTGTAAATATTTTCTAACTTCTTTCACTTTTCTAAACGTCACTACAAGAAATGTGACCATTTGTGGCGACACTATTAGCGTCGACAACACTATTAGCGGCGACACTAATAGCAGCAACATGTCGTCGCTAATAGCTAGCGATCCGTTCCAGCCTGCTTGACTTAATTTTGGTCGTTGATTAGTCCCCAGATCTCACGGTTGGGGTTATATCGTACAACACCAATAGCGACGACACCATTAGCGAAGACATGTCGCCGCTATTGGTGTCGTATTTACCCGGGACCTTTTCCCTCACCCCAATCATTCGCGCCCAATCCACTCCACTCATCCCCCATCCCCGACGACTCCGGCGACTCCACCGGCCACCTTACCATCCCCGACCACCGCCGCACCACCATCCCCACCGCCGCACCTTCCTCCACCAACCTCCCCACTGCGCGCCTCCATACTGCCGCACCACCATCCCCACCGCCGCAACAGCCTCCACCACCCTCCCCACCGCCGCACCTCCATCCTCCACCGCCCCCCACCGTCGTAGAAGCCACCGTCACCGCCACCTCTAACCGTTGGTAATTTTTCTTTATTTTCTTTTGTTAATTTTCCAAACACTAACTTAGTTGCTTGTATCCCCAAAATAGGCTCCCACCACTCCACCATAGTCGACTCTCGTCTGCCGGAAGTCACCGCCACCACCACCTCTAGTTGCTTGAGTTAAAGGTAAGCTTTTTTAATGCTTTTTTTGTTGTTCAAACACCAACTTGTTAAAGATTAAATAGATGTATTTATGTATTTTGTAAGTTTGAACTAAATGTATTTGTGAGGTAACATATAAGATATGCTAGAGTTTATGCTTATTTGATGAATGTATTTACGTATTTTGTAGGTTAGAATTAAATGGAATTGAGTATTTATAGAATTTAGTTTGGTAAATGGCATTATCATAGATTTATGTATTTTTGTAGGTTTGAACTAAATGTATTTATGAGTTAACATAGAAGATATGCTAAAGTTTATGCTTAGTTGATGAATGTATTTATGTATTTTGTAGGTTAAAATAAAATGGAATTGAGTATTTATGGAATTTAGTTTGGTCAAAGGCATTATCATAGGTTTATGTATTTATGTATTTTGTACGTTTGAACTAAATGTATTTGTGATGTAACATATAACCTGATTTGTATTATATACATTTATAAAATTGTTTATTTTATTGTTGTTATTTATATGATCCAAATAATACATCATTATCATAGGTTTAAACTCTATTTAAAAGAAACAAAAATAGTATGCTATAATGAACAAGAATAAGAAATTACTAAGAAACCAAAAGGAACGTGACATTACTAGAAACAATTGTAATAATGTTTCAATTTGTTCAAACAATGTCACATTTCATTTGATTTTTATAGCAATTCCTTATTGTTGTGCATGATTAGCTTTTAGGTTTCGCAACTTTATTCTAATTACCACGAGCTTAGAAATACCTGCCCTAAATTGATTTGCTAATCAATATCGGGTTGTCCCCGTTTTGGGACTGTTTTTTGAATATTATATCTCATTTAGGATATGAATGTGTAATACTTGATTGTTTGTGTAAGAAAGATTGGGTTGTCATTTTCTCTTTGCTTCTCGAGTATATATTTCTATATTCTTGGGAACTAAGAGGAAATGCTGCCGAATTTTTTTTAAACAAACAATTATGTAATACACGTTCATATATGAGATAAGGTATTCAAAAAGTGGGTATAGCAGCCTAACCTTATAAATTCTCAATCCGTTGTCCTACTTTTTGTTAATATTTCGTGGATAATTTTCATCCACTTAATTCCTAATATATATTGCAGTTTCATAATCATGCCTGTCGATAAGAGTTGGCTTCTTAATCCGAACCGTAGATCACCTGAGTATCAATAAGGACTCAACTCTTTTATAGATATGTGCGAAAAACTTACCGAAAGTTATGGCCAGATTCGTTGTCCATGTATGAAATGTGAGAATACCGTATTATTAGGGTGGGTTAAAATGAAATATCATTTAGAAATATGAGGCATGTGCGGGTCGTACAAGGATTGGATCTATCATGGTGAAGTTTAATTCCCGAAATTGTAGTTGTAGATGACGTTGCCCCAAAAACGAAATGGCTGACGTCATCAAAGACGTTATGGAGGAGAGTAGCGGTATCCATGATGATTTTGAAAACTTGTTAGAGGAAGTTCAATCAGAATTATATCCGGGTTGTGCTAAGTTTTCTTCCCTTGATTTTTTAGCAAAGCTTATGCATACCAAGGTAAAGAATAAATGGACTAATAACTAATTTGATGAGCTTCTTGAGTTGTTACAATCTTCACATCCTGAGGGTAATAAAATCCCCTCTTCTCGTTATGTAGCAAAAAAGACATTAAAAAAATTGGTTTAGGATATGAGTCGATACATGTGTGCAAATATGACTGTGCTCTTTTTTGGGGAGAAAATCTTTTGTTAGAAAAATGTCTCGTTTGTAATAAGAGTAGGTGGGTCGATACATATACAAAGGGCAAGAAGTTACCTCACAATGTGTTACGATGGTTTTCTTTAACCCCGAGACTACGACGATTGTATTCTTCAAGACACACAACAAAAAATATGATTTGGCATAGTACCGAACGATCAGAAGAAGGTACGATGCGTCATCCTGTTGATGGTACCTCATGGAAAGATTTTGACATAAGGTACCTGACCTTCTCGAGGGAACCACGAAATCTTCGCCTAAGGCTTGCAGCCGACGGTTTTAATCCATTTGGTAACATGAGTTCGGCTCATAGCACGTGCCAGGTTGTACTCACCACATATAATCTGCCTCCATGGCTATGCATGAAAGATCCTCATTTACGTTGTCATTGTTGATTTATGGTCCTAAATCACCCGAGAAGGACATGGATGTGTTTCTTAGGCCGTTGGCGGATAAGCTTAAGCAGTTATGGGTGTTAGGCGTACGTACTAAAGACGCGATGACAAACACGTTCTTTACAATGAAAGCGGCGTTGTTATGGACTATAAACGACTTTCCAGCTCGTAGTGGTTTATCAGGTTGGAGCGGGCAGGGTTACGAAGCATGCTCGACTTGTAACGAAGACACTCCTTCTATGCATGTTACAAATAAAGTTGTATATGTTGGTCATTGGTGATTCTTAGATTCTAACCATGAGTGGAGAAAAAGTTTAGAATTTAACGGAACCCGAGATCAGAGCCCCTCCGAAACAATTTAATGATACTGACATAGAAGCTCAACTTAGTCGTCTACGCCATCATTTGCCGAGTAAGCATCCCGATTTTGGAGGTGTAAAATCAAAGCGGGAGGAGTTTGAGTTGAACTGGTCCAAATGAAGCATATTTTTTGAACTTGAGTATTGGTCTTCTCTGCAGCTAAAACACAACCTAGATGTGATGCATATTGAGAAAAATCTGTGTGATAGTTTGTTGGGTACTCTTCTAATGAATGAAAAGAGCAAAGATACGCCAAATGCACGCGTTGACTTGAAGAATCTAAATATTCAGAGTAGGAAGTGGTTGGAAAAAAATGGCAAATGGTATAGTCCACACCCAAAATACTCATTGAAGATCAGTGATCAAAAGTTATTTTGTGAGTTTATAAAAAATGTTAAATTGCCTGATGGGTTCGGATCTAATATCAGAGTGATAGATAACAATACTAACATTACTGGGTTGAAATCTCATGACTGTCAATCATGCAATGTTTAATACCGATTGGGGTTAGATGCTTTTTAACCAAATATACTTGTACACCAATAGTTGATCTTTGTACGTTATTTAAGCAACTTTGCTCCAGAACACTATTGGTCGAGGATATGAAGAAAGCTAAGGATACCATTCTTATAATATTGTGCAAGTTAGAGGTGATTGGGGTTAGATGATTATTTAATTATGTTATGCAAATGGGTATTCAACAGTTCTATTTCATTGCAAATGGTTTGATACTCAAAGGGGTGTTTCATATGACAATAATATCATTAGTATCAACACAGAACGTGAATGGGACAAAGATGATAAACTCATATTTGCCTCCCAAGCTAAACAAGTGTTCTACATCCAAGAACCTTCTCGAAGAAATCAAAACAATAATAATCGGTGGGTCGTCGATAATGTTAATCATCGAAAAATTTTGGATCGCCCTACATCCAATGATGGTCTCGTGGAGAACATTCAAAATGTTGACAACGACTTGACAGAAGATCTTGACGTAGTTCACAACCACTTTTCCTCTAATAGTGTACTTTTCATTGACTTGACGCAATACTTTCATAACATGCCTACTTATGTCACCGAAGGCGAGTCTGCAAGTGAAGTTAATCCGCCAACTGTTACCACTGATGAGGTGTTTGAGGACAAGGCTGATTATGATGAGGATGATTCTGATTATGACACCAAAGGGTCTGACGAAGATACTAAAGTATATAAGGGTGACTCTGATTGACTCTAATTAGGTTTATGTTTGTTAGGATTTGTGTACGTATTTATTTATATAAAACTTTGTTTGTATTTCATGTTGTAGTAGAAAAGTTTTTTCTAATTTTAACATTATGTTCTAAATATTATATTTCAAGAGATGATATCATTGTGGATTGTTTTCCGCATACCTTATGGCTGATGTCATGAGCCATAGAGGTGATGGTGCGGGGGATCACCACTTCCTCCATTTAGCGGTCCTGGAAGTCACACATTGGATGGTAGTTGTTATTATAATTTATTTATTTACAATGTTTATTCAATTATTAAATATATAATGCAATTAGTGAATTTTTATTATAATTACAAGTACGCCTTCTCGAAAAACAAGAGGCAAGGCGAAAAACAAAAAATTACAGCAGGAGATAGCTAAAAAGAGGGGACCTTTATCTCTCTCCTTTGATAGAGCTGTCACGTATACCCACGTTGGTGAACTTAATGATATGTTTGTTCGCGAGGTGGGAATATACATGGAAGCTAATTTTCCTTTTAATGTTCTTTCGTATGAAAATTTTTCAGATGCTCAGAAAATTGCTTTGGAAGAGCATATGGCGGTAAAATTTTTATAAGTTATATGTTTGTTATTCATTTTTACACAACTAACTTTTTTTGTTTAACTTAATGTAGCGACGCTTTGACTTTGATGAGATTTTGCGAGATCGTGAGCACTCAGATAGAGGGTGGAATCCGTTCGGTGTTTCTCAAACGATTTAGAGATCGAGAAAATGTGGCAAAAAGACACTTTGATCGTGTTGGAGGCTACGGTAATGTAGAATAGTCAAGGGTCAACCCTTCAACGGGTATGAATCATGAAAACTGGAGGAAAACCGTTGATTATTTTATGATTGACGCATATAGAAATGCGTCAAATTCAAACAAAACAAATTGTCAACAACAAATATATACAAACCATGGTTTGAGTGCTTCATACAGTAGTTATTGTTATAAGACGGTAATGGTTTAAATTTATACATTATGTATTACATATAAATATATATTAATATATAATATACTTTTTAAAATCAGAATAAAAGAAAACTTGAGATGTTTCATGATGCTCATACAGGTAAAGATGGGACATTTGACAGCGAGGTAGCAGAACAACAATATATAAGTATTTCTAGAAAGTATAGTTTTCAAACATATATAAATATGCATGTATAAATATGTTAATATATTTTTGTTAATTAATACAGAATCAATTAAAGGAAATGTTTGATGAGCTAAGCCAAACCCAAAATGAAGAAAATGGTTCATCAATGCTGAATAAAGTTGATATTTTTGATTCGGTGTTGGGACAACTATAAGGCCCCGTTCCCGGAACACTCACAGTTGGATGATCATCGCACATAAAACATAAAATATACATTTAAACTTATTAAAACATCGCAGCGGAATAACTTAAAACCATTATATATATTAATGACTGCTTTTGCAAAACAATACAACATAGTTAACAATTACATAATGTCATCGTTTGCATTACATCCAAGTAGTTGCCCAAGCCATCCTCAGCAACATTCACCTGCCAACTGGAAAATACATAAATGTCAGCGTTGCTGAGTGAGTTCTAGTTTTAAAAATAAAATACTTTATTTTCGTTTAAAACCGTTCATTACTTTCGTTCACGATCATACATCATACGTACAAATAGATAATATCATTATTATCTTCCATTATCATTCATTATCTTCCATTATCATTCATTATCTTCCATTAGATGTACATCATCATTTCATTCGTTAACTTTCGGTTGATGCATGTATGTCCCTAGATCATGATTTGTAATGTAATAGATCTTGTTTGTCTGACTATGATATAATATGAATTGATTAATGAAATGATATGGATTGTTTGTGATTTGTAATGTCTAACATTTTATTAATGAGTAGTTATTGAGTTGAATAATTGGGTTTATGATTGTTTGAATGGTTACACATCAAGTTATATTAATTAAAACATTCAAACTTAACTTAATGAAGTTCTCATGCGAATGGCCCATGCGAATGGACCATGCGCATGAATAACTTCATACGATTGACTCAGTCGCACGACTGAACCAGTAGACTGGATCAGTCGTATGATTGACACATAAGATTGGCTCAGTCGCACGACTGAACACTCAGTCGTGCGGATGGATCAACCACATGGTTCAATCGCACGACTGAACCATACTGATGGTCCAGTCGCACGATTGAACAATACTAACCTATAAATAGACCCAATTCGTGGAAAAACGTAAGCATTCATACCATTACGACTCCAGACGTACCCTAGCCGTCCAGAAGCCTCCCAAATCGTTCTCCAAGTTCACAGAACACATTAGATCGATTCCTAATCGACTTCTAACGTTAGATTCAATTCTTGATTGATTCTTCGTGTGTTCTCACTGATTGGATCGCCAATCAAATAGAATTCCGCACTATTTGATCTGGTTTACACGTTAATCACTAGGTATTTCGTTCAAATACCAGGTCCTAACAAGTGGACTAGTTGCCGGGAAGATTGGAAACTGTCATCTGGCAGACGAGGACTACGAGCAGGTGGATGAAATGGAGCTTGAGAGGATGGACATAATGTGGGCCTTAGCTAGTGCTGTCCGGAGGGCGAAGAAGTTTGTTAAAAAAACTGGACAGAACTTGGTAGCTACTAAGGATACCACATTTGGCTTTGACAAGAGCAAAGTGACCTCCTTCAACTGTGGAGAGAAGGGGCACTTCAAGAGAGAATGTGTCAAGCCAAAGAAGACAGGTAACAGGAACCCATTCTCGTCTTTTACTCGCCAAGACAAGCAAGCTTCAAGTTCTACTTCATCAAGCAAGGATCCAAAAGCCTTGACTGCTCATGATGATGAAGGACAGGATTGGAGCTTTAGGTTTGTCTCACCAGGGGAATCAAACATTGCAAGTGTAGAAGATATTGATGATGATTCTGTGAGTGAAGGTGATCTAGCAGTTGAGATAGCGATGTCACATATTGAAGAAGCAACTGCAGCTGAGGTCAGTTACAAGCCTAAAGAGGAGACTTCCACGTCAGAGACAGAAAAGACAGAATCACCAGAACAAGAGACATCTGATGCTGCGTTGATGGCTAACTCTTATGAACCAACTTAGGTAAGTACTACTGACCAAATGTTTGATAATCATGCTTGTTCTGCTTGTGATACTTTTAGGAATAGCATAGATGAAAAATTTGCTAGGTTATTAGATCATAATGATAACTTAGTAAAAGACTTGCAACTGTGCACTGAGGCTAATAGAGTATTAAAACAAAATGAGCATAGTTATAAAGAAAAGATAGACCTATTGACTAAACAGCTTAGGAAACCAAAGTAGTTGCTTTTAACCAAGCAAATGACATTAGGTACTATCTAAACTCCCTAGAAGACACTAAGAAGAAAAAGGCAGTTCTAGAAGTAGAAGTAAACTCATTAAAACAGAAATGCATAGTTGGACTAGTTCTTCACACATAGTTCAACACTTAGTGAGAGAAAGGAATAACGGGGAAGGATTGGGTTACAAAGTGGTTCCACCACCACCTGAGACCTTGATGAACACTAAGACTAGACCAGTAAACAATAACCCCATCAAGGATCACGTGGTGTCTACTCCTCTTGTTAGTGATCCAGATACCTCATGTTCATCTATTGAATCTGGACACAAACAAAAGGAAGCCACTTCAAAGGCAAAGGGTAAATTGCCTTGTGTTAATCTGGAAAAGGAATTTGAAAAAGTTAACTTAAAGTCAGGGTCAAACAGAGTCAAATCAGAACCTAAAAAGACTTCTAATATTAATTTTTCACATGCTTCAAGTCAAAAACCAGTTAACCAAAAAGAGAAAGATGTTAAACAGGTTAAAACAGTTAACTTTGTTAAACTAGAGAAAACATCAAAAGAACCAGAGTCAAAACCTAAAGTGATTGATGTTACTAGAGTGTCACACACTTCTCCACAGAGAAAGTTTAATCATAAAGTTGATAGCAGGTCGTGCTACAACTGTGGAGAATGTGGACACATTGCTTCTTATTGTCCTTTCTATCGGACACCTAGGAAGAAGATTGAACTTCAGGACTCTAAGCCTAGGACTTCTAAGAGGAGCTCTCTGACTCCACCTAGAAGAACTAGTGAACCTAAAGTTCAACCTGTAAGCCAGTCGACTGTTTATCATAAACAGGCATTGCACAAATCTGGCTTATGGAAGGAGAAGTCATCCTGCGTGTCTGATACTGATGACAAGAAGGAACCTGAGCTACCCTCACCCTCTAAGGGTCAATGGGTGGAGTTTATGATGTGTGATGCCTCTGGGAAACCCAAGCCAGTA
This sequence comes from Flaveria ramosissima, assembly GCA_025215565.1. Classification (NCBI taxonomy): domain Eukaryota; kingdom Viridiplantae; phylum Streptophyta; class Magnoliopsida; order Asterales; family Asteraceae; genus Flaveria; species Flaveria ramosissima. The sequence goes on along the minus strand of CM046037.1, from coordinate 30,872,942 downwards.
AAGGCTTGGGTTCCTAACCTAAACTAATTCTTTACTTTGTATGTGCAAGGTGTTCGATACAGTGCTGAGACTAACACGTGGATTGTAGACAGCGGAGCATCCAGGCACAGGACAGGAAATAGGGCCCTTTTATCAAACGTCAAGCAAATAAAAGGAAGGCATGTTTCCTTTGCTGGAAACAAGGGAGGCTATATCACAGCTCAGGGAGAAGTGGGAAATCAGAAAGTTAAGTTAGATAAGATGAACTATGTTCAACAACTTCAAAATAACTTACTTTCTGTTTCCTAAATCTGTGATAAAGGATTTAAGGTCATCTTCGACAACAAGAAGTGTTACGTGCTGAAGAAAGACTACGTGATCCTAGAGGATCAAGTTCTGATGACTGCTTCAAGATATAAAGACCTTTATGTCTTGGATCTGTCAACAGCTGCTACAACGGATCATGAGGTTCAGTGCTTTCTATCTAAAGCTACTGAGAAGGATTCCATCTCCTGGCATAAGAGAATGGGACACATTAGTCAAAGGAAGATGAATCATTTGATTCAGAAGGATTTGGTAAGAGGAGTTAATGTCAAGAACTTTTAGCTTCCTGACTTTTGTGTAGCTTGCAAGAAAGGCAAACAGACGAAGAAGTCTCATAAGGAAAAGAAAGTTCATTCAATAGAACTTCCTCTTGAACTTCTTCACATGGATCTGTTTGGTCCAATCAGTACAAAAAGCATTGCAGGCGATTTGTACTGTTTTGTGGTCACTGATGACTACTCAAGGTTCACTTGGGTAATGTTTCTGAAATCCAAATCAGAAACATTTGAGTCATTCAAGGAGTTAGTAACCACACTGGAATCTCTCTACAAGCTGAAGGTTAGACAAGTACGCTAAGACAATGGGACAGAATTCAAGAACCAGTGGATGGAGGCATACTGCAAGGAAAAGGGAATTGTGCATCAATTCACTTCTGCCTACACGCCTCAGATGAATGGCGTTGCTGAGAGAAAGAACAGAAGCTTGATAGAGACAGCACGGACTATGCTGGCAGACTCGAAACTGCCTATCCAATTCTGGAATGAGGCAGTGGCGAATGCATGTTATACACTGAATCGAGTCCTGATAGTCAAGCGCCACGGAAAGACATGTTACGAGCTACTCCAAAGACCCAAACCGAATTTGGAGTATCTTGAACCTTTTGGCGCGCCGTGCACAATTCTGAAGAAGACACAAGAAGGAAAATTCAGCGAGAAGGCGGATGAAGGAATCTTTCTAGGATACAACACACCGAACAAGCGAGTTTACAACAACTCAACGGGTCTTGTAGAAGTGTGGTGTAATGTTGACGTTCAGCGATATACCACACCACCTACTGGCAAAGGACCCGCTTACTTCTTCGACTTTGATGGATTCTTCAAGTCCTTCAACATCCCTCTCTCTCCCTCGGATGATGAGTTAGCTACTAGGATGATGTATGATATTTTGAATACACCATCTAGCTCACAGGGAGAATCATCTACTCAGTCAGGGGGAGTAGTCGATGACTGTGACTCCTCCTCTAAAGATGAAGCTGAAGCAGATAACCAGAACAGTCAGGAGGAACAGGTTCCAGTTCCTGAAAGTCCACAAGCATCTACGAGTGATGCACCTTCGACTTCGGAACCTCAAACTCCATCTACCTTAGATACAGAACCAAATGTTCATAATCTTGGCTCTGAGGTAGCTGTTCCTACTACTACAAGATCACGACTAAACGTCTATTATCCCCTTGACAATGTCATTGGGGATGTCAGATCAGGAGTACAAACCCGAAATCAGCTATACTTAGCTGATTACGCCTCGGTTATGGAGAAAGGATACATTCATGATGGTGCTTATCGGTGTTTTGTCTCACAGTTTGAGCCAAAATATGTCAGTGATGCACTAAATGATGAGGCGTGGGTGAGTGCCATGCAAGAAGAACTTCTGCAGTTTAAGAAGTTAGGTGTATGGACTCTGGTTGATAGACCTAAAGGTGCTAAAGTCATTGGCACCAAATGGGTCCTGAAATGCAAGAAGGATGACCAAGGGGTCATTATCAGAAACAAAGCTCGATTGGTGGTTCAGGGTTTTCGCCAAGTCGAGGGGATTGACTACAATGAGGTGTTTGCACCCGTGGCAAGGATGGAAGCCATTCGTATCTTCCTTGCCTATGCATCGTACATGAAGATTAAAGTCTACCAATTAGATGTGAAGAGTGCATTCCTTCATGGGGAAATCAGAGAAACAGTCTATGTCAGTCAACCCGAGGATCCTTTTCATCGGGATAGAGTTTACAAGCTCGACAAGGCTTTATACGGGATTCATCAAGCTCCAAGAGCTTGGTATGAGAAACTCTCGACTCATCTTGTGAAACACGGCTTTCGCAGGGGAGTCATTGACTGCACGCTGTTTATTAAAGAAAAGGATGGCGACCTACTGCTCGTACAGATCTATGTTGATGACATAATCTTCGGTTCAAAGAACGAAGAGTTATGCAAAGAGTTTGAAGCAGTTATGAAGAAAGAGTTTGAGATGAGTGCTATGGGGGAGATGAAGTTCTTTCTCGGGTTATAGGTGGATCAGACTCCAAATGGGATCTTTCTACATCAGACCAAGTATGTAGGAGACATTCTCAGTCGCTTTGACATGGAGAATGCTTCTGCTGCTGGGACTCCACTTGCTACGAATCACGATATAGCACCTGATGAAAATGGAGATCTTGTAGATGCCACGATGTACCGAGGAATGATTGGATCCCTCATGTATCTCACTGCCTCAAGACCTGATATCATGTATGCTACATGTTTATGTTCTAGATATCAGGCTAAACCTAAGATCAACCATCTGATTGCGGTCAAGAGGATTTTTCGTTATCTGAAGGGTACACCCACACTTGGGTTGTGGTACCCTCATGATGATGACTTTGAGCTTACCGTGTATAGTGACTCGGATTACGGGGGGCTGCAAGATGAACTACAAGTCTACATCAGCAGGGTGTCAATTCTTTGGGAGAAGATTAGTTACCTGGCAGTGTAAGAAGCAGACATCGGTTGCATTGTCAACCTGTGAAGCTGAGTATGTTGCTGCTGCAAGTTGCTGTTCACAAATCATCTGGATTCAACAGCAAATGCGGGATTACGGTTTAAAGTTCTCTTCTACTCCTATTTTTGTTGATAACTCTGCTGCAATTGCAGTAACTAAAAATCCGGTCCAACATCCTAAGACCAAACATATCGGTATTAAATACCATTTCATAAGAGACTGTTTTGAAAAGAACTTAATTGATGTGGTTAAAATTAATACTGATTTTCAACGCGCTGACCTCTATACTAAAGCCTTTGATAAACCACGTTTTCAATATTTGCTAGAGGTCAACGACGTTAAAAAGAAAAGTGAGGTTATTCCTGATGATGATAATGTGTAGTCCGATGTAGTTTAGTTAAAGTTTTCCTTTTATTTTATTTTATTTTATCTGTTTATTTTCGTCTGTTTAATTTAAACTCATGTTATTTTGCTGTTTATTAAAATCCTAAAATAATTAAACCAGTAATGATTTTAGTATTTTAGGGGGAGAATATGTCAGCAAGTTAACATTAAAAAAAATAAAAATAAAAAAAAATAAAAAAAAATGAGGGAGAAGGAGTGGATAGCTGATATAAGGTAGATCGTATCTGTGATACCGATTCAAAACCTTTGGAAAATGATAGTACACAGGAACAAATCAAGAGGGACTTTAAAAATTTAAGTTTAGAAAAGATGCACAAATTCAAAGTATAAGTCTGTGTAGTCTAAGCAATATAAAAGGGAAGATGATAGAAAACTGGTAACTCCTAAGGTAACACAAAGAAAGTAGACTTAGAGGTTGCTAGACCACAAATGATATGTCGGTAGATTCAACACAATAGATGATTAGACCTGACTGGTGATCTCAAGATCAAACTAAGTTGTTCAACTGACTGTGGGCTTCCATCTTATCACTGGTTAACACAATCAACAATATTCCAATAAGGGGTAATGAGCATGTAAACGCCACAAATTTGTGCGGATGACCATAATTAGAGCAAAGCAAGAAAAAAATGAAAGACAAATGCTATAAAGCTAATGACTTATGTTGTTGGTGCATTTTGTGCAAAATAAAATAAGCTGCTCTAACAAGGAGATAGGTTGTGTGCCTCTCTGCTGTGCGATGGCACTGACCTGAGGATAAGCATAACATAGATATTCTAGAATTCATTGTTGTTTGCCGCCTCTCTGCTGTGCGATGGCACTGACCTGAGGACTGGCTTCTTTTGAAAGCTCTAAGAATAGTCTCTTCTTGTAATAATACCCGTAGACCGCTCAAAAGCTCCTCCGGAATGTTGATTACCATATAAGTGTGGGATCCACAAATGTTAGTTTGAAATAATCAAACCTAAATCAATCACCAGTCTGTGTCTATAGTCTGTGTATGGATTTAAGTGGACAAATATATTGACAATCATTGTGGCTGCAATTCTCGAAAGTTCAAATCAATGTGAAAATCTAAGAGTTCCAGTATGATTTCCTAAAGTTGCCAATGACTCTGGATGAACACCAAGAATGGAGCATCAAAAGGTTTTGATAACAAGTCCCAAATGATTTGACTTGCCTGTATGATTCCAAAATTGAATTGGTCCAGGTGTGGTCAATCCAAGTTGAAGCTGTCTATTCCGGAACCAAATCCCATAGATGTCCATCTTAGGATTTATCTCTCACAAAAAGCCAAAAACAAGTCTTGTTTTGAGTACTTAGTTTAAATTTTCTAAGTTAGTTAGTAGTTTTAGTTTGTTAGTTTGTCGGACTACATCAGGAAAATCAGTAAGGAATCAACTCACTAAAAAGGGTTATGTCTGAGATGACCACATGCGTTTTAAAAGTTTAAAATAGTCACGTCTGAGGTGACAAAGTGTTTAAAAATGTCACGTCTGAGGTGACTAAATTGTTTAAAAGGATCACGTCTGAGGTGATCATAAAGTTTTCAAGTTCAAATGATCACGTCTGAGATGATCAAAAGCTCATAACGTTAATTTCAAAAGTTAAAAGGGTTTTAAATGTAAATTGGTAAAAATGTCAGGAAATTAACTAAGTGTGACTCATTCGCACGATTGGACCATGAGAATGGACCAACCATGCGAATGGCTCCCATTTGTACGATTGGCCCAGTCGGAGGCTCAAGGGCGAACGAGTGAGTCAGTCGCACGACTGAGATCCAGTCGGACGACTGAAGAAGGGCGACTGACCCAATCGCACGACTGAGTCCCACTCGCACGACTGAAAGGTGCGTATGAGCTCAGTCGCACGATTGAATCTAGGGTCAGTATAAATAGAGGGGGAGTCGGTCGCAGAGACTCACCACCCTCAAAGTAACCCTAAATCGCACGACTTAACTCCACTCTGCCAAAATTTCATTTGATTCCTAAAACCCCCGTTTCTTGATTACTAATCATAAACATCGACGTTACAGGTAATTTGCGGTGAAGAGAAACCAAAATAGCGTTCAATTTGACTCCAGATCTGTAAAATTTGAACCGAAAACGAACCGAGACTTAAGTGGCTTAATAACCTAACTAAACGACTCCAACAGATGAAATTAAAGATGTTAGGTGTTATAAGAACGTATTGCAAGTCAAATGAACCAGATGACTATGTCTAAAACTCAAAAATGGTGAAAAAGTGAATTTGAATTGAACAGTCAGTACATCATGCGATTGGACAGGCTGATGAACTTCAGTCGCACGACTGAAGGGTGCGATTTGCCTAACCGCACGACTGAACCATGCGTATGAAGTTCAGTCGCACGACTGATGTAACCACATGAGGTTACATGCGCATGAGTCCAGTCGCACACTCAGTTGTACGCATGAGGTCATTCGCACGTCTGAATCTCAATTGCACTGTTCAGTCGCACGACTGATCTCAGTCGCACAACCTCAATCTCATGACAGAAACATTTTCTTCAAGTTTAAGTGTTTCATGATGTTCTTAGCCAAAGGTACTAATGTTTATTTTGATTTGTGTTACAGATGGCGAGTCGATGGACTATGAGCACGAAGCATAACATATGTGCTCATCTGGATTTGACATCCAGAAACGCTGCTGATTTCTCAGGCATCATCACATTTCTGCTGAGATCGAGGATTGCACATGCCATCTCTACTCCTTGTACTCCTTATAGATCAGTTCAGCAGGCCTTCTGGGAAGGCGCTACCGTTGATAGATCCTCTGAGCCTCACTGCATCAGGAGTACGATCTTTGGCGAGGCTATTACCATCTCAGAGGAGGATCTAAGGATCGTTCTACAGTTAGGGGATGACGCTGATTGTCCTACTCGTTTACACCCCCTCACAGTCAGAGGATGTTTTCTGAGAGCCAAGTACTCTGGGGACATCAATGCTTGGGTACTCAACAAGAGTAACCTCTGTCCCCAGTTCAAGTATCTTGCGCATGTTCTACTCAAGTGCATAGCTTCCAGGAAGGGAGGATTTGATGAGCTATCTGATCAGATACAGAACGCGTATGCTGCGTTGGTGCTAAACCACCCGTTCAGCTTCTCCAAAATGATCTTCACCTATCTGGTGGAGAACATTGAGGGGAAAGGGAAGGAGGGCTTCTGCATGTATCCGAGGTTTATGCAGATGATTATAGATCAGAAGCTTCCCTCCCTGCCGAAGGAGAAGGAGGATGCGGTAGTGCTCGAGGTCATGGATGACACTACTTTGGGAAGGATGAAGGTGTATAGGGGGAAGCAGGTGAAACCCCCTGTCAGGAGGTTGTTTGGGCATCTGGCCCGTGAAGACTACATGGTGCCAGCCAAGAGAAAGTGGTGCCACGATGATAGTGATTCCGATGTGGAGCAGATTGCTCTACCAGCTCATGACTCGGATGATGATGATAGTGGAGACGCTGGGGACGATATGCCTGCTCCACCGAGAGGCACTGTGTCTGATGTTATACCCCCAGTGTCTGCCCCAGCTGGAGACATTGCTGAGACAGCCGGATTTCATCAGGAGTTTGTTGTTGGTGCTGAGGAGGAGGAGGAGTCTGATGAGGAGCCCCTCACGCGAACTGTGGGAAGCAAGGTTGTTCCCACAGAACATGGGCTACGGGTGGTTGGTGAACACCCGAGAGACTCCAGAGAGATGGATACTGACCCGAGTTATGCACCGGGTTCAGCAGGAAGGGTTGTAGGGGGAGCATCCACCTCCACAGGGACGAGGAGGAAGAGGATGGCTCAGCCCCATGGTCTGAAGAAGAAGAAGCGTCGGTTGACCTTCGTTACTACCGTAGCCTCTGCATCCACCACCACATCCACCAAAGCTACCACAGCCACCACCATACCTACCACCACAGTACATATCCCATCCACCACCTTACCATTTACACCCACATCACCTCCACCATTTTACCGACCCATCTTCACTACAGCCACCACCACCACCACCTCACACCATGCAGGACCGTCAGCCCATACCTCACATTCTTATGGATCACCTCTACCTCCAATCAGGGTAGAGGAACAGCTGTCAGCGCTAAATGGTATGGTGATGCGCTTACTAGCTGCCGATGAGGAGAAAGCTGCACAGATACGCCAGCTTACCAACCTGACTGCTGCCCAATCTCAACAGATGGCAGAGCAGGCTCGTGTTATAGAGCAGCAGGCTCAGCTGATGGATGCACAGCGTGTAGAGATGTCCCAACTCCAGGAGCAGCATGCCCAATCAGCCAAAAGGATAGAGGAGTTGGAGACCACCAATAAGACCATCATGCTGCGGCTCAAGGGATCAAAGGATGAGCCCTTAAAGATCAAGGAAGGGGATGGAGATGATGGAGATGATGGTGATGATGATGATAAAGATGATGATGAAGATGAAGAGGATGATACTGAGGATGAGGAGGAAACAGACAGAGAGAGGACAGAGGGGAAGGAAGATGATGATGAAGCAGAAGGAGGGGATGCGGCTGCATCGGCCTCTGTTTCAGGTCAAGAGAGGAGGTCAAAGAACAGACAGGACCAGTCAGCTAGCACCTCTGCTCCTCCGAGTGATGAGACTTTGATTCAAGATAAAAGTAAAGACTAGATGTTTTATGTATTTATTTACTTTTGTGTTTGAATTCTGTATTGAAAAACAATGTATTGAATGTTTATATATTAAGTTAATGTATTTCTGTTTGATTAATTACGAATGATGTATGTGTTGAATTTTTAAATCAAACAGATCCAAATTATCAAAGAGATGAGTTTGATGTTGCTCCCCTTCAACAGGTCAAGACTCAACTAACCATGATTCTTGATCTGCAAGGGATTGTAAGAAGGTCTGTGAGTTATACCCCTGAAGAAGGGGAAATAATTCATGACCTATCTAACGAGCAACTCGCAGAGATTTTCAAGCTCAATCCGGATGAAATAGTTAAAGATGCTCCAACATGTGACTCGACTAGTGATGAAGAGCTCAACGATGTTGATGAAGTCGAGGTCGAAGATATCACCGCAGAGGAGTACCCTCAGTACACTGACCATGAGGGTAATATGGTCCCCAATCTGGGTGAGTCCCTCGTTAGTGATACTTTTGAGGTGTTGAACAAGATGGACCAGGAAACTGAGAAGGCAGAAGGAACAGCCCAAGCCTCAAATGATGATGTTGACATTCGAAAGGCTGAGTGGGCTGCATGTTTTGAAGAAGTTAGAGCCCAACGTGCTGCACCGAAGAAAGATGCCTACACCAAGCTCTACAGAGTCAAGAAATACCACAAGGTGTCAGGCAGGATTATAGCATGGGCGTATTTTGATGATCTTAATGCCTATGCAGTTAAGAGAGAACAGGGCATAAAGTACTTCAGATTCCCACATGATCTGAAGACTCTACCAGGTTTTGAGCTCAACCAGCTGGCTAAGCTAAAGCTTTTGTATGCGACCTGAGGAAGATGTCAGGCTGGTTCGAGGCTGCCCTTAAGAAGGAGTACCACACCAGATGGGTTAACTTCAGACCCCAACAGCCTACTAGGTATATCAGAAGGTCTGAGGTTGATGCAATTACTGGCAAGCCCAAGATTGTGTTGAAGTGGAGTCCTCCGCGCACAATGTCGAGAATCCCACTCAGGGAAATGCCACAGGACTTCACTCCACACTTTAAATGGTGGTACTATGATTGGAGAACAGCTGAAGCGGTCATAGTCTTAAGCAAAGAGGGACAAATGGATACGATCAGGGTATTCGACCCGATGTGGCTTACTAACTTGTCGGCTAATGATGTCTATACATTATACAAGTGGCCACTGTTCTATGACACGCAAGATATTGTACAAGCCCTCCAGTTCCAAAACGTTATACGACTCTGCTTCGCGTTTGAAATTCACGCGGGAGTCACAAAAGAGGAGAAGTACAAGAAATACAAGGAGGTTATGCAGAAGACAAGAGATTAGAGAGATCTAGGTCCAAGGGGGAGTTTGTTGATGCATGTATGTCCCTAGATCATGATTTGTAATGTAATAGATCTTGTTTGTCTGACTATGATGTAATATGAATTGATTAATAAAATGATATGGATTGTTTGTGATTTGTAATGTCTAATATTTCATTAATGAGTAGTTATTGAGTTGAATAATTGGGTTTATGATTGTTTGAATGGTTACACATCAAGTTATATTAATTAAAACATTCAAACTTAACTTAATGAAGTTCTCATGCGAATGGCCCATGCGAATGGACCATGCGCATGAATAACTTCATACGATTGACTCAGTCGCACGACTGAACCAGGAGACTGGATCAGTCGTATGATTGACACATAAGATTGGCTCAGTCGCACGACTGAACACTCAGTCGTGCGGATGGATCAACCGCATGGTTCAATCGCACGACTGAACCATACTGATGGTCCAGTCGCACGATTGAACAATACTAACCTATAAATAGACCCAATTCGTGGAAAAACGTAAGCATTCATACCATTACGACTTCAGACGTACCCTAGCCGTCCAGAAGCCTCCCAAATCGTTCTCCAAGTTCACAGAACACATTAGATCGATTCCTAATCGACTTCTAACGTTAGATTCAATTCTTGATTGATTCTTCGTGTGTTCTCACTGATTGGATCGCCAATCAAATAGGATTCCGCACTATTTGATCTGGTTTACACGCTAATCACTAGGTATTTCGTTCAAATACCAGGTCCTAACACTTTCTTACCGTACATTTCATACATTAGCCATCTTTCGTTCATTCATTCTGGTCCAATGCCATCAGCTATACCCCAAACGTAGGCACGAAGCGGGTACTGGGCCGAAGTCTATAAATAGACCCCATTCATTACGCACGTAGTCTGGCACCAGTACCAAGGAAAGCGACAAGGATCCCATATGTTTGGTCAGTCATAAAGACTAGACCCCTGTGTGTATCCTTAAGGGTTAGCTAAACCACACACAGTTGAGCTAACAACATTTTAGAGTTGTGCACCTCATTCCATTTCCTTGCAAGCCTTTACATTCATCTTTCCATTAATGCATGCATTCGTTCATTCTTTACGTTCCTCTTTTCATTACCATTACCTTTCGCTTTACGTTACATAATACTTTACATTCATTTCATAACCATACCACGTAAAGCCATGGAAATATACATAATAAGAAACATAAGGAAACATAACATAAACATATCATAAACATCACATATCATATCATTAAAACTCATAAAGTCATCTTACATCACCCCCAAGAACATCCCAAGTCAAAGCCTTACACTTCACTTTTCCCCAAATTTCAGAATTAAAACTAAGTCTTTTAGGCGCATGAGTTCTATGCAGGCGCATGAGTACTATGCGGGCGCATGACCTTAAGGCGCATGGAAACACTTAGGTGCATGGGAAATGTTTTGGCGAATGGGCACTATTTGGGCGCATGACCCAACACTTAGGCATTTTAGGCAATTTCTGGGCGTTCGGGCACTATGCAAGCGCATATCCCTGACTTAGGCGCATGGGCACCTGGGCGCATGGTCAGTTGGGCGCATGGGGAACACTTAACCAATCTAGGCATAATCCTAGGCGCATGGGAGCTATATGGGTGCATGAGTTTCAGGTGTTTTGGGAATTACTTAGACAATTCGACCATTGGGCGCATGGGCCAACATTTAGGCGCATGGGCAACCAACATTCACTAAACAACATAATTCAGTCCCCAATCCAACATTAATCATGTTCTAAGCTTAGTACTAACATTCTAAGCCACATAAACACATTCATAACATGATCATAGCAACATAATCACCCAAATCACAACCCACCCACAAACACATTCATACATACATAGGCGTATACATACCCATTTTATAAAAATGTTCATACATGCATTTCCAGTGCCAAAATCAGTTAAAATATGTAAAAAGGGGGTTCTAGAACTCACTTTATGCAACTTTTAGGTAGAACTCCTTCAAACCCGTATGCAATGAGTTTAAACACCTAAAACCCACCAAAACACACACCCGAACACATAAATACACACATGAGCATATACCCGAGGCTAGAACTAGCCAAGAACAACTTAAAAACATCAATCTTACCTTGAATTCGAATTCTTTTTATTCTTATTCAAGAAACCCGAAATCTTCTTTCTCTCTCTCTCTCTATAAAATCCGGACTTCAAAAAGGTGCAAGTAACATGGCAAGGGCGGCCATGTTGCTTTATCCACCAACTGTTATTCTTTTGTCCCTTTAACACATTTAACCCTTCAACTTGGGTCATATTAAACTTCATTCTTTCCCCTTCACTTTTATTCTTTATTGCACATCTTTTACAATTTCCGGGTGTTACAAGTCCACCCCCTTATATAGGTTTTGTCTCCAAAACCTGTGTGACATCCGGTAAATTTCCGTTACCAAACTCCGTTAGTTCCGTTAAGTCTTGCATACACGTGTCGTAAGCACACACTAGTTGTCGTTTAACGTTGGTGACCTAATAATAATTAATAATGTTAAATTAATGATAATCTAATTGACAATGTGATTATGGTATTATGTTTATGTGTTTGCATGTTTTAAATGTTAATTAGGAAATTAATCACGTAACATGGAAACGTGCCTATTTATTCGTATGTCTTGTGTTTTTATAAAGATAAAATATATAATGATTATCATTAGTTATTATCTTTATATTATTAAGTTAAAAACATTTTACAAAGGGTTTAAAGCCTAGTTTTTATAAAATACAAAATTACAAGGGTTTAAAGGGTAAATATGGGAAATTAAATTAAACAAAACAAAAACCCTAGCCCTTCACCCCAAATCGGCCGCAACCATCACTCTCAACCCCTCCCATTGCGAATTCAACCAAGAACAAGCCTCAAAGCTTCGGTTTTGATCGATTTCAAGGCATACAACACGTTGGGAATCATCAATTGCAAGTTAACACACGTTTAGAGGTTAGATTTTACATGTTTTTGTGAGATTCTTGTTAGGGCCGAACCCTAATTCGTGAATGATGGTTCATGGAGTCGAAATTGATGTTGTTTGATGATGTTAGTATGTTAGTTAGATTGAATACATGTTGTTTAACGTTGATTATGCATGAATTGTATAGTTTTAGTGGATCGATCATGAACTTTGATTTGAGGCAAACCCTAATTCAAAAATTGTTAAGATTATGGATGATTGATGATTGTTTGATGAATGTATGATGATTAGTAGGTTGTATGAATGCTACGTTACATTGATCTTGCAAGAAATTGATAAATTGAAGTTGGTGTTCATAGGTTACTAATAATAGTAACTTTATTTTCATGATATGACGAATTGATGATGGATTGATGTTTATGATGTGTTTAGGATTATGATTGAATGTTAGATTGTTGATATGAATGCTAGAAACCTTGTAATGGAGGTTGTTGTTCATATCTTGCCAAAAGTGGAAACTTTTGTTCATGATGATTAGTAGATTGTGATGATTAGGTATTGTTGATCATATCTAGATATTGTATGAGCTTGAGATGGTATAATTGTGATGAATTCATGAATACATTGAGTGTTTGATAGATGTTGGAATATACTTTCCCAAAAGGGAAACTTTATTTGCACAAAGTTTGAAAGATGATAGTTTGAACATGTTTGGGATATTAGGAGCATGTTAGTATGTTCATGGATGAATTCTTTTGTGTTGGAACATGTTAATTTAGTTGTATGAGATGTTTGGATAATCATGGGTGATGTTTGGACTTTGATGATCATGTATGATATTGACGTTGGTTAGTAGCTAAGACATCATGTTTGGGACTGGAAATTGATTGTTGTGATGTATGTTGAATGCAATGAAAATGGTTAATGAATGTGAATGTGATCATCATACACGCGTGCGAATCTGAGGCCCCTACTTAGTAGGATTGGCAGGGTTTAGGGTGTGAAGTCGTGAGTGGCTTCACATGGCATGTGGTGCATGATTTGATCTTTATGTGGCATGTTAATTATGTTATAGCTAGTGGACATGTTAATGTTCTAGATTCGCATGACTTGTATGATACTTGATTGTATGATGATCTAAGTGATACACCTGGATAATGTAGCATACATATGAACCATTTGAATGCTAAACATGTATGATATATGTGTATGATTGCTTGAATGGTTTACAACACATAAAATCACCAACGGGTCAAACGGGTCAACTGAGTCAAATGTATTTATTTTCTGAAACCTTGAGTCTTTGGTTGTAGTGTACTTAGGGTTTCACATGTTCTCTGTTGCACGTACTTATATATTTATATGATCTAGGTAACCTCTGAAGGTTGTCTGTCCATTCTGTCTGTCAAGGAAAACTCTAAGTATCTATACGCATATCAGGTGAGTTCATGCCCCACTCTTTACTTAATCTCTTTTGGGGGAGATAGCATACTGGTAAACTAAAAACGCTTTATATATATATTTCAGTTGTGCATAATATTAATATAGTACTGTTTATCATGGAAAAGTCCTCACACTTTCGAATTGCTAATATTGAATAGCGGGGAAACTTGGGTAGGACTACTGGTTCTGACGAGCCCCACCTGTGTGACTCGAGGTCAACCGGGTGCAATTTGTCCTATTGAACATTGTGACAACCTGTTGAGTCGTGACAGGAGGCAACAACGTAACGCAGTCAGCTTCAATTGCGAAATCACTATGAATTAATATTTATTGTTAATGGACTAGCTATATGTTACAATGCACTACTTGTATATCTCTATTATTAAACTGTTTATGTTTGAATATCAACTCTTGAACTCACCGACCATTGTGTTGACATTTTAGTATGCTATTCTCAGGTCATTAACTTGCTTGCCTTAGGAGCACCACACGGATTCACCTTGCATTCTAGGATTTGGTCTTCAAGACATTGTTACTGTTTTTAATGGTTAATGTTTACTCATTTGGTTTGGCGCATGTTTTGCCATAGTATGCATTTATATTCTTTGGGTTGTTTTACAAAACGCTTCCGCACAGTTTTCAAGTTTAAACTTAGGTTGATTTTATTTTAATTGTGGCATATAGAGTCGTTCTAAGTAACTATTGACTGTGATCCTGGTTTGTTCACACGCCTAGCGGTAAAACTCCGCACGTGGATTTTGAGGGTGTGACAGATTGGTATCAGAGCCATTGGTTATAGGGAACTAGGTTGCATACACACTAGACTATAACCGCACACAGTTAGTTAGTTACCTGTGCTTTATTTTCATCTACTGTATACTCATTGGCATACACGTCACACTATCTGCAGCATGGCATCGTCATCGAGAGCTCCGTGTAAGTGACCAGCATCACCTGCACGATCTAAGTCTCCACCTCCCGCACCTGTACCTGATGATGGACTTGTCTGGCCTCGTCTAGCTTATCCTCGAGGGGAGTTTGATTGGAATCAACCTTTTGCGTTGATAAAGCGTGACCCCCCACGAGACTGGAGTTTTTACCCTAAGTTTGTCAATCACATAAAGTATAGGGAACGCGTACCTGACCCGAGACCCAGAACTAGAAGTAACTCTGATCAACCAATGCCTTCACTTCCACGGACGGTGCAGTCCAATGAGCAACTGATTGCTGCATTGGTGGCAGCACTGGATACTGAGCAGCAGCGAGTCAGGCGACTCACGAGTGATGTTTGTACACTGCAGCACGAGGTGTACAAACTACGACATAAGGTGGATGAACTCGAGGAGCACCATGGGAAGACCCTAAATGGGTGTTTCCACATGGAAGATGGGATCATAGCACTTAGAGGACGCGTGGCTGCTCGTGAACAGAGGGATGCAGTGGCTGATAATAGGATTGCTACCTTGGAAGCCCAGCTGGCAGCGCTTCAAATTGCTATAGCTCCTGCTCCTGCAGTAGACCCTGAGGATGAGGATCCCGAGGAGGAAAGTGATGGGTCAGATATTGTCAATTGATTTTCTTTATATGACTTAGACTACGTAGCGTTTTTTTTAACCTATATGGGAAGGGTTATTTCCCACCCGAACGACAAACTTAAATTTTGACATTGATGAATACATTGTGACCCATTTACAATTTATTTACTTTGGTTATTATTTTTGTTATGAATGTGTTTGATGTTACTCATTTTTGTATTTGTGAATGTAAAGTGAAAAATGGACGCCCGTGGACTTGGACATGGACGTGGACGTGGACGTGGGCGCGGACGTGGATGTGGCGCCGGAGACCATGGCGGTGGTGCTGTGAACATGACCCCTGCTGAGATAGCTGCCCTGATTCTGGCAGCGGTGGCTGCTGCCCAGGCGGGACAACCAGCAGGTAAACAATGATTGAAAATTAAACCAAATATCCTGCGTAACCGTATAGGCTGTCTGACCAATATTTGTTGTGTTAAAGCAGGACCACCGGCATGTACTTATAAGTCCTTTATGGACTGTAAGGCACATACCTACAGCGGTACTGAAGGTACTGTAGGACTAGTACGGTGGTTTGAGAAGACGGAGTCCGTATTCTCCAAATGCAACTGCCCACCTGCTGATCAGGTGAAATATGCCACCGGGACCATGGAAGGTGCCGCCTTATCCTGGTGGAATGCGGAAGTCCAGATGCTAGGGCAAGCGATGGCTAATGGATTGCAATGGGCTGAATTCAAAGCAATGATGACTGAGGAGTACTATCCTCGCAATGAAGTGCAGAAGTTAGAGATAGAGTTCTGGCAACTGAAGATGCATGGCTCGAAAATCGAGGCCTACACCACCAGAACTCATGAACTAGCAACACTATGCCCGGGAATGGTGAATGAAATGCATAAAAGGGTTGAGCATTACATACGGGGATTAGTACCCGAAATTCAAAGTATGGTAACTGCTTCCAACCCAACCACAATTCAGCAAGCCATCCAGTTAGCTCATAAGCTAACTAACCAAGCCGTGGAGCAAGGACGTCTACCCAAGCGGGGCGCTGTGGCAAGCATGCCCGATAACAAGAGAAAGTGGGATAGTGCCAACAACACCAAAGCATCATCATCTTCTAGCGGTCAACCCCAACCTCAACAGCAACAACAGCCAGTCCAGCAACAACGGAGGTTCGACAATAATCGTAACTTCCACCAAACGACTGCAAATAATCAAGGACCTAGTGGTTATGGTGGTAGACATCTGAAGTGCACTCGGTGTAATTATCATCATGTGGGAAGATGTGATAACTTCAAGTGTCAGTGTTGTGGTAAGATTGGACACGCTGTAACGGATTGTCGTGGTGAGCTGGTAAGGAGGACACAACAACCTCAGGAAACTCCCAAAGGTTGTTTTGAATATGGAAAAGAAGGGCACTACAGGCGAAATTGCCCACAACTAAGGAGAAATGGTAATGGCAACAACGGAAATGGTCACAACAACAACAACAACAACGGTAATAACAACAACAGTGGAAATGGTAATGGTAATGGCGGTAACAAAGATGGAGCTAAAGGGAGAGCATTCGTCAATGGCTCAGGTGAGGCTCTAAATGATCCTACAACTGTTACTGGTAGATTCTCTGTTAATGGTTGTTTTGCTACGGTACTATTCGATACTGGAGCCGATAGGAGTTTCGTGTCCTTAAAATTCTGTAGTCTTTTAAGTAATATACCCTCCGCCTTAGAATCTAAATACACCGTAGAATTGGCCGACGGTAAACAGATCCATGTAACGCATATCCTTAAAGATTGTAAGATAGAACTTGCTGGTCATACTTTCGTTATAGATCTTATGCCTGTTACGCTGGGGAGTTTTGATGTTGTGATAGGCATGGATTGGCTCTCTAGCAAGCAAGCGGAAGTTATATGTCATGAGAAGATCATACAAATTCCTGTTGATGACAAAATTCTTACACTCCGAGGTGATAGAAGTGGTGCTGTGATAGGCATCATCTCATACATGAAAGCCCAAAAGTTACTACGAAAGGGTCGTGTGGCTATTCTAGCACTTGTAACCGATAAGCAAGCGAAAGAAAGGAGAATGGAGGATATTCCCATAGTGCGCGACTTTCCAGAGGTGTTTCCAGAGGATCTTCCTGGATTACCACCTCACCGCCAAGTGGAATTCCAAATTGAGTTGACTCCCGGCGCAGCCCCGATTGCTAAGGCACCTTATCGATTAGCACCAAACGAACTACAGGAGTTGTCATCACAACTCCAGGAGCTTTTAGAGAAGGGCTTTATTAGACCTAGTACATCACCTTCGGGAGCCCCTGTTCTGTTTGTTAAGAAGAAGGATGGCACATTTCGGATGTGTATCGACTATAGGGAGTTAAACAAAGTAACAGTCAAGAACCGATACCCTCTACCTAGTATCGATGACTTGTTTGACCAACTCCAGGGATCAAGCTATTATTCGAAGATTGACTTGAGATCCGGTTATTATCAACTCAGAGTCCGAGAAGAAGACATTTCCAAAACTGCGTTTCGTACTCGCTACGGTCATTATGAAATCTTGGTCATGCCTTTTGGGTTGACTAATGCACCTGCTGTGTTCATGGACCTCATGAACCGTGTGTGCAAACCCTATCTCGATCAGTTTGTCATTGTGTTTATTGATGATATACTGATATATTCTAGGACCAAGGAGGATCATGAAGAGCACTTGCGAATGATCTTATAGCTATTGAAAAAGAAACAGTTGTACGCCAAATTCTCTAAGTGTGACTTTTGGATACGAGAAGTGCAATTTCTAGGTCATATTGTTAATGAGAATGGGATACATGTTGATCCTACCAAAATTGAGGCGATAAAGAATTGGACTACACCCAAAACGCCGAGTGAGATAAGACAATTTCTGGGATTAGCAGGTTATTATCGACGATTCATAGAGGGATTCTCTAAGATCGCACAACCTCTCACAGCTTTGACTCACAAAGGGACGACATACAAATGGGGTGAGAGTCAAGAATCGGCTTTTCAATCGTTATAACAGAAACTCTGTACTGCCCCGATATTAGCACTGCCAGAGGGAACAGATGGCTTCGTGGTGTATTGTGATGCATCCATTCAAGGATTGGGTTGTGTCTTGATGCAACGAGAAAAGGTGATAGCCTACGCCTCGAGACAATTAAAGGTTCATGAGAAGAACTATACTACTCATGACTTAGAATTGGGTGCAGTGGTTTTTGCCTTAAAGATTTGGAGACATTACTTGTACGGTACCAAGTGCACTATCTACACGGATCATAAGAGTTTTCAACATATCTTCGAGAAAAAGGAGTTGAATATGAGGCAACGATGTTGGGTGGAACTGCTAAACGATTATGATTGCGCTATTAAGTACCATCCGGGAAAGGCGAACATGGTTGCCGATGCCTTAAGCCGGGAGGAAACAGCTAAACCCAGACAGGTGCGAGCTTTACAGCTTACTATCAGTACTCATGTTGGTCCATGTGATCGATGAACAGTACAATTGATAGGATAATTTGATCAATATCAAATACACAAACCAAATAACAAACAATTGAGAGATGAATATGATGAATCAAGACATAATTGATATTCAAATGAACAAACTCACTCAATAATAATAAGCACAATTGTATTTCAATGAAGTAACTGCTTGAGAATGATAGTTTGCAACAGAATTCCACGTTTAGGGTTTTGCAAACTTATCATGCAAAATGAAATGACAATAGTATTTATAGCAGTCATAGTTTCGCTGACAGTTTCGCTACCAGCGAAACTGTCATGACGAAACTATAGTTGCGCCCGGCAGAACACAAGTTCGCCGGGTGAACCAAAACAGCAAACTGTGAGCGAAACTATAGATTCGCTCACAGTTTCGCTGGACTGCCAAAACTGCTAATAACTAACAAAATACAAAATGAAACTAACACAAGTCCTATTACAATGTAAAGTAAACATCTATACTAAAGTGAGTCCAACCTAACATGATCTTCAATACTCCCCCTAGGTTGGACCTCACTATCTTCACTGCTCTTGGTTTGACTCCTCAGCTCCCGTTTCCTCAGCTGCTGTTGGTCTATCTTCATCCCCTCCTGCAGCAACGTCTTTTGAAGCTTCAGCCACTGATTCTCCAAGATTAGTTCCTGCATCATCAGCTTCATCCGAATGACCACTAGCTCTAGCAAACTGCCTGGTCATGTCTTGAACATCCATGGCAAAGTCATCTTGTGCTCTCACCTTTTCAGCCAAACTCTTTACCTTTGCCCGTACTCCCCTTATTTTGTTCGCCACATTCATAAACAAGCTTGCCTCCTTTCGAGTTTCCTCACCTGCCCCGGCCTTTATATGATTTTCACAGAGAATCAAGAGATCTTCATCACAGAAGCTGAATAATTCCATTGGGTCAAACACTCTAAACTCTTTTCCTTGTTTGGCTCTAATCACAGCCTCACCAGTGTTATTATCATAGAACCACTTCTCAAAGTCCTGTAAACGAGGAGGAAGAGGATCAGCCAGTCTTACTCTGTTTACAGTCTTAGGTGGTTTGACTCTCAAAACAATTCTCCCTTTCCCAGTCTCCCAGTCTTTATCTTTCTTCGATCTCTTTCGTTCAGCCTTCATAAATCCAAATGACTCAAAATTATCATTAAGACCATTTTTAATCTCCTTCTCAAGAAATACTGCCCTTTCACTTAAATGAGCATTAATCAAAGGCAAGGTAGCCAACCGTCTCAGATCCCATTTAGGCAAGGTCTTAAACGCCTTCCTCTTGAGCATGTAACTGATATTACCTCCTCTTCTTTTAATCAAAAACATCTTTAAGAAGGGATTATAACACCAACTGATTATCTTCTTGTCTGCCTCTTTTCTGCTTAAACCCTCCATATTTTGAAACAGAGGAGTAAGTTCTTCAGCCTCCTTCTCCTTTACCAACCAATCACTCTTATCCATCTCAAACACATCATTCTCATCATCTCCCTTCTTAGCCACATACACCAAAGGTCTCTCATCTACTTCATAGAATTCTGGTTCAGAATCATAATCAACCAACTGCTCATCCTCCTCTTCTTCATCAATCAACCCCTTTCCTTTATCTGATACTTCCTTATTAGTAGCTGTAACGATCACTTCTTCTCCCAAAATGTCCTTATCAAAATCAAACTGTAAGTTAACAAACCCAGCCTCAACAATCTCATCTTCCTCATTTCTCCCAGCCTCTTCTCTTGGAATCTCTTGTTCTCTTGCTTCAGTATCAGCTGCTCCAGAGGTGCCCTCTCCTACCTTGGATGAGGTACCCACATTCAAGAATGGGTACTTAGATATATCAGTCATATCATCTAACTCAGATTGAGTTAGTTGACTGGGTAGGCCAACAGCAGCTTTCATCTGTGAAATTTCTTCAAATAACCTCTTAATCAAACTATTCTGATCAACCAACATCTTTTTCATTCCTTCAATAACCTCATCTTTCTGTTGTTCCCTAATCTCCTGATTCATCAGTTTAGTCTTTATCATACTTAACTCATTTGCCAATGAAGTATTTAGACCACGAATCATATCCTCATCAAGACCAGCACTAGCTTCTTTCCCTGCTGTAAAACCCTCGTGTCTATGTTTTGTTCTTCGTTCAGGCTCAACAAAGTCAGTTCTCTTTTTAGACCTTCGTTCCTTCTCCACCCTTATCTCTTCTGCTTGTGTATCTATGTCTTCTTCAAAATCATAATCTTTCTCTTTTGCATATCTCTTTCTTTTCTTAGCTGCATCAGCTTGTTTCACCCTTGTTTCCTCAGCTCTTTTGTTTTCAGACTCATCGACCCGTCTGATATAATTCCATCGCTCTGGTGGGTACATGTTTTCCCAGAGATGGGTTATTTTACCACTGAAATCATGGCGTATAGCACAGCAGTCTGCAAATATCCGAGGGTTCATCTGAACTAATCTCTTAACTTCACCATGTTTAGGAACATCAGGAATCAAAGCATCAATAATCATCTGAATAAAACGAGGATATAACAACCATTTATCCTTTTTCACCGCCATCACATTTTCTGCCATACACGCAAAGATCAATCTAGCAATGTTTGCTTTCTCCCCTTTGCAACATATCACCATAGCTTTGGCCCAGTCAAGGTTAAGTCCATCAGATCCACCCTTACGGTGATCTAAGCACATAATAAACACGTGAGCTATATATCTCCATTCTTTAGATAAAAAGGACTTTTTAATCTCTTTCCTTGAACCAAAGACTGGTCCCTCATATCCCATTTGCCTGAAAGCTTGGAATACTTCAGATTCCGTCATATCAACTTCATCACCAGTATCATCTTCCAGTCTAAGAATCCTCGACACGTTCTCAGCAGTAATAGATATATCATGATCAAGCACTCTAGCTGTGATCCTCTGAACATCTCCTCCGGTGTTGTATTCAGCTGATCTCCAAAATCTCTAATGTGAAGATCATAGATAGTGGGTGAGTGAGAGATAGCATATGCAATGGGTGATCTTTGGAGCCATCTAATACAATCACGAAATCCGGCCGCCTTTGGCAAAGTATCATCTAATATGGCAGTGATATTATTCCTCTCGTCAAACTTGAGATTCGCCATAATAACCTGAAAAGATCAACAAATAAATTTGAATAAGAAATACTGAAAATAAGAAAATATAACAAAAACAAAAGAAACAATCAATTTCGGCAAGCGAAACAATAGTTTCGCTCACTAAGACATGATAGGTTCGCTGAATCAAAGACAGTTTCGCAAGAAAAACAAACAGTTTCGACGAGCGAAACTATAGTTTCGCTCATAGAAACTTGTTAATTTCGCAGAACAAAAAGTACTTTCGACAAGATTAGAATGATTCAAAGTAGTTTCGCAATTAGTTTCACCAAAAATTAATTTAGTTTCGCTATTACAAATTAGTTTCGCTGACTCATGAAAATATAGATGAAATTGTGTGAAATAAGGATTAGTCATTGCGAAGTTAGATAAGATATGGCGAAACTGTTAAGTTCGCTCGGACAGCATAACTTTACAGTTTCGCTGAAAGAATGTGAACTTTCGTTCAATTTCGCTGAAACTTCAGTAGTTTCGCTGAACGAACAGCGAAACCACCGAAGCGACATAATCCAAATCGCTGATGAATACGTGATGTAATCCAGATTAAAGAGTCAATCAAAGTTCGAAACTCACATACAAAGTGAATAGCACTCAAAATCAGTCCAAAACACAATCACAAATCAAAATCGCCGATTATGAAACTATAAAACCCTAAAAGTCGACACTGAACAATTTTGCGAAGTTATGAAAGAAATTTCGCAAAAATGACTTATATAGCCAACAGTTTCGCTGGCAGCGAAACTATAAATTCGTCTAGCGAATTTACAGTTTCGCCCAGTAAAACTGTAATTTCGCTAGGAGATAACTGATTAACAATTTATTAGCAAACCTAGCGAAATTGCAGTTTCGCTTTGCGAAATTGTTAGCGAAAGAATAATTTCGCACCATTTTTTTTTTTATTATTATTTATTTATTTATTTATTTTTTTTAAATTATAATACACAAAGGAAGCACATCACATAATGAGATCTAAAATAATCAGAGATCACATTCTTAAATATTTTAGAACATAATGATGATTAAAAATCATCTACCAGTCATGAGATCATACTGAATACAAGATCTGATCACAATCTGCACAGAAACACTGAAATTAGAACAAATCAATAACGATTGCTGATATAATTGTCCACTTAAACTCATGCCTTATCCTTTTTCAAACAACAGCTTATGATTCATTTAAGGTTCGATTAGATGCTTTAGAATGCTAAGACCCCACAATCTTTTGGTAAAAACCCTCACCCAACCTCAGGATTTATTGAATTATGAATCAATCTTCATGGAACAAGATTTGTGGATAAGTGTTCAAATGATTATACACAGAATATTTCATTCTGAGAGAAATTCATCGATAAGATGATTTGACATAATTATATCAAAATGGTAAGAGCTCCAGATCTATACTCACGTATAACAGAGGAGATAACCATTTGAACATGTGCTGATGAGAGCTCCTGGTCAGTACTATCGTACAGCAGAGGAGATCATCACTCCAGGTCAGTACTCACGTACAGCAGAGGAGATAAGCACAGACACAAGACATCTTGACACAAAATAAACCAGCAGAGAATGATGACATAACAAAGCAAAATGAACGAAAGATTCATTCTCAATCCAATTTTTGTCAGGACTCAGTTTTTGTGCAATCCAAAATGAATGAGTAAATCCAGGCATTCTTAAGCATAAAGTTTAATTTAATCATAAAGCTGCTGTCTACTTCATTCATCAGGCTGAGTCTATCAAGCATATCGTCAAAGAATCTGATCCATTTCTTTTTATTTTAATGTGAAACAGAATCTAGTAACAGTTACTATCATTTCTCATAGAATTACTGGTCATGTAAATAAGAAATATTTAGAGAATATACAATCATTTCTCATGATGTTAAATCCGATCTCAGAATAATGATATTACTCCCCCAAATTTTTATTTTCATTTGTCTATAAATATAAAAAATTGTAACTTGATTTTTTATTTTTTCTTTTATTATTTTTTAAGTATTATCAAAGAAATAGAAAATGAAAATTTAAAAAGATATTAACCCAAGCATAGAAATCAATTCATAAAAACGAGGTTTATCAAACGTTTTTGTGAAAAGATCAGCTTTTTGATTTTTTGTATCGATGGGAATAATATTAATGAAACCCTTCTCCTGAGCATCACGAATCGCATGAATTCGGGTAGTTTGTTTCTTTCTCTGCCAGGATACCAGACAATTTCCCAAATATTGACAACCTCCAGACACAGATTTTCTATTTAACCTGCAACCATTGAAATCACTATCAGAATAAGCATGTAAATCAAAATTTCCACCATATGGATACCACAGTCCGAGACGAGATGATCCTTTGAGATAACGAAATATTCGTTTGACAGCTTTCTCATGAGATTCCTTTGGAGCCGACTGATATCTAGCACAGTAACCAACAGCGAAAGTGATATCAGGACGACTTGCAGTAAGATACATGAGAGAGCCAATCATAGACCGAAAAAGATGAGGATCAACTGGTTTTCCATTTTCATCTGGAGTGAGACACGTCTGAGCAGTAAAAGGAGTCATTTCAGTAGACGCATCATCCATCTTAAATTTCTTCAAATATCTTTAATGTACTTCTCTTGGTGAATAAGAATTCCTTCTTTCTGTTGTTCAACTTGCAAGCCAAGAAAGAAGCACATTTCACCCATCATACTCATTTCAAACCTTTGGCTCATCACTTCTTCAAACTCTCTACACAATTGAGAATTTGTGGATCCAAAAATAATATCATCGACATACACTTGAACAAAGATCATTTCACCATTCACCTCCTTTTTAAATAAGGTCATATCAATGGTACCACGAGAATAACCATTGCTTAAAAGATATTGTGTAAGAGTCTCATACCAGATTCTGGGTGCTTGATGAAGGCCATAAAAAGATTTATCAAGCTTATACACTTTATCAGGAAAATCAGGATCTTCAAAGCCTGGTGGTTGACACACATATATCTCTTCATCAATGTCGCCGTAAAGAAAAGCACATTTCACATCCATCTGGTACACTTTGAACTGTTTATGAGCAGCATGAGCAAGAAATATACGGATTGCTTCAAGACGAGCAACTGGAGCAAAGACTTCTGTATAATCAATTCCTTCTTCTTGAGCAAAGCCTTGCACTACAAGTCTAGATTTGTTTCGCACCACCACACCCCGATCATCTGGTTTGTTCTTAAATACCCATTTTGTACCAATTGGATACTTGTTGGGAGGTAAATCAACTAAAGTCCAAACCTTAAGCTTCCGGAACTGTTGAAGTTCCAACTGCATAGACTCTACCCAACAAGGATCTTGTAAGCAGCATGAACAGTTTTAGGAACAATTTGAGAAATAAAGCATGAGAAAAGACAAACATTAATCAGACCGGATTGACTTCGTGTGCGAACACCATCAGAAACAGATCCAATCACATTATCAAGCGGATGATCTTTCAAAGTTTTATAATCACTTGAAGAAGGAAAGATAGTTGAAGAAGTATCAGCCGCCGGAGAAAGAGTAGATGAAGGTGTATCAATGACAGGTGTTGAATCAGGTAAGTTAGGAGATGTAGGAGATAAAGAATCAGATAATGGAGCTTGATCAGGCATCGGAGACGATGAGCTAACATCAATTGAAACAGCATCATTTACTTGTGGAATGGATGGAACAGACGATGAAGATGATGGAATAATATTCGTTTGAGTACATGGAATTGACGTATCATCATCGAAAACTGGCAAATTAAATGAATTGAACACAGTATCGGAATCAAAGAACCATGCAGGTTCAGATTTAACTTCAGAAGGATTTGATTCTTGCCAGTCAACATAAAATGACTCTTGAACAATACGTGTTCTCTTGTTATAAACTCGGTATGCCTTTTGTGAAGAAGAGTATCCAACAAAATAACACTCGTCAGAAACAGCACCAAATTTTGTCTTTTGAGCTTGAGTGTTCAGAAGAGTACAAGAACAACCGAATGGGCGAAAGAAATCAATTAGTGGCTTCCTCTTATGAAAAAGTTCATAAGGAGTCTTCACTTTATCTTTCACAATTAGCACCCTATTTAGAACATAAGATGCACAATTAACAGCTTCAGCCCAGAAAATAACTGGTAATGATGATTCTATCAACATTGTACGAGCAGCTTCCACAAGAGTACGATTCTTTCTTTCTGCAATGCCGTTCTGCTGGGGTGTTCTTGCAGCACTAAATTGTCTCACGATCCCTTTCTGAGCACAAAATGAATCAAGAATCTGATTTTTAAATTCAGTGCCATTGTCACTTCTTAATCCCATAACTCTTTTCTTACTGACTGATTCAATAGAAATGATTAATTTCTGTAATTCCTCTGCAACTTCACTCTTGTGAGCAAGAAACCTCACCCATGAATAACGTGAAAAATCATCTGTAACAACAAGACAAAAAGACTTTTTAGCAATTGATTTAACGCTAATTGGCCCAAATAAATCAGTATGTAACAACTCAAGAGGACTTGATATGCTATTTAAAAGTTTAGGCTTATGAGGTTTCTTATGTTGTTTCCCTTTGGCACATGCCATGCATTTTTCAGTAACAGAAAAATCTTTTAAAGGAAGTCCTCTAACAAGATTGTTTTTTACTAATTTATTAATTATCTTAAAATTGACATGGCCTAAGCGACGATGCCACAAGAGTGACTCAGAGGTTGATGCTTTTGAGAGAAGACAAGTTGCAGTAGCTTTGGACTCATTAGAATTCATATCAAGAAGATATGTATCGTGTTTCCTTGGAGCACGCATGAGAATTAAATCTTCTGGAATAGCTATCTCTGATTTCAAAAATAAACATTCGTCAGATTTAAATAGAACAGGAATGTCTTTATCACAAATTTGAGAGACGCTCAATTAAATGCCAATTCAGGAACATGGTTGACTTTTTCCAGAGTAAGAGAACCATTGGTAACTTCTCCTTGTCCAATCATTTTTCCACCCTTCTTGTCTCCAGCAAATGCCACATATCCTCCATCTATAATCCGATAATTAGTCAACAAATCCTTTAAGCCCGTCATATGCTTGGAACAGCCGCTATCAACATGCCATAGACTGTTGACAATCTTTGAAGAAGATCCCTGAAATGAATGAACAAATCATTTAGCCAGGAGTAATAGGGACCCAAGATTGAACAACTTTTGTTTTTAAAGAAGCTGATTTTTTATGAAAGAAATTATTAACCAATTTTGTCAATTTATTCCCAAAACAATTTCTATTAGAGGATCTTTCAATCAAAGGGCAATTTTTGATAAGATGATCCTCTTCACCACACCTGAAACAATGATGTTTGAATCTAGGTCGATGATGTGATGAGGTAAAAATAGGATCAATAATAATCTCCTCGTCACATTCAGACAAACTAGAATCAACATCACTGAATGTCTCATACATCTCATGATGTTTTTGTTTATTTGACTCAGAGTTATTCTTTACAAAATCAGAACTTGATTCTTCTGACAAATCAGTAAAACTAGTACCATTGGTACCAGTTTCAGATGAAGACGAACTGCATTTTTCTGAAGATGTCATATTTAATGGTATGAAAGATGGAATAGGTTGAGAAAAGAACTTTTCGAAAGAATTAGTTTTAAGTTGCTCAGTTGTTTTAGGTGAAACATCAGATTCATTGCATTCATTACCAGAACAAAAATCATCACTATCAAGATTTGAATTACAAGATGAAATAGAACAATCAAGAGAACATGAGACATTCAAGTCTGTTACATTTGAACTAGAAACAAACACTGAATTTAAACTAGACTTATTATCTAAAACAGACTGCTGTTTTTCAGGTGTACTAGAACTAGTGCATCCAAGCCCACTAGTTGGTCCATAGTCGTAGTCTTCACGAATGTACTTAGAGTTATTCCCAACTAAACCTGCAGACATACTGTCAGTATCTGATTTGATTAAATCATTAGAAGGATGAGGAACATGCATAGGAGAATAACAGTATGTACTAGGAGGAGGATAAACCTGTACATTTTCATAACCCAAACCCGTTTTAATTCTTGCTCCCCATTGAGATTTACAAAGATCATCATGTTTCATTCCAGAAATAGTCCATTTATCTAACTTTGACTGAAGTTTGCTTGCTTCAAATTCAGCAAGAGCAACCCGTTCAGTCAAAGTATTAATCTCTACATTCCTTTCCAAAACAATTCTTTTTAAATGATCAGTTTCTTTTAGAGCCTCATTTAATTTCACAAAATATTTTGATTCATTCATTTTAAGTTCATCATTAATTCGTTTTAAATCCTTTTCATTATCAATTAACAAACGATTAGCCTTATAAACCCCAAAAAGTCTAATTTTGCAAGCAGATGAGCACATATCCTGTATTACCTCATAAGGAAGTCCCATTACCATCTTTTCGGCAGCCAAAGCCTTATCGCACATGCATACTGGAGTACTTGATTTCCTTTCCTTAACAGTAGCGGCCGCATCATCCTTCTCTTTTCCTTTCACAGCTTTTGAATCTGTAATTTTCTCTTTCTTCTCTCCATCATCCTTCTCTTCTTTCTCCTTTACTGAAGATTCATTCTCTCCTTTGAATTCCTTAAACAACACAAACTCATCTTTCTCAACTTCCATCTCATGACTTTTCACAATCTTAGCAACTAACGCATGATTTATTTCAGATCTTGTTTCTTCCACCTCTGCACTCCAGTCAAAATTTGAAATCAAGGCTGACTCCTTTTTTGAATTTCCCTCTTCCTTTACTTTCTCTGCTGTCAATCTTGGTACTCCAGTGTTACTAGGATCTGTGACAATTGGTAATGGACATTCACGTTTAAAATGTCCCAATTGTTTACAATTAAAGCACCTCAATTTTGACTTATCAAATCCTAGTTTTGAGGTTGATGATTGACCACCAAAATTCTTTCTTCCTGTTCTTTCCATGAATCTCCGAGCTCTTAAAGTTAACATTGCCATTTGCCATTAAATGTCAGTTTCTTCTAAATCATCAGGATCAACCTGATACATATCCTCCATAGTCATTCCTTTACCTTTCAATTCACCAGCAACAAGAGCTTCATAACTCTGAACAAACATTCCAAAAAGAGCCATTGTTTCAGATGGAATAGTAGTTTCAGCATTCACCTTAGAATTTCCCAATTCCTTTCCAACATGATTACTACCACTTGAGAAATTACTTGTATTGCTCCCTCCTTGAATTAGATTCTGAATGTGAGAGTTTGCAGCGGATGACAATAAAGCAGCATTTTGAGAAAAACCAGGTGTGGGCATCATAGTCTGGTTAAATTCTCTTCTTTTCATATCCAATTCAAAAGATTTCAACTTGTTAATGATATCCATCAGCTTATAATCTGTAAAATCTCTTTCTTGTTTGAGCATCCTCACTTGAAGACTCCACTGTGGTGGAAGAGAATCGAGAAGCCTGTTAACTTGTTCACTGTTGGAGAGTCTTTCATCATACTTCTTCAGAGTGCTTGAAACAGTTAAGAAACGATTTGTAAGATCTGTCAAACTTTCATTCTTATATCCTACAAACGAATTGAACTCCTTTTCAGCTTGAATACTCTTGTCTTTCACCAGATCTGCATTCCCATCAAAGAATTCACAGAGAGCATCATAAAGGGATTTAGCATTTTTATGCTCTGCAAAACGATTGTAGATGTCAGGAGCCAAGCAGAGAGTTAGAGCACCAAATGCTTTTTGATCACGATCTATCAGTTTCAGATCTCTTTCAGTATAAGAAGATGGATCTTTGTTCTGAGAAACGACATCACCAACTGTAACTGTAGGTATATGAGGACCTGAAATAATCGATTCCCATTGATTATGATCTGTGTAGAAAAAGAAAGCTTTGAGACATCTCTTCCAATCTTCAAAATTATCTCCATTAATGAGTCTTGGAGGTCTATTAGGAGCAACACTTTCAAGATCCGCAAGTGTGAGAGTAGTTAATTCGACATGATAGTTTTGCAGAAAGATTGATAATTTCGCTAGTAAATTCGCTGACAAATTCGCTAACAAATTCGCTGAGAAATCTGACTTGCTTAACAGTTTCGCTGAAACAATACTATCGCAGACACTTTCGCAAACACATACACTTTCTCTTGCAATTTCAGCAGCACTTTCGCTTAGAGACAACAATTGCTTAGTTTCGCTGCTAATTTCGCAGGAAACAAGCTTGAACTTTCGTTCAGAAATAGATTCGGCAGCACTTTCGCTTGATAATTGATCAAAAACACTACTGAACTTTCGTTCAAAGAAATACTTTCGCTGAAACTCTAGAAAACAACTTCAGATCCAAAATAACTCATAATTTCGCTGAATGAAGATGGCAGTTTCGCAGTAAGAACAGTAATTTCGCTGGTCGATCTCAAAACCCTTTTTCACCTCAAAATCAATCTGAAATCATCCAAAACTCAATGAATTTGAGATCTGATGATTGTAGAATCTTCCGCAATCAAGAACAAGCATAATTCAATCAATTTCCATCCCAAAAACAGCTGATAATCCAATGAGAATTGATTGAAACTAGATATTGACCAAAACCACCAAAACTCAACAAATCAAGAGCACTAAGGCTCTGATACCATATTGTTGGTCCATGTGATCGATGAACAGTACAATTGATAGGATAATTTGATCAATATCAAATACACAAACCAAATAACAAACAATTGAGAGATGAATATGATGAATCAAGACATAATTGATATTCAAATGAACAAACTCACTCAATAACAATAAGCACAATTGTATTTCAATGAAGTAACTGCTTGAGAATGATAGTTTGCAACAGAATTCCACGTTTAGGGTTTTGCAAACTTATCATGCAAAATGAAATGACAATAGTATTTATAGCAGTCATAGTTTCGCTGACAGTTTCGCTACCAGCGAAACTGTCATGCCGAAACTATAGTTGCGCCCGGCAGAACACAAGTTCGCCGGGTGAACCAAAACAGCAAACTGTGAGCGAAACTATAGATTCGCTCACAGTTTCGCTGGACTGCCAAAACTGCTAATAACTAACAAAATACAAAATGAAACTAACACAAGTCCTATTACAATGTAAAGTAAACATCTATACTAAAGTGAGTCCAACCTAACATGATCTTCAACTCAACTGCCCGAACAAGTCAAGGAGGCACAGATAGAAGCTTTAACAGCGGAAAATGTTGGTTCTGAGTCGTTGAGAGGAATGGATAAACAACTGGTGATGAAGAAGGATGGAATTCAGTATTTCATGGATAGACTTTGAGTGCCTACCTATGGAAATCTGAGAGATTTAGTTATGAGTGAGGCACACAAATCTAAGTATTCTATACATCCTGGATCCGACAAAATGTATCATGACCTAAAGGCGCACTACTGGTGGCCTAACATGATAGCGGATGTAGCTACGTATGTGAGCAAGTGTTTGACCTGCTCGAAAGTAAAGGTGGAATTCCAAAAACCATCCGGACTGTTGTAGCAACCCGAAATACCAATGTGGAAATGGGAACAAATCTCCATGGATTTTATTACCAAGTTGCCCCGGACTAGTACTGGTTGTGACACGATATGGGTTATTGTGGATCGATTGACAAAGTCTGCTCATTTTCTTCCAATTAAGGAAACTGACAAGATGGAGAAATAACCCGCCTGTACCTCAAGGAGATCATTTCAAGACACGGTGTACCGATCTCAATTATCTCTGACCGCGACGCTCGTTTCACGTCACACTTCTGGCAGTCATTGCAGAAATCTTTGGGTACACGATTAGATATGAGTACTGCTTATCATCCACAGACGGATGGTCAGAGTAAGCGTACCATACAGACGTTGGAGGATATGCTACGTGCTTGTGTGATTGACTTCGGGAATAACTGGGAAATTCACCTGCCATTGGTGGAGTTTTCTTATAACAACAGTTATCATACTAGAATACAGGCAGCACCTTTTGAAGCGTTGTATGGGAGAAAATGTAGATCACCGGTTTGCTGGGCGGAAATTGGTGATAGCCAGCTAACAGGTCCCGAGTTGATTCATGAGACAACCGAGAAGATTGTACAGATACGAAACCGTATGGCGGCAGCGCGAGACAGACAAAAGAGTTATGCTGATAAGAGACGGAAACCTTTAGAGTTTCAGGTTGGTGACAAGGTTTTATTGAAAGTTTCACCATGGAAAGGCGTAGTTCGGTTTGGCAAGCGAGGAAAGCTAAACCCGAGGTACGTTGGACCATTTGAAATAGTGGAAAGAATAGGTCTAGTGGCCTATCGACTAGCCCTACCTGATTCGCTAAGTGGAATCCATGATGTATTTCAAGTATCAAACCTAAAGAAGTGCATAACTAATGAAACGATGGTCGTACCACTAGAAGAAGTTCAAGTGGATGAACAATTGCGTTTTATTGAAGAACCAGTTGAGGTGATGGACTGTGAGGTGAAAACACTTAAGCAAAGCAAGATACCTATTGTCAAAATCCGTTGGAATTTGCGACGTGGACCGGAATTCACATGGGAACGGGAAGATCAAATGAAGCTTAAGTACCCTCAATTATTCGAAAATACGATGCCAGCAGACGAAGGTATTGATTTAAATTTCGGGATGAAATTTCTTTCAACATGGGGATGATGTGACAACTCATCCAAAACTCACTCGATTTCGATTTCTGTGTGCCAATGCAGTAGACCAGTGATGGAACACTCTTACCATGTAACGCAATTTTCGGGACGAAAATTCTTTCAACATGGGGATAATGTGACATCTGGTAAATTTCCGTTACCAAACTCCGTTACTTCCGTTAAGTCTCGCATACACGTGTCGTAAGCACACACTAGTTGTCGTTTAACGTTGGTGACCTAATAATAATTAATAATGTTAAATTAATGATAATCTAATTGACAATGTGATTATGGTATTATGTTTATGTGTTTGCATGTTTTAAATGTTAATTAGGAAATTAATCGCGTAACATGGAAACGTACCTATTTATTCGTAAGTCTTGTGTTTTTATAAAGATAAAATATATAATGATTATCATTAGTTATTATCTTTATATTATTAAGTGAAAAACATTTTACAAAGGGTTTAAAGCCTAGTTTTTATAAAATACAAAATTACAAGGGTTTAAAGGGTAAATATGGGAAATTAAATTAAACAAAACAAAAACCCTAGCCCTTCACCCCAAATCGGCCGCAACCATCACTCTCAACCCCTCCCATTGCGAATTCAACCAAGAACAAGCCTCAAAGCTTCGGTTTTGATCAATTTCAAGGCATACAACACGTTGGGAATCGTCATATGCAAGTTAACACACGTTTAGAGGTTAGATTTTACATGTTTTTGTGAGATTCTTGTTAGGGCCGAACCCTAATTCATGAATGATGGTTCATGGAGTCGAAATTGATGTTGTTTGATGATGTTAGTATGTTAGTTAGATTGAATATATGTTGTTTAACGTTAATTATGCATGAATTGTATAGTTTTAGTGGATTGATCATGAACTTTGATTTGAGGCAAACCCTAATTCGAAAATTGTTAAGATTATGGATGAGATGATTGTTTGATGAATGTATGATGATTAGTAGGTTGTATGAATGCTAGGTTACATTGATCTTGCAAGAAATTGATGAATTGAAGTTGGTGTTCATAGGTTACTAATAATAGTAACTTTATTTTCATGATATGATGAATTGATGATGGATTGATGTTGTTGATGTGTTTAGGATGATGATTGAATGTTAGATTGTTGATATGAATGCTAGAAACCTTGTAATGGAGGTTGTTGTTCATATCTTGCCAAAAGTGGAAACTTTTGTTCATGATGATTAGTAGATTGTGATGATTAGGTATTGTTGATCATGTCTAGATGTTGTTATGAGCTTGAGATGGTATAATTGTGATGAATTCATGAATACATTGAGTGTTTGATAGATGTTGGAATATACTTTCCCAAAAGGGAAACTTTATTTGCACAAAGTTTGAAAGATGATAGTTTGAACATGTTTGGGATATTAGGAGCATGTTAGTATGTTCATGGATGAATTCTAATGTGTTGGAACATGTTAATTTAGTTGTATGAGATGTTTGGATAATCATGGGTGATGTTTGGACTTTGATGATCATGTATGATATTGACGTTGGTTAGTAGCTAAGACATCATGTTTGGGACTGGAAATTGATTGTTGTGATGTATGTTGAATGCAATGAAAATGGTTAATGAATGTGAATGTGATCATCATACACGCGTGCGAATCTGAGGCCCCTACTTAGTATGATTGGCAGGGTTTAGGGTGTGAAGTCGTGAGTGGCTTCACATGGCATGTGGTGCATGATTTGATCTTTATGTGGCATGTTAATTATGTTATAGCTAGTGGACATGTTAATGTTCTAGATTCGCATGACTTGTATGATACTTGATTGTATGATGATCTAAGTGATACACCTGGATAATGTAGCATACATATGAACCATTTGAATGCTAAACATGTATGATATATGTGTATGATTGCTTGAATGGTTTACAACACATAAAGTCACCAACGGGTCAAACGGGTCAACTGAGTCAAATGTATTTATTTTCTGAAACCTTGAGTCTTTGGTTGTAGTGTACTTAGGGTTTCACATGTTCTCTGTTGCACGTACTTATATATTTATATGATCTAGGTAACCTCTGAAGGTTGTCTGTCCACTCTGTCTGTCAAGTAAAACTCTAAGTATCTATACGCATATCAGGTGAGTTCATGCCCCACTCTTTACTTAATCTCTTTTGTGGGAGATAGCATACTAGTAAACTAAAAACGCTTTATATATATTTCAGTTGTGCATAATATTAATATAGTACTGTTTATCATGGAAAAGTCCTCACACTTTCGAATTGTTAATATTGAATAGCGGGGAAACTTGGGTAGTACTACTGGGTCTGACGAGCCCCACCTGTGTGACTCGAGGTCAACCGGGTGCAATTTGTCCTATTGAACATTGTCACGACCTGTTGAGTCGTGACAGGAGGCAACAACGTAACGCAGTCAGCTTCAATT
The DNA here is from genome assembly GCA_025215565.1 of Flaveria ramosissima. Taxonomy (NCBI): domain Eukaryota; kingdom Viridiplantae; phylum Streptophyta; class Magnoliopsida; order Asterales; family Asteraceae; genus Flaveria; species Flaveria ramosissima. The sequence continues at coordinate 30,837,878 of CM046037.1, read as the reverse complement.
GCGAAATCACTATGAATTAATATTTATTGTTAATGGACTAGCTATCTGTTACAATGCACTACTTGTATATCTCTATTATTAAACTGTTTATGTTTGAATATCAACTCTTGAACTCACCAACCATTGTGTTGACATTTTAGTATGCTATTCTCAGGTCATTAACTTGCTTGGCTTAGGAGCACCACATGGATTCACCTTGCATTCTAAGATTTGGTCTTCAAGACATTGTTACTGTTTTTAATGGTTAATGTTTACTCATTTGGTTTGGCGCATGTTTTGCCATAGTATGCATTTATATTCTTTGGGTTGTTTTACAAAACGCTTCCGCACAGTTTTCAAGTTTAGACTTGGGTTGATTTTATTTTAATTGTGGCATATAGAGTCGTTCTGAGTAACTATTGACTGTGATCCTGGTTTGTTCACACGCCTAGCGGTAAAACTCCGCACGTGGATTTTGAGGGTGTGACAGATTGGTATCAAAGCCATTGGTTATAGGGAACTAGGTTGCATACACACTAGACTATAACCGCACACAGTTAGTTAGTTACCTGTGCTTTATTTTCATCTACTGTATACTCATTGGCATACACGTCACACTATCTGCAGCATGGCATCGTCATCGAGAGCTCCAGGTAAGCGACATGCATCACCTGCACGATCTGAGTCTCCACCTCCCGCACCTGTACCTGATGATGGACTTGACTGGCCTCGTCTAGCTTATCCTCGAGGGGAGTTTGATTGGGATCAACCTTTTGCGTTGATGAAGCGTGACCCCCCACGAGACTGGAGTTTTTACCCTAAGTTTGTCAATCACATAATGTATAGGGAACGCGTACCTGACCTGAGACCCAGAACTAGAAGTAACTCTGATCAACCAATGCCTTCACTTCCACGGACGGTGCAGTCCAATGAGCAACTGATTGCTGCATTGGTGGCAGCACTGGATACTGAGCAGCAGCGAGTGAGGCGACTCATGAGTGATTTTTGTACACTGCAGCACGAGGTGTACAAACTGCGACATAAGGTGGATGAACTCGAGGAGCACCATGGGAAGACCCTAAACGGGTGTTACCACATGGAAGATGGGATCATAGCACTTAGAGGACGCGTGGCTGCTCGTGAACAGAGGGATGCAGTGGCTGATAATAGGATTGTGACCTTGGAAGCCCAGCTGGCAGCGCTTTAGATTGCTATAGCTCCTGCTCCTGCAGTAGACCCTGAGGATGAGGATCCCGAGGAGGAACCCGAGGAGGAGGAACCCGAGGAGGAGGAACCGGAGGAGATGGAAGATGACAGTGATGGGTCAGATATTGTCGATTGATTTTCTTTATATGACTTAGAATACGTAGCGTTTTTTTAAACATATATGGGAAGGGTTGTTTCCCCACCCGAACGACAAACTTAAATTTTGACATTGATGAATACATTGTGACCCATTTACAATTTATTTACTTTGGTTATTATTTTTGTTATGAATGTTGTGGTTGTGATGATTTATTATTTCTTTATTGTTTACTATACTTCATTGAGATAAATGTGTTTGATGTTACTCATTATTGTATTTGTGAATGTAAAGTGAAAAATGGACGCCCATGGACGTGGACGTGGACGTGGGCGCGGACGTGGACGTGGCGCCGGAGACCATGGCGGTGGTGCTGTGAACATGACCCCTGCTAAGATAGCTGCCCTGATTCAGGCAGCGGTGGCTGCTGCCCAGGCGGGACAACCAGCAGGTAAACAATGATTGAAAATTAAACCAAATATCCTACGTAACCGTATAGGCTGTCTGACCAATATTTGTTGTGTTAAAGCAGGACCACCGGCGTGTACTTATAAGTCCTTTATGGACTGTAAGGCACTTACCTACAGCGGTACTGAAGGTGCTGTAGGACTAGTACGATGGTTTGAGAAGACGGCGTCCGTATTCTCCAAATGCAACTGCCCACCTGCTGATCAGGTGAAATATGCCACCGGGACCATGGAAGGTGCCGCCTTATCCTGGTGGAATGCGCAAGTCCAGATGCTAGGGCAAGCGATGGCTAATGGATTGCAATGGGCTGAATTCATAGCAATGATGACTGAGGAGTACTGTCCTCGCAATGAAGTGCAGAAGTTAGAGATAGAGTTCTGGCAACTGAAGATGCAGGGCTTGGAAATCAAGGCCTACACCACCAGAACTCATGAACTAGCAACACTATGCCCGGGAATGGTGAATGAAATGCATAAAAGGGTTGAGCATTACATACGGGGATTAGTACCCGAAATTCAAAGTATGGTAACTGCTTCCAATCCAACCACAATTCAGCAAGCCATCCAGTTAGCTCATAAGCTAACTGACCAAGACGTGGAGCAAGGACGTCTACCTAAGCTGGGCGCTGTGGAAAGCGTGCCCGATAACAAGAGAAAGTGGGATAGTGCCAACAACACCAAAGTATCATCATCTTCTAGCGGTCAACCCAACCTCAACAACAACAACAGCCAGTCCAGCAACAACGGAGGTTCGACAATAATCGTAACTTCCACCAAACGACTGCAAATAACCAAGGACCCAGTGGTTATGGTGGTAGACATCCGAAGTGCACTCGGTGTAATTATAATCATGTGGGAAGATGTGATAACTTCAAGTGTCAGCGTTGTGGTAAGATTGGACACGCTGCAAAGGATTGTCGTGGTGAGCTGGTAAGAGGACACAACAACCTCAGGAAACTCCCAAAGGTTGTTTTGAATGTGGAAAAGAAGGGCAATACAGGAGAAATTGGCCACAACTAAGGAGAAATGGTAATGGCAACAACGGAAATGGTCACAACAACAACAACAACGGTAATAACAACAACGGTGGAAATGGTAATGGTAATGGCGGTAACAAAGATGGAGCCAAAGGGAGAGCATTCGTCATTGGCTCAGGTGAGGCTCTAAATGATCCTACAACTGTTACTGGTAGATTCTCTGTTAATGGTTGTTTTGCTACGGTACTATTCGATACTGGAGTCGATAGGAGTTTCGTGTCCTTAAAATTCTGTAGTGTTTTAAGTAATATACCCTCCGCCTTAGAATCTAAATACACCGTAGAATTGGCCGACGCTAAACAGATCCATGTAACGCATATCCTTAAAGATTGTAAGATAGAACTTGCTGGTCATACTTTCGCTATAGATCTTATGCCTGTTACGCTGGGGAGTTTTGATGTTGTGATAGGAATGGATTGGCTCTCTAGCAAGCAAGCGGAAGTTATATGTCATGAGAAGATCATACAAATTCCTGTTGATGACAAAATTCTTACACTCCGAGGTGATAGAAGTGGTGCTGTGATAGGCATCATCTCATACATGAAAGCCCAAAAGTTACTACGAAAGGGTCGTGTGGCTATTTAAGCACTTGTAACCGATAAGCAAGCCAAAGAAAGGAGAATGGAGGATATTCCCATAGTGCGTGACTTTCCAGAGGTGTTTCCAGAGGATCTTCCTGGATTACCACCTCACCGCCAAGTGGAATTCCAAATCGAGTTGACTCCCGGCGCAGCCCCGATTGCTAGGGCACCTTATCGATTAGCACAGAACGAACTACAGGAGTTGTCATCACAACTCCAGGAGCTTTTAGAGAAGGGCTTTATTAGACCTAGTACATCACCTTGGGGAGCCCCTGTTCTGTTTGTTAAGAAGAAGGATGGCATATTTCGGATGTGTATCGACTATAGGGAGTTAAACAAAGTAACAGTCAAGAACCGATACCCTCTACCTCGTATCGATGACTTGTTTGACCAACTCCAGGGATCAAGCTATTATTCGAAGATTGACTTGAGATCCGGTTATCATCAACTTAGAGTCCGAGAAGAAGACATTTCCAAAACTGCGTTTCGTACTCGCTACGGTCATTATGAATTCTTGGTCATGCCTTTTGGGTTGACTAATGCACCTGCTGTGTTCATGGACCTCATGAACCGTGTGTGCAAACCCTATCTCGATCAGTTCGTCATTGTGTTTATCGATGATATACTGATATATTCTAGGACCAAAGAGGATCATGAAGAGCACTTGCGAATGATCTTAGAGCTATTGAAAAAGGAACAGTTGTACGCCAAATTCTCTAAGTGTGACTTTTGGATACGAGAAGTGCAATTTCTAGGTCATATTGTTAATGAGAAAGGGATACATGTTGATCCTGCCAAAATTGAGGCAATAAAGAATTGGACTACACCCAAAACGCCGAGTGAGATAAGACAATTTCTGGGATTAGCAGGTTATTATCGACGATTCATAGAGGGATTCTCTAAGATCGCACAACCTCTCACAGCTTTGACTCACAAAGGGACGACATACAAATGGGGTGAGAGTCAAGAATCGGCTTTTCAATCGTTAAAACAGAAACTCTGTACTGCCCCGATATTAGCACTACCAGAGGGAACGGATGACTTTGTGGTGTATTGTGATGCATCCATTCAAGGATTGGGTTGTGTCTTGATGCAATGAGAAAAAGTGATAGGCTACGCCTCGAGACGTTCATGAGAAGAACTATACTACTCATGACTTAGAATTGGGTGCAGTGGTTTTTGCCTTAAAGATTTGGAGACATTACTTGTACGGTACCAAGTGCACTATCTACACGGATCACAAGAGTCTTCAACATATCTTCGAGCAAAAGGAGTTGAATATGAGGCAACGACGTTGGGTGGAACTGCTAAACGATTATGATTGCGCTATTAAGTACCATCCGGGAAAGGCGAACGTGGTTGCCGATGCCTTAAGCCGGAAGGAAACAGCTAAACCCAGATAGGTGCGAGCTTTACAGCTTACTATCAGTACTCAACTGCCCGAACAAGTCAAGGAGGCACAGATAGAAGCTTTAAAAGCGGAAAATGTTGGTTCTGAGTCGTTGAGAGGAATGGATAAACAACTGGTGATGAAGAAGGATGGAATTCGGTATTTCATGGATAGACTTTGGGTGCCTGCCTATGGAAATCTGAGAGATTTAGTTATGAGTGAGGCACACAAATCTAAGTATTCTATACATCCTGGATCCGACAAAATGTATCATGACCTAAAGGCGCACTACTGGTGGCCTAACATGAAAGCGGATGTAGCTACGTATGTGAGCAAGTGTTTGACTTGCTCGAAAGTAAAGGTGGAATACCAAAAACCATCCGGACTGTTGCAACAACCCGAAATACCAATGTGGAAATGGGAACAAATCTCCATGGATTTTATTACCAAGTTGCCCCGGACTAGTACTGGTTGTGACACGATATGGGTTATTGTGGATCGATTGACAAAGTCTGCTCATTTTCTTGCAATTAAGGAAACTGACAAGATGGAGAAATTAACCCGCCTGTACCTCAAGGAGATCGTTTCGAGACACGGTGTACCGATCTCAATTATCTCTGACCGCGACGCTCGTTTCACATCACACTTCTGGCAGTCATTGCAGAAATCTTTGGGTACACGATTAGATATGAGTACTGCTTATCATCCATAGACGGATGGCCAGAGTGTGCGTACCATACAGACGTTGGAGGATATGCTACCTGCTTGTGTGATTGACTTCGGGAATAACTGGGAAATTCACCTGCCATTGGTGGAGTTTTCTTATAACAACAGTTATCATACTAGCATACAGACAACACCTTTCGAAGCGTTGTATGGGAGAAAATGTAGATTACCGGTTTGCTGGGCGGAAATTGGTGATAGCCAGCTAACAGGTCCCGAGTTGATTCATGAGACAACCGAGAAGATTGTACAGATACGAAACCGTATGGCGGCAGCACGAGACAGACAAAAGAGTTATGCTGATAAGAGACGGAAACCTTTAGAGTTTCAGGTTGGTGACAAGGTTTTATTGAAAGTTTCACCATGGAAAGGCGTAGTTCGGTTTGGCAAGCGAGGAAAGCTAAACCCGAGGTACATTGGACCATTTGAAATAGTGGAAAGAATAGGTCCAGTGGCCTATCGACTAGCCCTACCTGATTCGCTAAGTGGAATCCATGATGTATTTCAAGTATCAAACCTAAAGAAGTGCATAACTAATGAAACGATGGTCGTACCACTAGAAGAAGTTCAAGTGGATGAACAATTGCGTTTTATTGAAGAACCAGTTGAGGTGATGGACCGTGAGGTGAAAACACTTAAGCAAAGCAAGATACCTATTGTCAAAATCCGTTGGAATTCGCAACGTGGACCGGAATTCTCATGGGAACCAGAAGATCAGATGAAGCTTAAGTACCCTCAATTATTCGAAAATACGATGCCAGCAGACGAAGGTATTGATTTAAATTTCGGGATGAAATTTCTTTCAACATGGGGATGATGTGACAACTCATCAAACTCACTCGATTTCGATTTCTGTGTGCCAATGCAGTAGACCAGTGATGGAACACTCTTACCATGTAACGTAATTTTCGGGACGAAAATTCTTTCAACTTGGGGATAATGTGACATCTGGTAAATTTCCGTTACGAAACTCCGTTAGTTCCGTTAAGTCTTGCATACACGTGTCGTAAGCACACACTAGTTGTCGTTTAACGTTGGTGACCTAATAGTAATTAATAATGTAAATTAATGATAATCTAATTGACAATGTGATTATGGTATTATGTTTATGTGTTTGCATGTTTTAGATGTTAATTAGGAAATTAATCGCGTAACATGGAAACGTGCCTATTTATTCGTAAGTCTTGTGTTTTTATAAAGATAAAATATATAATAATTATCATTAGTTATTATCTTTATATTATTAAGTGAAATACATTTAACAAAGGGTTTTTATAAAATACAAAATTACAAGGGTTTAAAGGGTAAATATGGGAAATTAAATTAAACAAAACAAAAACCCTAGCCCTTCACCCCAAATCGGCCGCAACCATCACTCTCAACCCCTCCCATTGCGAATTCAACCAAGAACAAGCCTCAAAGCTTCGGTTTTGATCGATTTCAAGGCATACAACACGTTGGGAATCATCAATTGCAAGTTAACACACGTTTAGAGGTTAGATTTTACATGTTTTTGTGAGATTCTTGTTAGGGCCGAACCCTAATTCGTGAATGATGGTTCATGGAGTCGAAATTGATGTTGTTTGATGATGTTAGTATGTTAGTTAGATTGAATACATGTTGTTTAACGTTGATTATGCATGAATTGTATAGTTTTAGTGGATTGATCATGAACTTTGATTTGAGGCAAACCCTAATTCGAAAATTGTTAAGATTATGGATGATTGATGATTGTTTGATGAATGTATGATGATTAGTAGGTTGTATGAATGCTAGGTTACATTGATCTTGCAAGAAATTGATGAATTGAAGTTGGTGTTCATAGGTTACTAATAATAGTAACTTTATTTTCATGATATGATGAATTGATGATGGATTGATGTTGTTGATGTGTTTAGGATGATGATTGAATGTTAGATTGTTGATATGAATGCTAGAAACCTTGTAATGGAGGTTGTTGTTCATATCTTGCCAAAAGTGGAAACTTTTGTTCATGATGATTAGTAGATTGTGATGATTCGGCATTGTTGATCATGTCTAGATGTTGTTATGAGCTTGAGATGGTATAATTGTGATGAATTCATGAATACATTGAGTGTTTGACAGATGTTGGAATATACTTTCCCAAAAGGGAAACTTTATTTGCACAAAGTTTGAAAGATGATAGTTTGAACATGTTTGGGATATTAGGAGCATGTTACTATGTTCATGGATGAATTCTAATGTGTTGTAACATTATGAGATGTTTGGATAATCATGGGTGATGTTTGGACTTTGATGATCATGTATGATATTGACGTTGGTTAGTAGCTAAGACATCATGTTTGGGACTGGAAATTGATTGTTGTGATGTATGTTGAATGCAATGAAAATGGTTAATGAATGTGAATGTGATCATCATACACGCGTGTGAATCTGAGGCCCCTATTTAGTAGGATTGGCAGGGTTTAGGGTGTGAAGTCGTGAGTGGCTTCACATGGCATGTGGTGCGTGATTTGATCTTTATGTGGCATGTTAATTATGTTATAGCTAGTGGACATGTTAATGTTCTAGATTCGCATGACTTGTATGATACTTGATTGTATGATGATCTAAGTGATACACCTAGATAATGTAGCATACATATGAACCATTTGAATGCTAAACATGTATGATATATGTGTATGATTGCTTGAATGGTTTACAACACATAAAGTCACCAACGGGTCAAACGGGTCAACTGAGTCAAATGTATTTATTTTCTGAAACCTTGAGTCTTTGGTTGTAGTGTACTTAGGGTTTCACATGTTCTCTGTTGCACGTACTCATATATTTATATGATCTAGGTAACCTCTGAAGGTTGTCTGTCCACTCTGTCTGTCAAGTAAAACTCTAAGTATCTATACGCATATCAGGTGAGTTCATGCCCCACTCTTTACTTAATCTCTTTCGGGGGAGATAGCATACTGGTAAACTACAAACGCTTTATATATATTTCAGTTGTGCATAATATTAATATAGTGCTGTTTATCATGGAAAAGTCCTAACACTTTCGAATTGTTAATATTGAATTGCGGGGAAACTTGGGTAGTACTACTGGGTCTGACGAGCCCCACCTGTGTGACTCGAGGTCAACCGGGTGCAATTTGTCCTATTGAACATTGTCACGACCTGTTGACTCGTGACAGGAGGCAACAACGTAACGCAGTCAGCTTCAATTGCAAAATCACTATGAATTAATATTTATTGTTAATGGACTAGCTATCTGTTACAATGCACTACTTGTATATCTCTATTATTAAACTGTTTATGTTTGAATATCAACTCTTGAACTCACCAACCATTGTGTTGACATTTTAGTATGCTATTCTCAGGTCATTAACTTGCTTGCCTTAGGAGCACCACACGGATTCACCTTGCATTCTAAGATTTGGTCTTCAAGACATTGTTACTGTTTTTAATGGTTAATGTTTACTCATTTGGTTTGGCACATGTTTTGCCATAGTATGCATTTATATTCTTTGGGTTGTTTTACAAAACGCTTCCGTACAGTTTTCAAGTTTAAACTTGGGTTGATTTTATTTTAACTGTGGCATATAGAGTCGTTCTGAGTAACTATTGACTATGATCCTGGTTTGTTCACACGCCTAGCGGTAAAACTCCGCACGTGGCTTTTGAGGGTGTGACAACCTGTTATTCCTCGAATAGATGTGGCTAACGATGTCTAATCTCTTCTTCAGTCTCCCACGTAGACTCGGGTTCCTTTTGGTGTTTCCAATGTACACGCACCAAGGGAACCACTTTATTCTGTAACCTCCTTTCCTTCCGGTCAATGATCACCACTGGTTGCTCCACATAATTAAGCCGTTCATCTACTTCAATGTCCTCCAGTGGTACGATCATATCTTCAACAGCTAAACACTTCCGCAGATGAGATACATGGAATGTCGGGTGAATTCCACTTAACTCATCTGGTAGTTCCAATCTATAAGCCACCTCTCATACTCGAGCAATAATTCGGAAGGGCCCTATGTATCTCGGGCTCAACTTGCCCCGTTTTCTAAACCGAATGATGCCCTTCCAAGGTGAGACTTTCAGCATGACTCTATCACCCATCTTGAACTCAATCGGTCTACGTCGCTTATCGGCATACGACTTTTGCCTATCTTTGGCAGCCTTCATAAAGGCTCTGATCTTTTCAAGTTTCTCAGTCGTAGCTTCGATCACTTCAATGCTTCCTAACTCATTCTGACCAAAATTACCCCAACAAACGGGCGTTCTACATCTCCTACCGTATAACATCTCATAAGGAGGCATACCAATGCTGGCATGATAACTGTTATTGTATGAGAACTCGGCTAACGGTAAATGGTCATCCCAACTTCCTCCAAAATCAATGACGCATGCCAGAAGCATATCTTCTAGCGCCTTGGTAGTTCTCTCCGACTGACCATCCGTCTGAGGATGATAAGTCGTGCTGATATGTAACCTCGTCCCCATCGCATCGTGGAATTTCATCCAAAATTTAGATGTAAACCGGGTGTCACGATCAGACACAATAGACACCGGTACACCATGACGAGTTACAATCTCTTTGATGAATAGATCCGCTAATCTCTCCGAAGAATACGTTTCTCGGATCGGTAGGAAGTGAGCACTCTGTGTTAGATGATCTACTATCACCCATATGGCATCATACCCTCTCACGGTACGTGATAACTTCGTAATAAAATCCATGGTGATATGCTCCCACTTCCACTCGGGTATATCTAAAGATTGGATCTTCCCGTATGGCTTCTGATGTTCCGCCTTCACTTGTAAGCAAGTAAGGCACTTACTCACATACTCCGCTACATCACGCTTTATACCCGACAACCAATAATCTTTCTTCATATCTTGATACATCTTTGTAGCACCAAGATGGATGGAGTATTGAGTCTTATGATCCTCGTCCATGATCTTTCCACGTAGATCCCCATAACAAGGAATCCACATCCGTTCGAATCGGGTTCTAAAACCGAGAGTGTTTTCACCCAATTCCGCGACTAGACCTCTCATCCTTTCAAAGTTAAGATGATCTTATTTCAACGCCTCGTCTTGAAACTCCTTGACCTGTGTCATCACATTCGAGGTCATAACCAATTGATAAGCCTTTACCCGAATTGGCTCAGGCCTCTCCTTTCGGCTAAGGGCATCTGCCACTACGTTGGTCTTGCCCGGATGGTAATGGATCTCGCAATCATAATCTTTAATGAGCTCCAACCATCGCCTCTGCCTCATGTTCAAATCCTTTTGCTCGAAGAAATACTTCAAGCTTTTGTGGTCAGTGAAGATGGTGCACTTCGTCCCATATAGGTAGTGCCTCCAAATCTTTAGTGCAAAGACCACAACTGCTAGCTCCAAGTCATGAGTAGGGTAATTAACCTCATGAACATTCAACTGTCGGGATGCGTAGGCTATAACCTTTCCTCGCTGCATCAACACGCAACCCAACACCGAGTAAGAAGCATCCGAATAGACTACCAAGTCCTCGCTTCCGTCGGGTAACGACAAGACTGTAGCTTGTGTCAACTTCGCCTTTAGCTCCTCAAAAGCCTTCTCTTGATCTTGACCCCATACAAACTTCACATCCTTGCGGGTCAACTTAGTCAACGGAGAAGCTATCTTGGAAAAGTCTTGGATGAGTCTACTATAATAGCCCGCCAACCTCAAGAAACTATGGATCTCGGATGGCGTCTTTGGAGACTTCCATTGCATCACTGCTTCCACTTTTGCTGGGTCTACCATAATCCCCTTGGAATTCACCACGTGACCCAAGAACTGAACTTCGTGCAACCAAAATGCGCACTTGGAGAATTTACCATATAATTTTTCCTTTCTAAGCGCCTCCAACACTTCCTGAATGTGACCGGCATGCTCTTCTTCGCTTATCGAATCAATCAAGAAATCATCAATGAACACAATCACCGATTTATCCAACATCGGCCGACACACTCGATTCATCAAGTCCATAAAAGTAGCTGGCGCATTGGTTAAACCAAAAGACATAACGAGAAACTCGTAGTGTCCATAGCACGTGCGAAAAGCTGTTTTAGGAATATCTTGCTCCTTCACCTTCAATTGATGGTAGCCAAATCGAAGATCTATCCTCGAGAACCAACTGGCACCTTGGAGCTGATCAAACAAGTCATCAATCCTCAGTAATGGATACGGATTCTTCACCTTAACTTGTTCAACTCACGGTAGTCAATACACATCCTCATACTACCGTCCTTCTTCTTCACAAACAAAACCAAGCACCCCAAGGAGAGTAATGTGATCCAAATTATACATATAAAACACATCAATTACACATCAATTATTCCAGAAACTCTTACTGAAAATGATGATTTGATACTTAAATCGTTCATATTGTGTTTTCAGGCTTGGAAAAGACCATGATGAACAAAAGGAGCTTAAATAAGAAGAAAATGAAGAAAATCAAGTTTTGGAATTCAAGCATGGGGTCGTGCTTCATGAGGCACGCCCCATGCCCAACCTGAAACACACCCCCGTGCTTAAATCAACACACCCTCGTGTTTGTTGGTCTGACATGACAAAAAGTACTGTTCCCCGACCCGAGGCACGGGGGCGTGCCCCAGGAGGCAAGGGGCCGTGCCCCACCACAAACACGGGGCCGTGCCCTATTGAACACGGGGTCGTGCCTTTTAGGCACGGGGCCGTGCTTAAACACTCCAGAAAGCCTATAAATAGGACTTCATTTGCAACTTGACGATGAGCTTTTGGGAGGTGAAGTGCTGGTGTTCCCTCTCGGGAACCTAGCCTTTGGAGGCCCTTGGAAGGTTTTGGAGGTTCATTAAACACTTAGAAGAAGCTTGGGATTGTTTAATATCATCCATAATGGATCACCGGTTTGATTGTTCTAATTTACCGATGATTCATTACTATCTTTTATCTTTGTTGTTATGTTCAAGCTCCTTGTGAGCTAAACTTCATGTGTTATCCTAATTTAATGAAACTTATATAATTTGTGATGAACTAATGATGTGATATATATTATGTTAATGTTATGGTGGTCTTGGGAAAACTATTGATGGATAGCATCTACATTTGAACGGGAAGTTATAAATTTATGGTTTGTGATTGTGATCGTCATAAAAAGTTGAAAAACCGTATGATTAACTTTCATTCGCAAAACCGGTCTTCATAATAAATCCATGGCTAATGAACTAGAAATGGTAATTAGAAATCATATCACTTTAACTTTCTGATCATTTGCGGGTTCCCTTTTATTAGTTCGGAAACTTCAGTAATTGTTACGGTTTTCTAAAATTAATGGTATGTTAGGAAGGAACCTGATCAACTCTCTTTTTAACATTAAGTTATGTTTTCAGAAATCGTATGTCAAATAGGTCACAAAAGATTTACCTACATTACTAGGGCTTTGATCTGAGCAGTAAACTCAGCCTGACAGGATCAAGTCACTACGGCAGCAGGATAGACGAGAAATCACGCCAGCTCATCTTTATAAACATTAAAATAATTACATTAATCCATATCTTTAAATCACACCACCAATTCATCACAGTTATATTAGTGTAATCTAAATTAGGATAGCAGCCTTACTTCACTGAAAGAATCACCAAAAGTCTCAACCTTTCTTTATCTATTGTTATTTATCGTTATTATGTTTAACTTATCATTTTCTAAAACATAAAACTAATAGTCAATTATGAGTGTTGTTGAGTAGGCTTAGTGTGTCCACAGATTGATACTCAGTTCTTACCAACACTATATTACCATACGACAGGTACACTGCCTTTTGTGTGTGTGGTTTAGTATTAGTAATAACCAATTAAAACTGAATCTGTGCGATAAATCTTTATCAAAATATATATACTATCCGCACCCATCAAGTTTTTGGCGCCGTTGCCGGGGACACATGTTAGTTTGAAAGATGATCCAAATTTTTGACTATTTTGTTTTATTTGAAAAAAAAATTTAAAAAAAGAAAATTAAAAAAAAATGAAAGAAGTTATCTCCATAAAATGCTATCAAGGTTGAAAAGAATGAGGGACTAAGCTTCAAAGTCAATGGTAATCGGTTAATGGCCAAATCGATGTACGAACTAAGATTTTCTCGGAGGTGATAAACCTCCACCTCATTTAAAACTAAGTGTGGGGAAGGGTCTAGCCAAGGACCCATAACCAAAACATGGCTCTATGTTTTTTTAGTCTGTTTATTTTTATTTTGTTTTGTGTGCTTAGGACTTTAATTTTATGTTTTAAATAATTTGGTGATGTTTTAGATTAATCCCGATGATTCTTTTGAGCTTATTCAAGACGGCTGTGGAAAAACGATCACACGCATTTGATTCATCATTTTAGGGGAGTTTTCGTTTGCCTTTCTCTGCTTAATATTTATTGTGAATCACATTGAGGACAATGTGAAGTTTAAGTGTGGGGAAGGGTAATACATTCTTAATACTTTGCTTATAAATAGGTCCAAGTTATAATTAAATCTTTTGCAAAAAGTCACTTTAGTTTGTGGCAACAACACCGGAAACATGAAACAAAATATAAATATACGTTTTCGAGAAATAAATAAGCAAATAAAGTAAACTCAAATAATCTTAAAAATGTTTTTTGTGATATCTTGAAAAGCAAAAAGAGTTGGTGAAAATATTCAAACATGTAAAATGCAATACTTATACCCAATTCCATCCTATGTGTGAGCTTATTTTTGAGCCTTAAACAAGCTTTGCATTTATGCATTTTTGCTTTCATTATGGATATATTGAGGGTGTCTTATGTTGCGTGTGAATTAGAACTTGTTTTGGGTATGTATTTCAAAACCTTATAAGTGTTTCTTGCATAAAAAGGATTTAGGCAATTAGGAAAACCTGACATTCGAGCCTCTACCATTTTCAAATATCCTTACCCAAACATTATCCCTAGTTAGCCCCGTTGAGCTTAAAAGTTTTTATTTTTTATCACCCAAATCACTAAGCCACTTAACCAAAAAGCCTTCAACAATACCTATTTTCGTTAAAGACACGTTTTGGCTTATTTCAAAAAAAAAAGATAGAAAGAAAGAAAAAAAAGAAGGAAGAAGAAAACTAGTTCCATCATTTTATGGTATTTCAAGATATGTGTTCGAAAAAGAAAAAATGATATGAAAGATTCCTAACTTGTGAGGAATTAGTTTCATCAAGGAAAATGCAACAAAAACCAAACCGAATCCAAGAATTCGACATCCAAATCCGTTGGGTGCTTTTAGGCTCAAAGCCGAACGACCCTTAAAAAGAAAGGATAGCTATGTATATCATCGGGTTAAGGAGGAGATGCAGTTTTTGAAAATGCAATACGGTCTTGACGATCTGACCATAAACGAGTCCTCAAGTTAGCATATCCCTTCTAGCTTGAGTATTGTATAAGGAACCATTTTATTGGTTTCCCTTTAGTTTGTGAAAAAAGTCACGACCGCTGTTTTTCGCATTTAGCCACTTTTATCCAAATCATCCACACCCTGCACCTGAGCCAAATTACCACCCATCAAAGACCTAATGATTTATGCAAGTCAATGCCTAACATAGGTGGAGATTTGATCTGTTATCAAGCATTTGATTTCACACGTATTCATACTAGGCAATTGAGAGTATTATTCATACTTCATCTTATGTATGATTCCATATATATAGCCGAGTGTGAGTGCACCTTGTGAGATGTGTGAATTTTTACATGTTAAAAATATTTAGAAAACATTCTACTGCTTGAAAGGATATCATTCCACATGTGCTTAACTGTTTATATTTGGGAAAACCAAGTTTGCTTGTATAGTTCTCGAAAGACATATTTATATCTTGATTTATTTGGTTTTTGGTGGTGTTGCTATTTTGAGTGATTTTGCTTTAGGACAAGCAAAGTTTAAGTGTGGGGATATTTGATGTGATCCAAATTATACATATAAAACACATCAATTACACATCAATTATTCCAGAAACTCTTACTGAAAATGATGATTTGATACTTAAATCGTTCATATTGTGTTTTCAGACTTGGAAAAGACCATGATGAACAAAAGGAGCTTAAATAAGAAGAAAATAAAGAAAATCAAGTTTTGGAATTCAAGCATGGGGCCGTGCTTCATGAGGCACACCCCCATGCCCGGCCTGAAACACACCCCCGTGTTTAAAAACACACCCCCGTGTTTTTTGGTCCGACACGACAAAAAGTATTGTTCCCCGACCCGAGGCACAGGGGCGTGCCCCAGGAGGCACGGGGCTGTGCCCCACCACAAACACGGGGCCGTGCCCCATTGAACACGGGGTCGTGCCCGACAACCTCTGAGCGTACGAGCCGACCAACTTTTACGTACATTGTACTAGCACGGGGCCGTGCCTTTTAGGCACGGGGCCGTGCTTAAACACTCCAGAAAGCCTATAAATAGGACTTCATTTGCAACTTGAAGATGAGCTTTTGGGAGGTGAAGTGCTGGTGTTCCCTCTCGGGAACCTAGCCTTTGGAGGTCCTTAGAAGGTTTTGGAGGTTCATTAAACACTTAGAAGAAGCTTGGGATTGTTTAATATCATCCATAATGGATCACCGGTTTGATTGTTCTAATTTACCGATGATTTCATTACTATCTTTTATCTTTGTTGTTATGTTCAAGCTCCTTGTGAGCTAAACTTCATGTGTTATCCTAATTTAATGAAACTTATATAATTTGTGATGAACTAATGGTGTGATATATATTATGTTAATGTTATGGTGGTCTTGGGAAAACTATTGATGGGTAGCATCTACATTTGAACGGGAAGTTATAAATTTATGGTTTGTGATTGTGATCGTCATAAAAAGTTGAAAAACCGTATGATTAACTTTCATTCGCGAAACCGGTCTTCATAATAAATCCATGGCTAATGAACTAGAAATGGTTATTAGAAATCATATCACTTTAACTTTCTGATCATTTGCGGGTTCCCTTTTATTAGTTCGGAAACTTCAGTAATTGTTACGGTTTTCTAAAATTAATGGTATGTTAGGAAGGAACCTGATCAACTCTCTTTTTAACATTAAGTTATGTTTTCAGAAATCGTATGTCAAATAGGTCACAAAAGATTTACCTACATTACTAGGGCTTTGATCTGAGCAGTAAACTCAGCCTGACAGGATCAAGTCACTACGGCAGCAGGATAGACGAGAAATCGCGCCAGCTCATCTTTATAAACATTAAAATAATTACATTAATCCATATCTTTAAATCACACCACCAATTCATCACAGTTATATAAGTGTAATCTAAATTAGGATAGCAGCCTTACTTCACTGAAAGAATCACCAAAAGTCTCAACCTATCTTTATCTATTTTTATTTATCGTTATTATGTTTAACTTATCATTTTCTAAAACATAAAACTAATAGTCAATTATGAGGGTTGTTGAGTAGGCTTAGTGTGTCCACGGATTGATACTCGGTTCTTACCAACACTATATTACCATACGACAGGTACACTGCCTTTTGTGTGTGTGGTTTAGTATTAGTAATAACCAATTAAAACTGAATCTGTGCGATAAATCTTTATCAAAATATATATACTATCCGCACCCATTAGAGAGATACTCGGTCTAATGAACCCCTTATCAAGCAACTCTTGTAGTTGCTCCATCAATTCTTTCATCTCAGAGGGGGCCAAATGATACGGCGTCTTAGCAACAGGTTGGGCACCGGGTATCAAGTCAATCTGGAACTCGATCTCACGACCCGGTGGCATACCTAATAAATCTTTTGGGAACATGTCCGGAAAGTCACACACAACCGGTACATCGGACAATCGTTGTGTTGACGTATCCACATCCTTTACGTAGGCCAGGTAGGCACTACATCCACGCCTCATGCACTTTCCCGCCACGACCATCGAAATCACCTTCGGAATCGTAGTGACTTGGTCCTCGTATATCGTCACCGAATTCCCGTCAGGCACTGTCAGTCTAATCATCTTCATGCGACACACAATGTTCGCCTCGTAGCCCGCCAACCAATCCATTCCTAGGACTATATCGAACCCGCCTAAGGTCATCACAAACGGTCTAACCGGAAACTTATGAACTTCTAGTTCTATGTCACAACCTTCTATCAGATCAGAAATCCTGGTAGACTTTCCTATGGCAGTTTCTATATCGAAGGGCTCATCAATATTTCAACTACTAACAGGTAACTTAGCACAGAAAGCAACAGAAATAAAACTCTTACTAGCACCTGAATCAAATAACACAGAAGCAAGAGTTTGGTTTACTAGAAACATACCTGACACAACATCGGGGTCCATCTTAGCCTCCTCCCGGGTCATCGTGAAGGCTCTAGCGCTCGCCTTTGCCCTTCAGTCCCGGCCGTCTTCTTCGCTCCGGAACTCTCAGCCCTCGGCTTCTTGCATTCCCTGCTCATGTGGCCCTCCTTACCACAGTTATAACACCTCCTTACCCCGCAGTTCTTTGCCACATGTCCTGTCCTCCCATACCGGAAACAAACATTGGATCCCAACCTACACTCTCTGGTGTGCTCCTTCCCACACTTGCCACACCTCTTCATCCCCACACTGGATGTGACCACACGCCGGTCATCCACCCTCGCAGCCTTGATGTTCGGAGCGGTCCCGCCACGTCCAAACCGTTTCCCGTTCCAATTTCGATCACCACCACCCTTCTCGTTCACCTCCACCACAGCCACTTCCTGTTCATCATATAACCTTCCCTCCAGATCAACCACCGACCTAAACGTACCTAGCCGAGCGACAATCATGTGCCTGCGAATGTCCGCCGGCAAGCCCTGGATATACCTCTTAATCTTTCGTGATACAGGTGTCACCTGATCCGGCACCAGCCATGCCATCTCGTAGAAATTGGTGGTGTATTGTTGATTTGTCATGGTTCCCGTCTCCAACTGCAGGAACTCTCTCTCAACCTTGTCGAGCTCCCTGTGAGGACAGAACTCCTCAATCACCAGCTTCTTCCGTTCACTCCACCTCATTCTGCCAATCGCCCTACTTCCCTCGGCCTGGACGATATTGTCCCACCAGCACAGAGCCGAGTCCATGAATGAGTGAGTGGCAAACTTCACCTTCTAATCTTCCCTGCACTCGCTGATATCAAGCACAGCCTCCATCTCTCGCACCCACTGATGGGCAGTAGCAGTGCCATTGCCATCGAAAGTTGGTGGTTTGCATCTTTGAAATGCCCCATAGTTACAACCTCGAGCTGTTTCGGGCACAACCTCCTCCTCCTCCTCGTTATCGGAGACAACCATCTTAGCCTCCGGTTGCTCTCTGTCCCCCGTGGGCTTATTCCTCTCTTTCCTCTCTCCTTCCCTTACCGCTTTAATCACTTCGGCCACCATAGACGGTAGGATTGTCTGCATGACCTGATGAACCTCTTCCACCATAGCCTCCTTCACCGAGGCCCTTAGATTAGCACTCTCATCACCACCCTTTGGGTGTAGAGTCTCGGGCTCTTCATGAGCCGTCTTAGCAGCCTTAGCTCTTCCTCTTGTGACTCGTGGTCCAGCACCACGTCCACCACAACCTCCTCATCACGTAGCCTTTGACGATATACCTCCAGCCATCCTCTAAACACGCTAAAAGATTCAAACACTAAGACGGTCATTCAAGGTAATAGCTAAGTTTATGTTAAGTATAGTAAGTCCCTAATTACAGTGGTCAGTTGTGATTAGCCACTTACTTTACTCTTCATACCCCACGCATTTCCTATCCTGACTACATCAGTATCTAAACCTACTAAAAGCAAATAGATCATATAACATGCGCACATAATACAGGTTAACTTTAAAGAAAATACCTGATGGCACGTAGCTACTCGGACTGGCATCCTTCCATTTTGCCCCATTCTCAGTTTAAGTTTAGTTTTTATAAAATATTTACCCAGTTCTCTTAAAGTTTGGCTCTGATACCAACTTGTGAGGCCCCGTTCCCGGAACACTCAGTTGGACGATCATCGCACATAAAACATAAAATATACATTTAAACTTATTAAAACATCGCAGCGGAATAACTTAAAACCATTTCATATATTAATGACTGCTTTTGCAAAACAATACAAAATAGTTAACGGTTACAAGATTTCATCGTTTGCATTACATCACAAAAACATCATAGTTATACAAATGGATGTCATCCAAAATTCCAAGTAGCTGCCCCATGCCATCCTCAGCAACATTCACCTGCCAACTAGAAAATACATAAAAGTCAGTGTTGCTGAGTGAGTTCTAGTTTTAGAAATAAAATATTTTACTTTCGTTTAAAACTATTCATTTCTTTTGTTCGTGATCATACATCATACGTACAAATAGATAATATCATTATTATCTTCCATTATCATTCATTATCTTCCATTATCATTCATTATCTTCCATTCAATGTACGCCATCATTTCATTCGTTAACTTTCTTACCGTACATTTCATAAATTAGCCATCTTTCGTTCATTCAATCCGGACCAGTGCCATCAGCTATACCCAAAACGCAGGCACGAAGCTGGTATTGGGCCGAAGTCTATAAATAGACCCCCATTCATTACGCACGTAGCCTGGCACCAGTACCGAGGCAAGCGACAAGGATCCCACACGTTTGGTCAGTCACAAAGACTAGACCCCTATGTGTATCCTTAAGGGTTAGCTAAACCACACACAGTTGAGCTAACAACATTTTAGAGTTGTGCACCTCCTTCCATTTTCTTGCAAGCCTTTACATTCATCTTTCCATTAATGCATGCATTCGTTCATTCTTTACGTTCCTCTTTTCATTACCATTACCTTTCGCTTTATGTTACGTAAATCTTTACATTCATTTCATAACCATACCACGTAAAGCCATGGAAATATACATAATAAGGAACATAAAGAAAACATAACATAAACATGCAAGGCATCATCATAAACATCACATACCATATCATTCAACCCCATAAAGTCATCTTACATCACCCCAAGGACCATCCCAAGTCAAAGCCTAACACTTCACTTTTCCCAAAATTTCAGAATTAAAACTAAGTCTTTTAGGCGCATGAGTACTATGCGGGTGCATGACCTTCAGACGCATGGGAACACTTCAGGTGCATGGGAACACTTAGGCGCATGGGAAACTTTTGGGCGCATGGGCCCTATTTGGGCGCATGACCCAATACTTAGGCATTTTAGGCAATTTCTGGGCGTTCGGGCACTATGCAGGCGCATGTGCCTGACTTAGGCGCATGGGCACCTGGGCGCAATGGGCAGTTAGGCGCATGGGGAACACTTAACCAATCTAGGCATAATCCTAGGCGCATGGGAGCTGTATGGGCTCATGAGTTTCAGGCGTTTTGGGAATTACTTAGACAATTTGACCATTGGGCGCATGGGCAACCAACATTCACTAAACAACATAATTCAGTCCCCAATCCAACATTTTATCATGTTCTAAGCTTAGTATTAACATTCTAAGCCACAGAAACACATTCATAACATGATCATAGCAACATAATCACCCAAATCACAACCCACCCACAAACACATTCATACATACATACGGGTATACATACCCATTTTATAAAAATGTTCATACATGCATTTCCAGCCCTAAAATCAGTTAAAACATGTAAAAAGGAGGTTCTAGAACTCACCTTATGCAACTTTTAGGTAGAACTCCTTCAAACCCGTATGCAATGAGTTCAGAAACCTAAAACCCACCAAAACACACACCCGAACACATAAATACACACATGAGCATATACCCAAGGCTAGAACTAGCCAAGAACAACATAAAAACATCAAATCTTACCTTGAATTCGGATTGTTTTTGTTCTTCTTCAAGAAACCTAAAATCTTCTTTTTCTCTCTCTCTAAAATCCGGACTTCAAAAAGGTGCAAGTAACATGGCAAGGGCGGCCATGTTGCTTTATCCACCAACTTTTTATTCTTTTGTTCTTTTTAACACATTTAACCCTTCAACTTGGGTCATATTACACTTCCTTCTTTCCCCTTCACTTTATTCTTTATTGCACATCTTTTAAAATTTCCAGATGTTACAACAATACCGTGGACATATTAGGGGGATTGGGCGTAAACCATCATCGTCTGCAGGGACGACTTCTTTTGTTCATGATCACGAACAAACTCCTCAGTCATTTACACAGGTAAGTGATTTTATGTTATTATTTCTCTTTATTGCTTAAACGGGTGAAAATGGGTGCAAACAATATGATTTGAGTTTAAATGAGTTAAAATGACTTAAAGTTAGATGTCTTGAGTAAATCATAGTGGGTTTAGGTTGAAATGACGTTTTATCGCTAAAATAGACTTTAATTATCTAAATTTAGCTTAAACGGGTTAAAATGGGTGCAAACGACATGATTTGAGTTTAAATAAATCAAAATGACTTAAAGTTGGATGTCTTGAGTGCATCATAGTGGGTTTAGTTTGAAATGACTTTTTATCGCTGAAATAGACTTTAATTATCTAAGCTTAGCTAAAACGGGTCAAAATGGGTGTGAACGACAAATGGGTCAAAATGCCTTAAAGTTGGATGTCTTGCATCATAGTGGGTTTAGCTTGAAATGACTTTTATCGCTAAAATAGACTTTAATTATCTAAGTTTAGGTTTAACGTGTCAAAATGGGTGCAAACGACATGATTTGAGTTTAAATGGGTCAAAATGCCTTAAAGTTTGATGTCTTGAGTGCATCATAGTGGGTTTAGGTTGAAATGACTTTTATCGCTAATGTGACATCCGGTAATTTTCCGTTACCAAACTCCGTTAGTTCCGTTAGGTCTTGCATACACGTGCCGTGGGCACACACTAGTTTTCGTTGAACGTTGGTGACTTAATAATACTAATCTATGATAAATAATAATAATCTAATCAATAATGTTGATTATTAGTTGTGATTATGTGGTTCATGAATTTATAGAATTTTAAACATTTATTTTGTGAATTTTACGCGATAATGTGACAACGTTTTATATATATTTTATGTGTTGTGTGACTTGTAATTTGTAGTTAAAATTGTTAAAAAAAGATATTAACTTTTACAAAAGTTGGTTAAAAGGGGGGTTTATATGCAAAAATCTATTTATGTTAAGTTGAAAAATCCCAACCCTAGCCTCCCACAACCCAATTTCGGCCACAAGCAGCCCCAAACCCCTCATTATTTTCGAAATTGAGCAAGAACAAGCACATACAAGTCGATTTTGATTAGTTCCAAGTGGTTGCAAGGTGTTAGCAAGTCTAATTCTTGATTTCTACACGTTTAAAGGTTAGATCATACATTGCCTAAAGAAGAAACTTTTTCTTCATGGAATACATGTTTTGATGATTGGCATATGTTAGATGGATTGTTATGATTGCTATGAACTAGATTAGGGATGTTATTGATGAATTTGAGATTGAAGTTGATGAAAATATGGATTTTGGATATGACTTTCCCGAAAGGGAAACTTTATTCATATGAAATGTATGATTTTGTGATTTGATCATGATTTGATGATTGTATGATGTTAGTTGTATTGATTTGATGTTAGTTTACATGGATTGTGCAAGAAAGATCATGAAATATAGTAGTTGTTCATACCTTACTATAAGTAGAAACTTTTGGATATGAGGTTTGTGAATTATGATGAATTGATGATGTTGGTCATGCCTAGATGATAGTTATGAACTTGATTAGGTATAAAGTTGATGAATTCATGAATGAATTTTGATGTTAGATTGATGTTGGGTGTTACTTTCCCAAAAGGGAAACTTTATTTGTGAGGAACGTTGGATATGGTGAATCAGGTATGTTCATGATATCAGGATCATGTTAGAATGCTTGTTGATGATGTCTAATGTGGTGGAATGTGTTAATTGGGTTGTATAGATACTTGATTAATCATTTAGGGAATTTAGGTTCTTGATTATTATACATAATGATGGATTATGGTGAGTGATTAGGGAATCATGTTTGGGATTGAACTTGATCATTGTTGAAAATGTTGATTGTTTGAGATTCACATGAGTTGTATGATAATCTAATGTAGTATGATGACATTGGTAGAACTTAGGTTGATGATGTGATACACGTGAATAATATGTATGATATTCATGTATGTTAAGTTGATATGCATGATTAAACAATATTTCAATTAATATGTCACCAACGGGTCAAATGGGTCAACTAGGTCAAATGAGTCTTTCATTCCAAACCTTGGTTCAATGTGTTATTGAGCACCTAGGGTTGTTAAGTTTTCTGTGTACACGTACTTATGTACTTGCGTGTTCTAGGTAACCTTTGAAGGGTTGTCTTTCCGTCCGTGTTAGCTTTAATCATTGTTCGTTGCGCATCAGGTGAGTTCATGCCCCTTATTTTATAAACCTTCTTCTGGGGGAGGTAGCATACTCGTACTCAAACGCTATTTTATTATTATAAGTTGTGTATGTTTTTAACATAGTGCTTAATACCATGGAAAGTCCTCACACTTTCGGATCGTTAATAATGGTAACTAGCGGGAAATCTTGGGTAGTACTACTGGGTCTAACGAGCCCCACCCGTGAGACTGGAGGTCAAGCGGGTGCAATATTGTCCTATACACAAACATTCGTCACGACCTTGTAAGTCGTGACGGGAGGCAACAAACGAAACACAGTCAGCGTCGATCGCGAAATCACTATTGTTAATACATGTGAATATAGACTAGCTATCTATTTCAATGCACTTCTTATGTTATACAATTGTTAATATTTATGATAAACACAAACTCTTGAACTCACCAACCATTGTGTTGACATTTTAGTATGCTATTCTCAGGTCGTTAACTTCGCTTGCCTTTAGGAGCACTACACGGGTCCAGCATGCATTCAAAGACTTTATTTTAAAGGCATCTTTGTTGGTTTATATTTATGGGTGTTTAATCATTTGGGTTGGCGCGTGTTGTTAGGACCTGGTATTTGAACGAAATACCTAGTGATTAGCGTGTTAAACCAACTCAAATAGTGCGGAATCCTATTTGATTGGCGATCCAATCAGTGAGAACACACGAAGAATCAATCAAGAATTGAATCCAACGTTAGAAATCGATTAGGAATCGATCTAAAGTGTTCTGTGAACTTGGAGAACGATTTGGGAGGTCTCTGGACGGCTAGGGTACGTCTGGAATCGTAATGGGATGAATGCTTACGTTTTTCCACGAATTGGGTCTATTATAGGTTAGTATTGTTCAATCGTGCGACTGGGCCATAAGTATGGTTCAGTCGTGCGATTGAACCATGCGGTGATTCATCCGCACGACTGAGTGTTCAGTCGTGCGATTGAGTCAATCTTATGTGTCAATCATACGACTGATCCAGTCTCCTGGTTCAGTCGTGCGATTGAGTCAATCGTATGAAGTTATTCATGCGTGTGGTCCATTCGCATGGCCTTTCGCATGAGAACTTCATTAAGTTAAGTTTGAATGTTTTAGTTATATAACATAATGTGCAATCATTCAAACAATTATAAACCCAATCAATTCAATCACGACTCATTAATGAAATATTAAACATCACAAGTAACAAACAATTCATATCATTTCATAATCAATACACTTACATCATAATCAGACAGACAAGATTCAATTACATTACAAATTATGATCTAGGGACATACATGCATCAACAAACTCCCCCTTGGACCTAGATCTATCTAATCTCTTGTCTCTGCATTACCTCCTTATACTTCTTGTATTTTCTCCTCTTTGGTGACTCCTGCGTGAATCTCAAACGCAAAGCAAATTTCGTATAACGTTTGGAACTGGAGGGCTTGTACAATGTCTTGTGTGTCTAGAACAGTGGCCACTTGTATAATGTATAGACATCATTAGAAGACAAGTTGGTTAGCCACATCGGGCGAATACCCTGATAGTATCCATTGGGCCCTCTTTATTCAGAACTATGACAGCTTCAGCAGTTCTCCAATCATAGTACCACCATTTGAAGTGTGGAGTGAAGTCCTGTGGCATTTCCCTGAGAGGGATTCTCGACATAGTGCGCGGAGGACTCTACTTCAACACAATCTTGGGCTGCCAGTAATGGCATCAACCTCAGACCTTCTTATGTACCTCGTAGGCTGTTGTGATCTGAAGTTAACCCATCTGGTGTGGTACTCCTTCTTCAGGCATCCTCGAAACCAGCCTGACATCTTTCTTGGGTCAGCATACAGCAGCTTTAGTTTAGCCAGCTGGTTGAGCTCAAAACCAGGTAGAGTCTTCAGATCATGTGGGAACCTGAAGTACTCTATGCCCTGTTCCCTCTTAACTGCATACGCGTTAAGGTCATCAAATAAGCCCATGCAATTAATCCTGCCTAACACCTTATGGTGTTCTTGACTCTGTAGAGCTTGGTGTAGGCATCTTTCTTTGGTGCAGCACGTGGGCTCTCACTTCTTCAAAACAGGCAGCCCACTCAGCCTTGCGATGTC
This sequence comes from Flaveria ramosissima, assembly GCA_025215565.1. Lineage (NCBI taxonomy): Eukaryota > Viridiplantae > Streptophyta > Magnoliopsida > Asterales > Asteraceae > Flaveria > Flaveria ramosissima. Next base: position 30,811,944 of record CM046037.1, on the reverse strand, counting down.
TACGACATCATTGGAGGCTGGGGGCTTGTTCCTTCGGTCTTTTCGGTTTCCTGCTCCATCTTGTCTAGTACCACAAACGTATCGCTGACTAGGGACTCACCCAGATGGGGACCACATTACCCTCGGTGTCAGCATACTGAGGGTACTCTTCTGCAGTAATATCTTCAACCTCAACTTCATCAACGTCATTTAGTTCTTCATCACTGGTTGAATCAACTGTTGGAGCATCCTTGACAATTTCATCAGGATTGAGTCTGAACATCTCTGCCAGTTGCTCGTCAGATAGGTCATGAATTATTTCCCCTTCTTCAGGGGTATAACTCACAGACCTTCTTACAATCCCTTGCAGATCAAGAATCATGGTTAGTTGAGTCTTGACCTGTTGAAGGGGAGCAATGTCAAACTCATCCCTTTGAAAGTTTGGATCTGTTTGATTTAAACATTCAACACATAAACCATTAGTAAGTAATCAAACAGAATTGTTGATACATGTATGTCCCTAGATCATGATTTGTAATGTAATGAACTTGTCTGTCTGATTTTGATGTAATTGTAATTGATTAATGAAATGATATGAATTGGTTTACTTATAATGTTTAATATTTCATTAATGAGTTGTGATTGAATTGATTGGGTTTATGAATGTTTGAATGAGTACACATTAAGTTATATTAAAATAGAACATTCAAACTTAACTTAATGAAGTTCTCATACGGATGGCCCATGCGAATGGACCACACGCATGAATAACTTCATACGACTGACTCAATCGCACGACTGAACCAGGAGACTGGATCAGTCGTATGATTGACACATAAGATTGACTCAATCGCACGACTGAACACTCAGTCGTGCGGATGAATCAACCGCATGGTTCAATCGCACGACTGAACCATACTTATGGCCCAGTCGCACGATTGAACAATACTAACCTATAAATAGACCCAATTCGTGGGAAAACGTAAGCATTCATCCCATTACGACTCCAGACGTACCCTAGCCGTCCAGAAGCCTCCCAATCGTTCTCCAAGTTCATAGAACAACATCAGATCGGTCCTAATCGATTTCTGACGTTGATATCAATTCTTGATTGATTCATCGTGTGTTCTCACTGATTGGATCGCCAATCAAATAGGATTCCGCAATTTGAGTTGGTTTAACACGCAATCACTCGGTATTTCGTTCAAATACCAGGTCCTAACAAGTGGTATCAGAGCTTTGGCTCTTGATTTCGTGTAGATTCAATCAAGATTGCATAAAAGTTTGTGTTTTTGCACGAAAAAACGCAATCTTTTGCATCAAAAGTGATCTTGGACGTTCCCTGCTCATTGAAGTTCAGTTTCTACGGACTTAGACGATTTGGACTTCAAAATTTCGAATTTTCACGGCTGAAACCCGTTCAAACCTAGAAATTTTCGCAAAACAGCAGCTTCAGTCGCACGAGTGACTCATTCGCACGACTAGACTCATTCGCAGAGTGTTCATTCGCACGACTGGACCTAGTCGCACCTTCATTCGGCCGACTGAACCGTTCGTTCGCATAGCTCATACGCACCAGATTCATTCGCACGACTGAACCATTCGCCCTGTTCAGTCGCACGGTTGAACCAATCGTAGAGTTCATACGCACGATAAGACCATTCGCATCCTTCAGTCGCATCAGTTAAAGTTGATTTGATTAGACACTAAGTTTAGTAACCATGGAAGATCAGATGTCAGCCTTTACTGCAGGGAAGGACTCAAGAATTCAGAACCTGCTGCTGCTTGAGAGTGAGGTGGGTATTCACAATAAACCACCAAAGCTCTTGACTTTAGATGAGTTTCCTCACTGGAAACAACGTTTTGAGATCTACCTTATGGAGTAGATCCCAATCTGTGGGAAGCTATCGAAGTAGGGTATAGTACACCGGTGGGAGCAGATGGAGTGAAATTAACGTTAAGTGGGATGACTGATGCACAGAAAGTAAAGGATAATGCTGAGAAAAGAGTTTATGCTATGATAACTCAGTCAATCCCCAAAGATATATTCCACCAGTACTCAGAGAACAAGCAGTCCAAGAAACTGTGGGATGAGCTAGAGAAAAGGTATGATGGGAATGCATCGTTAAAGGCATTCAAAGCAAAGGAGAGTAAAGAAGGAATTCGATAACTTCTCATCAATTGGTAACGAGGGTTTAGATGAAGTCATAGACAGATTCTACCATTTGATGAGCGAGTTGCATACACATGGAGTGGAAACAACTATGGAAGAAAAAGTAAGCAACTTCGCAGATGGATTGCCTGATAAGTGGGCTTCATTCGTGTCTAATCTTAGACAGAAGGTATACTTATAAAGCTGGATATAAATGACTTTATTCTTAGACTGCGTGAAGAAGCACTAAGATGAGAAGTATAGAGCACAGAAGTCATCATATAACACAAAACCCAGCTTTATACCATGCCACGCCTCAAGCTAAGACTTCTGGAGCACCTCTCCAGACAGCATTGTGTCTAGCTCGTCAGGTCCTTCACATGCTTCTACTTCTGGATCAGACACGTCAGGGTCATCATGTACCCATATATTGGATCAGAAGCAAGTGCTACTAAATTGAAGACCGAGA